>CM043013.1:30785790-30818290 GCA_023678885.1 Pogostemon cablin
CTAGTACGAGAGGAACCGTTGATTCGCACAATTGGTCAAAGCGCTTGGTTGAAAAGCCAGTGGCGCGAAGCTACCGTGCGCTAGATTATGACTGAACGCCTCTAATTCAGAATCCGAGCTAGATGCGACGCATGCGCCCACCATCTGCGCCCCGACCCGCAGTAGGGGCCCCCGAGCCCCTAAGGGCACGTGTCGTTGGCCAAGCCCCCATGGCGGATGAGCCACGTGGGCCACCTTGAAGTATAATTCCAATTGAACGGTGGGTAGAATCCTTTGCAGATGACTTAAATACACGATGGGGTATCGTAAGAGGCAGAGTGGCCTTGCTACCACGATCCGCTGAGATTCAGTCCTTCGTCGCTTTGATTCTTCCCCCCTTCCCCGGTCCCCCCACATAAAACCCCATTCCCACCGCGAGGTTCAGTAGCTTTTGGATTGGAAACAGCAAGTCCCGGAAAAAAAATCCAGGTAATGAGACCGTACTGACCCACCCCACGCGTTCGGAGGGAAAAATTAAATGGTATCTCAGGAGAACGCGCAAGTACAAAGTCATGGGCAATCCCAGGAATCACCCACGGGCAATCCAAGGCAACGGGGGTGGGCAACCGTGGCCATGGGCCATGGCATGGGAAGCGTGGCCTTGTCACGGGCAAGCAGTGGCCTGTGCATGGGCCACGGCATGGGCAATCATAGGCAACGGGCGTGTGGGAAAGCCGTGGCCATGTCATGGGCAAGCGTGTGCATGGGCAACCCCCGTGGGCAATCGTGCACAACTGGCATGGGCAACCAGCCCTTGGACAACCCCGTGGGCAATCCTAGGCAATGGAAGTGGGAAACCCCTGTGGACAATCCTAGCCAACGGGAGTGGGCAAGCATGGGCATGGGCCATGGCATGGGCAAGCGTTGTTTTGGCACGGGCAAGCCTTGGCCCTTTCATGGCAACCCCTGTGGGCAATCCTAGGCAACGGCCATGGGCAACCGTGGCCATGGGCCATGGCATGGGCAAGCCTAGGCAATGGACTTTGGCAAGCCATGGGCATGGGCAATGCAAGGGTGGCCTGTGCATTGGCAACCCGTGGCAACGGGTGTGGGCATACGTGGGCGACCCCCATGGGCAACCGTAACGGGAGTTGGGCATGGGCCATGGCATAGGCAAGCCAAGGCAACGGTCGTGGGCAAGCCATGGGTATAGGCCGTACAAGCATGGCCTGTGCATGGGCAACCCGTGGCAACGGGTGTGGGCATACGTGGGCGATCCCCGTGGGTAACGGGAGTTGGGCATGGGCCATGGCATGGGCAAGCTAAGGCAACGTCCGTGGGCATGGGCCGTGCAAGCATGGCCTGTGCATGGGCAACCCGTGGCAACGGGCGTGGGCATACATGGGCAACCCCCGTGGGCAACCGTGGGCAAGGCATAGGTCATGACATGGGCAAGACAAGGCAACGACCGTGGGTAAGCCGTGGGCATGGGCCGTGTAAGCATGGCCTGTGCATAGGCAACTCATGGCAATGGGCGTGGGCATACGTGGGCGACCCCCATGGACAATCCTTGGCAACGGGAGTTCGGCATGGGCCATGACATGGGCAAGCTAAGACAACGGTCGTGGGCATGGGACATGCAAGTATGGCCTGTGCATGGGCAACCTGTGGCAACAGGTATGGGCAACCCGTGGCAATGGGCGTGGGCATACGCAGGCAACGGGAGTTGGGCATGGGCCACGGCATGGGCAAGCTAAGGCAACGGTCGTGGGCAAGCTGTGGGCATGGGCCGTGCAAGCATGGCCTGTGCATGGGCAACCCATGGCAATGGGCGTGGGAATACATGGGTGACCCCCGTGGGCAACCTGGGCAATGGGAGTTGGACATGGGCAAGCCAAGGCAACGGCCGTGGGCAAGCCGTGGGCATGGGCAACCCGTGGCAATGGGCGTGGGCATACGTGGGCGACCCCCTGGGCAACCGTGAGCAACGGGAGTTGGGCAAGGGCCATGGCATGGGCAAGCCAAGGCAACGGCCATGGGCAAGGGCCTGTGCATGGGCAACCCATGGCAACGGGCGTGGGCATACGTGGGCAACCCCCGTGGGCAACGGGAGTTGGGCATGGTCCATGGCATGGGCAAACCAAGGCAACGGCCGTGGGCAGGCCATGGGCTTGGGCCGTGCAAGCATGGCCTGTGCATGGACAACCCGTGGCAATGTGTGTTGGCATACGTGGGAGACCCCCAAGGGCAACCGTGGGCAACGGGAGTTGGGCATGGGCCCTGGCATGGGCAAGCCATGGCAATGGCCATGGGTAAGCCGTGGGCATGGGCCGTGCATGCATGGCCTGTGCATAGGCAACCCCTGGCAATGGGCATGGGCATATGTGGGCGACCCCCGTGGGCAACGGGAGTTGGACATGGGCCATGCCATGGGCAAGCTAAGGTAATGGCCATGGGCAAGCCATGGGCATGGGCCGTGCTAGCATGGCATGTGCATGGGCAACCCATGGCAACGGGCGAGGGCATACGTGGGCGACCCCCGTGGGCAACGGGAGTTGGGCATGGGCCATGGCATGGGCAAGCCAAGGCAATGGCCTTGGGCAAGCCATGGGCATGGGTAGTGCCAGCATGGCCTGTGTATGGGCAACCCATGGCAACGGGCGTGGGCATACGTTGGCGACCCCCGTGGGCAACCGTGGGCAACGAGAGTTGGGCATGGGCCATGGCATGGGCAAGCCAAGGCAACGGCCGTGGGCATGGGCCGTGCAAGCATGGCCTGTCCATGGGCAACCCGTGGCAACGGGCGTGGGCATATGTGGGCGAACCCCGTGGGCAACCGTGGGTAACAGGAGTTGGGGCATGGGCCATGGCATGGGCAAGCAAAGGCAACGGCCGTGGGCAAGCCGTGGGTATGGGCCGAGCAAGCGTGGCCTGTGCATGGGCAACTCGTGGCAATGGGCGTGGGCAACCCGTGGCAACGGGCATGGGCATACGTGGGTGACCCCTGCGGGTAATCCTGGGCAACGGGAGTTGGGTACGGATCATGGCATGGGCTAGCCAAGGCAATGGCCGTGGGTAGGCCGTGGGCATGGGCCGTGTAAGCATGGCCTGTGCATGGGCAACCCGTCGCAATGGGCGTGGGCATACGTGGGCGACCCCCGTGGGCAATCCTGGGTAATAGGAGTTGGGCATGTGCCATGGCATGGGAAAGGCAAGTTAACGGCCATGCGCAAGCCGTGGGCATGGGCCGTGCAAGCATGGCCTGTGCATTGGCAACCCGTGGCAACGGGCGTGGACATACGTGGAAGACCCCGTGGGCAACAGTGGGCATGGGCCATGGTGTGGGCACGCCCAGGCACCCGTCGTGGGAAATCCTTGGCAACGGGCGTGGGCAACCCACTTGGGCACACCCAGAAAATGGGCGTGGGCATTCCTAGGCAACCATGGGCAACCCGACGAGGTTCTTCCTGGGCAACCCCCGGCACCCGGCATGCACAATCCGAGGCAACCATGGGTAGCCCGATGGGGTTCTTCCCAAGCAACCGTGGGCAACCGTAGGCAGCCATGGTCAACCCGATGAGGTTCGGCATGAGCAATCCTAGGCAACCACCGTAGACAATCCTAGGCAACCGTGGGCAGCCATGGGCAACCCGACGAGGTTCTTCCTAGGCAACCCTCGGCATGGGCAATCCGAGGCAATGGGCGTGGGCAATCCTAGGCAACCCCCGGCAATCCTAGGCAATGGGCATGCGCGGGCAAACTACTAAAAATAAATTCGAATCTCGAAAGTAAAATCCGACTCAAAAAATGAATTCCTTGCGCGATTTTGATGGGGCGTGCAATCTCAACTGACCTCCATCCATCGATATATGGGCACGTTCGATGTCGCCCGACATATTGAATTCGCTGAAATAAAAAAATTATCAAAAAAATTGGAATCTCAAAACTGAATTCCAAATTCATGAATGAATTCCTTGCGCAATTTCGGTGGGGCGTGCAAAGTTTTGTGCCGAACGGGCATCCAGATCGACGGGAATCAAAAACTTGCCTCCCACGCAGAAAACCCCAATCCACCGAATCATAAGCCTTTTTAATATATACTTTTATCGCCATTCTCCTATATTGTCGATGTTTTGCCCACCCATAATTCTTCACTATCTCCTGAGCAAGCATCACGCAATCTCTCATTCTTCGGTTATTAACGAATCCAAAATGATTCTCAGCAACCAACCCATCCATAAGATCCATCATTCGTGCCACAATGATTCTAGATATGATCTTATACAACACATTCAGCACGAAATAGGGTGGAAGTCCCTGACAGTAGGATCGTGCTTCCCTTTCGGGATGAGTGTAGTAAACGTAGCATTCATCAGTCGCAGCAGCTGCCCAGAATGAAAGAATTCCTGGACAGCGGCCACAACATCCTTACCTACTACGTCCCATGCATCTCAGAAGAAGGCAGCCGTGTACCCATCCGGACCTGGAGCCTTATCACCGTTCATACTCCAAACAACCCCCTTTACCTCCTCGGCCATGATAGGTGCTACAAGCTCCTGTGCCTGCTGATCGCTCAACACAGCACCCCACTCAAACACACTGTCATCAATCTCCTCACACTCCCCTGCAGTGCCCAACAAGTCTCTATAAAATATAAGGAACTCTCCAACGACTTCATCCCGGGAGGAAGTGTGCCCAGTTTCGGTACGTATGGAGGGGATGATATTCCTTACACTGTTAGACTTGATCTTCTTATAGAAAAACTTTGTAGGTTTATCCTGATTGATCAAATACTCAACCCTGGCCATCTGAGAAAGGAAAAGGTGTTTGGTGTGACACAAGAAGTCGACCCTCTTGGTTGCCTCTCAAACTCTGTCCCATTTCTCAACATTACCAGGATCAGCATGACTCTCCAGCTGTAGGCCGTCAAGTTCCATTCTAGCTCTCTCTGCTCTCTCTGCGATGTGGCCGAAGTCCCTCTTGCCAAGCAGGCGTAACTTTGGCTTGAGAAGCTTCAGCCGACGACACACATTGAATTGAGCCGTGCCCTACACTTGCGAGTCCCATACCTCTCGCACTATATCCAAATAGCCACTGCTGGTCTTCCACATGTTCACATATCTGAACGGTCTGCCCTTCGAGTACTCGGCGTGAAACACAGAAACAAGGGCATGGCAGTGGTCCGAAGTGGCCTCCATGGGCAGAAACTCCGACTCCACTACTCCCGAGCTGAGATTCTAATTCGAGTTCACTAGTACTCTATCAATACGACTCCATACTCTGCCATTCGTCCAGGTGAAGAAACACCCCTTAGACTTAGCATCATCCAACCCTAGTTCAACACACAAGTCCTCAAAAACCACCATACACCAGTTCCGATGAGATAGAACAATTTCAGAATGCTCTTCTGGTTTCCTGACGCAATTAAAGTCTCCAAGGAACATCCAGGGAGAGTTAACTGTGGGGACAACCGAAGATAGATGACTCCATAGCCTATGCCTATCAACAACGCCATTACGGGCGTATACAACACTGATGTGGAACTCCTTCTGAGAAATCAAATAGCGAACCAAACCAGAGATACATTGCTCATGGAGCATAATATTACTAACAGTAATCAAAGTGGAACCCCACGCAACCACAATACGTCCACCATCAACAACATCAAAATTATTCACAATATGCCAACTAGGAACAATTCTACCAACAATGTCCACCACATTATCCACAGATAATCTAGTATCAAGAAAATCTACTAAACACACTTTATGCTTGCGAACTAACCTGCGGGCTGCTCGCTGCGCATGAGGGGCTGCAAGCCCTCGTACATTCCATGCTAAGAACCTCATTGACGAACATTGAGAGAAGAGCCCCCGCCTCGTCCCAGTCCATTTCCTCTACCCTGCGGTTCCTGGATAGTGATTCCAGACCCGCGCCTGCCTCCATCAGCCCTGTGCATAAGGCTAGGAGGCGGAGACCGTCCCTAACAACCCACGGCCTCCTCATCTTTCTCCTCCATTTCCGACGCCCAAGTTTTTCTAGTGTTAACTTGGGCGGGCTATTTACCATCCTGCCTATTGATCCTCCAGTCATCAGAATCCAACTCATCTAGGATTTGGTATTTCCCAGACGTAACCTTCTCCCTCTGTTCGAGGGTAAGATGAGGTGTCGTGTCCTTCTTCTATTTACTCATGTTTCTCTTCTTCTTCGATCTATTGTTCCTAGTTCCTACCTGCTGAAATCCATCCTCATCAACCCCTTCTTCCACCTGTGTGGACTCCTGCAGATTCTCCATCCCCTTCTCCCCCTTATCTCCACCATCTAGATCATAACAATCACTAACCAAGTGGCCGAACTTCTTGCACTTAGTACAAAACACCGAGAGGCATTCGTACAGCATAGTTTGATAGTAGTTCGCCCCTCAGTAGTTGAAAGTAACATCCTTCGGGAGTTCCTGCGAGACATCTATATCCACCCACACACGCACGAATGATACTTTGTCTACTTTAATGGAAGTTTCGTCCACCATAATTGGTCTACCAACCACTGAGGCCACCTTGCTAATGTGATTCTTTGACCACAACTCTAATGGGAACGAGGGAAGACAGATCCAGACCGGGACATGGGAGATTTCCCGATCATCAAACTGAAAAGCTCACGGGAGCTTTTTAAACATAAGGTATTTTTCCCATATGGAGTAGGGAGCTTTGTCCAGCACTTTTTGCATATCTTCCACCGAGCAAAGATGGAAGATAATCCATCCCGATTGATGCATGACGATGGTGTATTTGACTCCCCATGCCTGGAAAATGGCATGAAGAGCTTGCATGCCCGGGAAATACCCCAAGAAATACCCCACAAGCGTGTATTTCCAAGCATCAGAGTTGTCCTTCGGATCTAGGTAGGCCACTCCATCGCAGGGTGCGATGTATTCGAGTTTTCTATCTAGATCAATATTATTCTTGTTGACAAACTTAGAGTAGTCAACTAGTTCCTTGGGAGCGGAATCCTTGCCCGAATCATCCTGCCACATGCGCTGAGAGCGTTGTCCACCCTGCTACTGAGACCCTGATGTCGCACCCTCGCGCGTGCGTGTGTCACCAGGGGCCTGCCCTGCACTGTGCTCCTGCCCATGCTCGGCGCTATCTGTCGAGTTGGGGAGCCAGAGGCGTGTGCCAAGCTGCACCACCGAAGGATGCCCTGCACTTGCTGAGGATTAGCCCTGTCCTGCTGAGTCGTCTCGGCACTCCCGATAATCTCAGCACCCTGCCGAATAGCATTGGTGGACCCTTGCCCCTACCGAGTCTTGGTGCCAGACTACCGAGGATCCCCGCCTGCCTGCCGAGCGGGTGAGGCCGGGGGGGTCTAGACGTCCAGCCGACGTCGGGTGCCTGGGGTAGTACTGCGCCTCCCCTCCACCAAGGATTTTCTCCTTGGGATAGGGTTCCGGACGATAGGTACCACTAGGGTTGTGTCATCCATGGTCGTGTCCACCAACCCTTGCGTGGGGCTTCCGGACGTGGCAGCCTCTGGCATGTCCACCACGACAAGGGCCATGGAGCCGACGTTGATCTCCATCTCCATCTCTGTCCAGTCAGCCACTATGGATCGCGCTAAGGCAGCGCCATCATCTAGATGTGGATTATCCACCAAAACTGCTTCCTTGAGAGTTTTCTTATGTTCAATATCCTTCGCACGGTCCTTCACCGATTTGAACGATTCATCGCTCACACACACATCCGTCAACGCCTTGGAAGGTGTCTTACTCCTTGATTTCTTCCCCATGAGAAAAAACCTAGGCGGATAGCATGAACAAGGGATGAATCTCTTCCATCACCGTGGGGAGCGGTGAGATCAATTCGATCATCATCGGCGAGAGGCACCGACAATAGGGGGAAGGTTGCGGGCGAGAAGCGCCGACAACTATGGGGTATCTTGCGAAAGAAGTTAGAGAGTGAGATTTTGGAACAAGGGTTCTGAAAATTTTTGCACGCGCAATGACTCTCTCTCACTTGGGTTTCGCCTTCTAAAACATAAATAGGAGGGTGTGTGCTTAATCAAGTGGTTGGCAAGGGTGATGTGTAGACGCATGGACATCGGTTGCCAAGCATCAAGGCCACGGGTAGACAGCGGCTGTGCCCCATTCGGGTCTCCAGCCGGGCACTTTTCCGGCGATTGCTGGCGATTTTCCTGCGACACTTCTGGTGGGGGATTCCTGGCGTGCCCCGGCTTCCAGTGGAAAATTCCCTCCTTGCCCCAGCACCCGACGTGGGCATCCCCCAGTGTACCCCGGCACCCGACGTGGGCGTCCCCTGACATGTCCAGCACCTAACGTGGGCGTGCCCCGGCACCCGACATGGGCGTGCCTCGGCACCTGATGTGGACGTCCGCCAACGTGCCCCAGCACCCGAATGGCTCATTAAATTAGTTATAGTTTGTTTGATGGTACCTGCTACTCGGATAACTGTAGTAATTCTAGAGCTAATACGTGCAACAAACCCAAACTTATGGAAGGGATGCATTTATTAGTTATAAGGTCGACACAATCTCTGCTTGTTGCTGCGATGATTCATGATAACTCGACGGATCACACGGCCCTCGTGCCGGCGATGAATCATTCAAATTTTTGCCCTATCAACTTTTGATGGTAGGATAGTGGCCTACCATGGTGGTGACGGGTGATGGAGAATTAGGGTTCGATTCCATAGAGGGAGCCTGAGAAACGGCTACCACATCCAAGGAAGGCAGCAGGCACGCAAATTACCCAATCCTAAGATGGGGAGGTAGTGATAATAAATAACAATACCGGGCTCTTCGAGTCTGGTAATTGGAATGAGTACAATCTAAATCCCTTAATGAGGATCCATTGTAGGGCAAGTCTGGTGCCAGCAGTCATGGTAATTCCAGCTCCAATAGCGTATATTTAAGTTGTTGCAGTTAAAAATCTCGTAGTTGGACTTTGGGTTGGGCCGGCCAGTCCGCCTTCCAGTGTGCACCGGTCATCTCGTCCCTTCTACCGGCGATGCGCTCCTGGTCTTAACTGGCCGGGTCGTGCCTCCGGTGCTATTACTTAGAGTGCTCAAAGCAAGCCTACGCTCTGGATACATTAGCATGGGATTACATTATAGGATTTTGGTCCTATTACGTTGGCCTTCGGGATCAGAGTAATGATTAACAGGGACAGTCGGGGGCATTCGTATTTCATAGTCAGAGGTGAAATTCTTGGATTTATGAAAGACGAACAACTGCGAAAGCATTTGCCAAGGATGTTTTCATTAATCAAGAACAATAGTTGGGGGCTCGAAGATGATCAGATACCGTCCTAGTCTCAACCATAAACTATGCCGACTAGGGATCGACGGATGTTGCTTAAAGGACTCCGCCGACACCTTATGAGAAATCAAAGTCTTTGGGTTTCCCCGACCTGCCCTGGCACCCGACGTGGGCGTCCCTTGGTGTGCCCCGGCACCCGACGTGGGCGTCCCCCAGCATGCCCCAGCGCCTGATGTGGGCGTCCCCCAGCCTGCCCCGGCAACCGACGTGGGCGTCCCCCGGCCTGTCCCAGCACCCGACGTGGGCATCCCCCGGCATGTCTAGGCGCCCGACGTGGATGTCCCCTGGCATGCCATGGCACCCAATGTGGGCATCTCCTGGCCTGTCCCACACCCGACGTGGGCGTGCCCCAGCACCCAACGTGGGCGTCCGCCGATGTGCCCCGCCACCGACGTGGGCGCCCCCCTATGTGCCCCGGCACCTGACGTGGGTTCCCCGACACCCGATGTGAGCATCCCTCGGCGTGCCTCGGCACTCGACGTGGGTGTCCCCCGGCCTGTCCCAACACCCAACGTGGGCGTCCCCAGCCTGCCCCAGCACCTGACGTGGGCGTCCCTCCAGCGTGCCCCAGCACCCGAAGTGGGCATCCCCTGGCGTGCCCCGGCACCCGACGTGGGTGTTCCGCAGCCTACCTCGGCACCTGACGTGGGCGTCCCCCAGCGTGCCCCGACACTCGATGTGGGCGTCCTCCTGCCTGTCCCTCACCCGACGTGGGCGTCCCCAGGCCTGCCCCGCACCCAACATGGGCATTCTCTGGTGTGCCCCTCACCCGACGAGGGCATCCCCGGTGTGCCCTGGCACCCGACGTGGGTGTCCCTTGTCCAGTTTAATATCTGAGCATCCCTGTATGTTCCTTTATGTCTGATGGCCAACGTGGCTTGTGTTTCTTCGCATTTGACGGGTCATGCTCGGGTTTCCTATTCTTTGTCTAGCCTTCCCAAGCATTGCGTACGTGATGGAGTGTGAGTGGTGAAGGGCTTGATCGTGTGCGTTTTGTCCCTGCTACGGCAGCGAAGGCGCCGCACAACAGCCTCCTTAATAGTTGGCACGAGAGCTGTTAACCTTGGCCGTAATTGGTTTTCCCGTGTTGAATTCCCATTGAGATGGCAACCGTCCGTACAATCAGTAATTTTCCACCTTATACCGCTGCTACATCTGGAAATGCGGTGCGGGGGGACGTCAAGGCTCGTGTCATGCCTCGCAATTCGAGCACCCTTAAGGATGCTTGGCATGTCGGGCCATGACACGATGCTCGAATTCTCAGTTATGGAGCACAGAGCGACCATGAGGCCACGGTGCCTCTGTCATCCACGTAGAGAGAATTCAACGCTCCTTGCAAATGACCATCATGTGTGCCTTGGTCCGAGTGCTCCCATGGCCTAGATCATGCCATTCCGGCATCGGTGAAGAATGCTACCTGGTTGATCCTGCCAGTAGTCATATGCTTGTCTCAAAGATTAAGCCATGCATGTGTAAGTATGAACTAATTCAGACTGTGAAACTGCGAATGGCTCATTAAATCAGTTATAGTTTGTTTGATGGTACCTGCTACTCGGATAACCATAGTAATTCTAAAGCTAATACGTGCAAGAAACCCTGACTTCTGGAAGGGATGCATTTATTAGATAAAAGGTCGACACGAGCTCTGCTCGTTGCTACAATGATTCATGATAACTCGACGAATCGCACGGCCCTCGTGTCGGCGACACATCATTTAAATTTCTGTGCTATCGACGCATCATTTAAATTTCTGCGCTATCAACTTTTGATGGTATGATAGTGGCCTACCATGGTGGTGATGGGTGACGGAGAATTAGGGTTCGATTCTGTAGAGGGAGCCTGAGAAACGGCTACCACATCCAAGGAAGGCAACAACAAATTACCCAATCCTAACACGGGGAGGTAGTGACAATAAATAACAATACCGGGCTCTTCGAGTCTGGTAATTGGAATGAGTACAATCTAAATCCCTTAGCGAGGATCCATTGGAGGGCAAGTCTGGTGCCAGCAGCCACGGTAATTCAAGCTCCAATAGCGTATATTTAAGTGGTTGCAGTTAAAAAGCTCGTAGTTGAACTTTGGGTTGGGCCGACTGATCCGCCTTCCGGTGTGCATCGGTCATCTCGTCCCTTATGCTGGCGATGCGCTCTTGGTCTTAACTAGCTGGGTCATTCCTCCGGCACTGTTACTTTGAAGAAATTATAGTGCTCAAAGCAAGCCTACACTCTGGATACATTAGCATGGGATAACATTATAGGATTTTGGTCCTATTACGTTGGCCTTCGGGATCGGAGTAATGATTAACAAGGATAGTCGAAGGCATTCGTATTTCATAGGTAGAGGTGAAATTCTTGGATTTATGAAAGACGAACAACTGCGAAAGCATTTGCCAAGGATATTTTCATTAATCAAGAACGAAAGTTGGGGGCTCGAAGATGATCAGATACCATCCTAGTCTCAACCATAAATGATGTCGACCAGGGATTGGCAGATGTTGCTTAAAGGACTCCACCAGCACCTTATGAGAAATTAAAGTCTTTGGGTTCCGGGGGGAGTATGGTCGCAAGGCTGAAACTCAAAGGAATTGACGGAAGGGCACCATCAAGAGTGGAGCCTACGGCATAATTTGACCTAACACGGGAAAACTTACCAATTCAAGACATAGTAAGGATTGACAGACTGAGAGCTCTTTCTTTTTTTGGGGTAAAGGTAAATAATATATAAATAATCATAACAGTTACAACAAAACAGCGATACAAACACCATCTGGAATGAATGGTGCACGAAGAAGGGCAAATGAGGTTTAAACAGGACCTCAAAACTACCACTGAAGGACATATGGTAGAAGGGAAAGACATAGCTCCCTATAAATCCATACCTCGTTGGCCTCATTAAAACCTAATTATGAAAACCCCCCCAATGGGGAAAAACCATAA
This sequence comes from Pogostemon cablin, assembly GCA_023678885.1. Taxonomy (NCBI): domain Eukaryota; kingdom Viridiplantae; phylum Streptophyta; class Magnoliopsida; order Lamiales; family Lamiaceae; genus Pogostemon; species Pogostemon cablin. The sequence continues at coordinate 30,798,039 of CM043013.1, forward strand.
GTAGGAAAAAGAGGACCAACATCAGAGAAAGAGGCATGAATGAAACTCCAACCATACAAGATGGCGAGAGTAAAGAACAATACAACTAAAAATTCTCCAACCATACCAGGATGGCGAGAGAACAACTAAAAATAACAAATAGACAGGGCATACCCCGGTCTAACAACAATGCAAACAAAATACACTAGGCAAGACAAGCTAATACAAGCTTAATACTAGAATTTGATGAAGTCCACAGGGTAGATCCCATAGAGTATCTTGTAAATCATCGATTGTATCTTCCCAATAATTGTATCAGCATCAAACACCACAGTATCAAAGATCAAGGCATTCCTAGCCCTCCATATTTGGTATATAGTGGAGATAAGAGCAAGCTAACGAGCGCGCACCATCACGACCCCAACAGTAGGTTCTTTCTTCAACCATTTGATGGCACTTAAGATAGTAGACGTGGATCTACCCATACCAAGCCAAGACCGAATCTTGAACGAAATAGCAACAGTAGACCTATAATGAAAGAAGAGGTGCTATGAGGATTCATTAACACAACCACACAAAGGACATACCTTATCAATATCCAAAAATGATAAGTTATCTCTGGTTTGGAGCCTCCCGAGTATGGCCAACCGTGTGATGAAGGAGAATTTTGGAGGAATATAATTTTTCCAAATCATATTCTTCCAAACATTCTTTTCGCCTTTCAACCTGAAAATATCATAGACAACAGAAGTATCAAGGCCCTTTGGAGTACTCCACTTCGAAAATTTATCAATGACACTACTCATATTACCAAGCTTTACAAAGAGATCATCCCTAATATCAATAACCCGCTTGAAGAGGGGGAATCTCTCAAGTTATGTTTCCAATCCCAAATAGCAGAATTTTTTATGTAATAATGATGAACCCAACGAATCCATAGGGAATCAGATTTAAGGTGAAGGTTCCACAGGATACGAGGTAAAAGAGAATTATTCCATGCTTTAATATCCTGAATACCCAATCCCCCTTCCCCATAGGGCTTACAATATCAGCCCAACTAACAAGTGGTCTTTTCCCTCCCCACAAAAAAGCTCTACAAAGCTTATGAATACGGTCAATGACAGCACTGAAGAGGGAAAAGATTTGAAGCCAGAAACACTCCATACCTTGGAAGACTGAGCGGATAAGCTCAATTTTACCTGTATAAGATAGAGTGTTAGAAGACCAAGAGTTGATATAGTTCGATATGCGCTCAAAGAGTGGGGCATAGTGGACAACATTAAGCTTTTAAGAAGCTAAAGGGACACCCAAATAACGGACAGGAAGAGAACCAACAGGAAAGTTTAGAAGACCATGAATATCATCCATGTCCATTACATTGATACCAGCCGTAAAAATACAAGATTTATGGGGGTTGATATCGAGGCCAAAGGTGTATTTGAAGGATTCAAGGCAATCAACAAGAATCTTGACAGAAGTGGGATCACCACGAGTAAAAAGCATAAGATCATCCGCAAATACCAGGTGAGAAATATTAAGATCAGCACATTTGGGATGAAAACTGAAATCAGAGTTAGAAGTTTTGGATCTCAGTAACCTCGACAGGTACTCCATGCAAAGAATAAAGAGAGAAGGGGACATTGGGTCACAACTATCAGCCCAACTAACAAGTGGTCTTTTCCCTCCCCACAAAAAAGCTCTACAAAGCTTATGAATACGGTCAATGACAGCACCGGGGAGGGGAAAGATTTGAAGCCAGAAACACTCCACACCTTAGAAGACTGAGTGGATATGCTCAATTTTACCTGCATAAGATATAGTGTTAGAAGACCAAGAGTTGATATAGTTCGATATGCGCTCAAAGAGTGGGGCATAATAGACAACATTAAACTTTTGAGAAGCCAAAGGGACACCCAGATAACGGACAGGAAGAGAACCAACAGGAAAGTTTAGAAGACCATGTATATCATCCATGTCCATTACATTGATACCAGCTGTAAAAATACAAGATTTATGGGGATTGATATCGAGGCCAAAGGTGCATTTTAAGGATTCAAGGCAATCAACAAGAATCTTGACAGAAGTGGGATCACCACGAGCAAAAAGCATAAGATCATCCGCAAATACCAGGTGAGAAATACCAAGATCAGCACATTTGGGATGAAAACAGAAATCAGAATTAGAAGTTTTGAATCTCAGTAACCTCGACAGGTACTCCATGCAAAGAATAAAGAGAGAAGGGGACATTGGGTCACCCTGTCTGAGGCCTCTCTTACCAGCAATAAAACCCTTCCAAGAACCATTCACAGAAATAGAGAATGTAGGGGTGGAAACATATTGCATGATCCAAGAGATAAATAGAGGGGGAAAACCAAAACCCTAGAGGACATCAGCAAGAAAGGACCAAGACACAGTATCGTAGGCTTTTTGAAGGTCAACTTTGATAATGCATCTAGGAGAGGTGCGCGATCTAGCATATCCCCACATTAACTCTTGAGCAAGAAAAATGTTATCAATGATATTCCTACCACTAACAAAGGCTGCTTGGGCTTTATCAATAAGGATAGGGAGAATAGGAGCAAGCCGGTTAGAAATGATCTTGGTGATGGCTTTATAAACAACATTACAACAACCAATGGGCCTAAAGTCAGAGAAAGAAGCTGCATGATTAGATTTGGGCACAAGAGAGATAATGGTATGATTTAGTTGTTCAAGGATCAAACCATTTTGGAAGAATTCAGAAACAGCCTCAGTGACAAGGTCGCCCATAGTATGCCAAGAGTTTTAAAGAACCCCGTAGAATAGCCATCAGGGCCAGGAGCCTTATCCTCACTAATAGAGAAGATAACATCTTTTATCTCACAATGGGAGATTGGGTTTAGTGAGGTCAAAGGCAAGTTCAGGGGATGAAGAAGGACCCCAATCAAACACACGAGAATCAATAGGAGTTCTCAGGGTATCCACGCCAAACAAGTTGGTATAGAAAAACTCAAATTCATTAGCCACTTGGTCTGGGAAAGTGGTAGGCAAACCATTACTTCCAATAATAGAAGCAATGTAGTTCCTAGACGCATTCCTCTTAATAATGATATGGAAGAATTTGGAGTTCTTATCATTCAATGTGAGAAAGTCGCACTTAGCTTTTTGGGCTAAAAAACTTCTTTCAGCATCAGAGAGAAAAAGAGCTTTAGCACAAAGATGCTTAACTTGCTCAGATGAGATCAGATCCGAAGGATTACGGTCAAGAAGCAACTGATTATGTGTCAGCTCATTAATCGCTGCTTTAGATCTCGAAAAAATATGGGAGAAATGTTGACAGTTCAGAGTTTTAAGGCTAGACTTCAACACCTTTAATTTCTGACAGAGAACATATTGAGAAGTACCATTGAAGTAAAAATTCCAAGCAGAGGATACTACAGATTGGTAATCAGGATGAAGAGTCCATATGTTAAAAAATTTGAACGGTTTCTGGGTGGAACGCGGTTGGGAGAATAAGGACACAATAGCAGGCGAATGATCAGAAAGATAACCTGCATGGGATAAACAACAGTACATTGGAAGCCATTAGATTGCCAACTAGGGTTAACAAGGATCCTATCAAGCTTACACCAAGTACTATTATTATTCCAAGTGAAAAAACAACCAGAGGACTGGACATCAAAAAGACCAGAGAAAGGCACAAATCCTAGAAATCCTTAAGATCATAGGCAGTGACAGGCGCACCCATTTTTTCCTCAGGAGTTTTGATGCAATTGAAATCACCAAGCACAATCCAACGACTCGAGAGAGGGTGGCCAAATTGGAGAAGAGAATTCCAAAGGGCCCTACGGTTAATAACCGTATATAAGCCATAAACAAAAGAGATATTTAAAGAAACATGAGTCTCTTTACAATAAATCCCACAATGGATGACACGAGGGGTGGAAGAGTGGACAACTAAATCAACTTTAGAGGGATTCCAAATAATGAGAATACGCCCACTACTAAAAGAATCAAAGTTGTTCACTTGATTCCAAGAGGGGAAATAATTCCTCATCATTAGATCCAACTTAGGAGGCTTTAGTTTAGATTCTAAGATACTAACAATGTCTAGGTTATGATTTTTTTGAAAACTAGACACACCTTTAAGCTTGAGAGGTTTATTACAACCTCGGTTATTCTAAGATGCAAAATGCATTGGAAAACAAAGAGAAAGAGACAACTAACGGCGAAGGGGGGCCTAGCATTCGGAGGAATGTAGGAGATCCTAGCCGTAGGGAAGGCAGAAGAAGTGGAAGGAAGGTTTTTAGAGTCTTGGACCACTCAAGGAACTTTGGGGTTAGACTTCCTATTATTTTTAAAAGTCACCAAATTAAAATCCTTTTCAATAGGAGTCGAGTCAGAAGGAATATATGGAGCAAACAGGATGGAAGGCACAGATAAACCACCACTCACCAAGTTAATGTCCCCAATTCTCAAAGACTCAGAAGCACTATTGTGCAAACCAGATGAACCCAAACCCTCCAATACCAAATTTGTAAGAGGAAACAGAGATATCAGCAATACCAGTATTAACAAAGCTGGCCACATGCCCATTATTATGTAAATCAGAGGCAATCAGCCCATTTCCAACCATATCATTTTTTGATGCAGGATTAATAGAAGAACTAGGATCATCAGCATCTAGGATAGCAAATCTAGAACCGGCAAGGTTCATAGAAAGAGAGTTTTTCGCAAAAGTACCTTTGTTCTTGCTCACCACACGTAATTCAACGTTGTTACCTTTATCGAATTGTGGGTAGAGGTACCTGTTTGTTGTTTTGCAGCATGGTCCACTTGCTCACCACCCTCCTTAGGGTTCAAAGTTGCCTGCCTTTTAGGAGCAGAATGTGGGGGAGGGCAGTTAGTAGAAAGATAACCAAATCGAGAGCATAACTTACAAAATTTGGGATTTTGCTCGAAGATGAGGGGCTGCTCTAGCGTAGTATTGTTCGGCTGCGTGATGAGTATATTGCTTGGGAGCTCCTTAGAAGCGTCCACCTCCACCAAAATTCTAGGAAAATATATTTTCTTTAATTCCTTTGTGTTTCTGTCAGTGCAGAGGGGTTTACCAAGGCGAGAGCAAATTTTCCGAAGTAAATTAAAGTGCCAACAATCAAGAGGCAGCCCCGAAAGTTTCACCCACACTGGAATCGTCCAATTAGGATACCTAAAATTAAAAAAATTAGGCAGTTTTTACAGTATGAACGGTTTGGCGAAAGCAAAGTGAGGGTCTCCAAACAAAATTTTCTCCATTTCTTCTTGCTTGGTGAATTTGATGATCACCCAAGCATCATTGAGGGGGAAAATCCTACACGGAACCCGCCAAGTTTCCACATAAGCTCTGATGGCCTTGAGCCCTAGAAATTTATCCGCAAACCCACCAATGAGTGAGAATCTCCATTCATCTTCAATATTATAGACATCCTCATTGGTTAGAACTACTGGACCATCGAAAGTTGGAAAGAGATCCAACTTGCAATCCTCCAACAAGTCTTTGTTGTTCTTAAACAAGCTGGCTGCATTTTGGATCTTATCACGGGAGGCATTATGAACATTGGCTTTGGGGGCACCTTTATGGCCTGTGAGGACATTCTGTGTAGCATCAACGACAGCATAAGATACTCCATTTATAGCATCTTTATCAGGGAAGATCTGACTACTGGAAGAACCCTCATCAAAGTGGTGTGAGGCATCTTTGGAAAAAGTGATGTCAAGGTTCTCCGGTAGTGAATCAAGTAAGTGGTCCTCCGGGCAGCTAGTTTGTGCCTTAGAATGATTGAGGGAAGTCTGAATTTGGGGCAAATCGACACTAACAACAGATGGGCAGATGCAGAACTACTCCTATTAGTCTCCTCATCCGAGGAAGAATCAAAGTCACCCAAAGTTCTAGACGAATCTGCCTCCAAGGAACTAGAAATTACAGCTTTATTTTTCCCACGGTGTAATGGATGGACGTGAACGGGCTGTTTTTTCCTAACCGGAGATGAGAGAGATTTCTTCTTTGCCATTTGTACCTACAGCAGAAACACAAGCCACAACAGCAACGAAAAAAAAAAAGAGGGGTGGAAGAAAGAAAAAAATAGCAATCGTAGAAGGGGGGAACAGAGCAAAGAAAGCACAAAAAGAGAAAACACAACAATCTGAAGCTAGAACCACAGAAAGGGCACACAAGGGGGAATAAGGAAAAACAACAAGAAAATGACAGAACCAACGCAAGGAACAAAACCCACACAAAACACAAAAGCAACCTAAAAGGACAAGAAGAGAGGGTACGAACGACAGAAGGAAACCAAGAAAACTAGGGGATACTAGCACAGTAGTCCAAGCAATCTGCACACCCAACACACACAAGCACTACAAGAACCAACAAAGATAAGCTAAACCCACACACACAGCGAACAGCAAGCCACACATACAACAAGGCAGAAGAGTACAAATAAGACGACAGAGCAGAGACAGCCATCAACATGAAAGAACCAGCTTAATAAGCAACAATACACCAACTAATGGAGAAAACAGAAAAGGGAGGGGAACATAGGACAAACGAGGACAAAAGGCCTAACTCAACAACAAGGAAAGAAATGAGAAGAGTACACGTAGACAAAACAGGGAAGAATGGGAGAAGAGAAACGAAAAAGCACCCAAAAAAATGGAGAGAACACTCTTGAACCAGACGGGAAGAGGACCAGGAACTAGGTAGGTCAGAGGTAATTACAGAACTGGAACTGTTGAGAACCCACGCCCTGAACTGGATTAGTCCCACCAGAATAAGTGCCTCCTGATAGAAATCGTCGCCACAAACACCAAACTCAAAAATGGAGCAGCAGTCCCAAGCCTACGAAGTATCGCCACACAAAGCCCTAGATAGCCCCTCCGCTGACTGTGACCAACAACGCTTAGAAGTTAGTCGCTGATAAGATAGGAAGGACTCGGTACCGACAGACTCCAAAGGGAGAAGCCGAGACCAAATTGGAGAGAATTGCATCGCCACAAAACCCTACTGTACTCTGCCACTGACCGCAACCCTTAGATGCGTGACCCTGACCACAAACCAAGAGGCGCATCGCAACAACCTCTGAACTCTGCCTCCAGAAATAGAAACGCCGTTGTGCTACTCTCGAAATCGCAACCCTAGTTGTGCCACCACAGGGAGAAACCAAAATGCCACCAAAAATTGAACCCAGCCAGCGAGAATCGACGACCCACTCAAACACCGACTACCAAAATAGGAGAGATTCTCGCCCATAGGGCGAAACCCCAAAGGGGGTGAACCCAAACTGATGTGAGTACAGAACCTCAAATTAAGGGATTTAAGGAAGCAAATTGATAAGTAATAACCAAATAAGAACCAAATAGTAATCCGACTATGGATAATCCAAGAAAAACAATCATATTACACCGTGGAGAAACAAAAATCCAAGAGAGGAAAGAGCATTGTGAGGCGTCTCTAGAGAGAAAGATTCTAGAGAGAGAAATTCTCTAACACCACTGAGAGCACTTGCCGAGAGCTCTTTCTTTATTCTATGGGTGGTGGTGCATGGCTGTTCTTAGTTGGTGGAGTGATTTGTCTGGTTAATTCTGTTAATGAACGAGACCTCAGCTTGCTAACTAGCTATGCGGAGGTATCCCTCCGCGGCCAACTTCTTAGTGGGACTACGGCCTTTTAGGCCGTGGAAGTTTGAGGTAATAATAGGTCTGAGATGCCTTTAGATATTCTGGGCCGCACGCGCGCTACACTGATCTATTCAATGAGATTATAGCCTTGGCCAACAGGCTCGGGTAACCTTTGAAATTTCATCGTGATGGGGATAGATCATTGCAATTGTTGGTCTTCAATTAGGAATTCCTAGTAAGCGCGAGTCATCAGCTCGCGTTGACTACATCCCTTCCCTTTGTACACACCGCTCGTCGTTCCTACCCATTGAATGGTCTGGTGAAGTGTTTGGATCGAGACAACATAGGCGGTTTGCCACCTGCGATGTAGCGAGAAGTCCACTGAACCTTATTATTTAGAGGAAGGAGAAGTCGTAACAAGGTTTCCATAGTTGAACCTGCAGAAGGATCATTGTCAAAACCTACAAAGTAGATCGCGAACACGTTCAGAAACACATGGGTTTTGCATTGTCGGCTAAACCCCACACCGCGTGCCCAGAACAAACAGGGCTCGCGCCGTTCGGGCCTAACAAACTCAGGTGCGGGATGCGCCAAGGAATACAAACACGAGCGTCCCCTGCCGAATGTCCCATCCATGTGGCGCTTCGGGGATCGGGACGCTCCATCTAAATGACTCTCAACAACGGATATCTCAGCTCTCGCATCGATGAAGAATGTAGCAAAATGCGATACTTGGTGTGAATTGTAGAATCCCATGAACCATCGAGTCTTTGAATGCAAGTTGTGCCCGAAGCCACTAGGCCAAGAGCACGCCTGCCTGGGTGTCACGCATCGCGTCGTCCCCTCCCCGCGCCCAAATGCGCGGTGGGGGTGGAGAGTGGTCCTCCATGCGTGGCACCACGTGGTCGGCCCAAATGTGATCCCCCAGTGACGCACATTGATTAGCCATAATATAATGGGCATGACCAATTAAAGAAATTATCGAACCACAGGGAGGAAGGTACTAGAGTTTAAGCGATCTCGTATTTATCATAGTTTTATAGAGATGATCAAGAAGGGAAGATAATCAAGAAATTACAATAAAATAAATGGATAGATAAATGGGAGATGGATGAATGAGCCAAGTAGATAGAGATGAGACTAGCAATACTTAAAGCATGGAAAATCTAGGTATCATGTATCAAATTCATATATGTCATGGATTGAAGACTAAGGGCCAACACTAAGATCACCTAAACTCCCTCTCGGAATGAATAGGATATGGATATCAAATAGCTCAATGGATTGGTTCTCACTTAAACAATTCCAACTAGGTACTAAGCTTAAATGAGAGTCCCTTCACACAATTAATCAATCTCTCGATCAAACTAATCGAATGTCCTACCAAAGGGTTCTAAACTATGAAGGATTTCTCAATCTCTTCACAATTTATAATGCACATGAGGTGTTTGATGAAATGATTCACTCAATTACCCTATGCATATCATTGATTTCTCAATCTAATCACATATTTAGAACAACTAAACACACAAATCATCAATACAAATCAAGCAATTAATAATCAATGATAGAAAATCATAGATCCAATCAACATATGAATTCAAATACACAAATCCCCAAAATTATCTAACACAATTCATATTGCTAATCTCACAAGGGAGATTAGCCTCTCATGGTCACAAGGAATCCAACATAGACATTAAAATCCTTACAAAACATGATAAACAATAGGTTTCAATACAAAGTGTAGATGAAAACTCCCTTAGATGTCTCCAATGGTGATCTTCTTCTTCCCCTTGCAATTCACCTCTCTTCCTTGCTTCTCTAGCTACTTGGATGAAGGATTTGATGGTTGGATAATGGTAGATCCAAAGGATGAAGAATGGATGAAGGTGAAGGTGAAAAATGGAGGAAAAAGTATGTGAGGTGTGTGTGGAAGAGTGGATTTCGGATCTGATCTCAAAATATTGAAGTGTTGGGTATTTATACCCCTTGGGAGGCTTCTAGAAGGATTCTGATGTGTTTCTGATGCTGTAGCAACACGACTCGTGTGCTGCAACATGACCACAGGGTGGCCGTGTAGGCGTTTTTGATGTCAGAAAACGGTCAGGGCTTACAGGGCCGTGTTGCGTAACACGGGTCGTGTTGCGTAACACGGGCTGCGCAGTCTCACCGTTTCGCACATAACTTCCACATCCGATCTCTGATTTGAGTAATTCTTGCGCTCTTGTGATCCTCTTTTCTTTGTCTTTCTATACATATATAGATCTGACAAAACTTCCAATATTTGTTGGTGTAACAAGTCATGCAAAGTAGCACAACCGTGCTGAGTAGGAACAGCTTGCGCGACGTCACAATTTTAATCATAACTTTCTCGTTTCGGCTCCAATTGAAGTGTTTCTCATACCAAAATAATCCTCTTTTCTATGGCTTTCCAACCATGTATTAAAATTCTAGTTTTGAGCTCCACAAGAGTACATAAAAATTACACAAGTTGGACGTGCGTTTTTTCAGCATTTTGCTTGATTTGACTCATTCTCCCTCGTTTCAACTCCGAATTGAGATCCGCTTTTTCCTACATCTTCCTTATCACGTCTAGGATCTATTTTTACCTAAAAATCATACGTTTAAGCTCATTCACACACATTTACATAAAAACACAAAACACAACCAAATAACACATAAATACGGATAACAATATACGAAAACTCACATAAAAAGATACTAAAATCTAGGTGAAAATATCACTCATTACACCCCCAAACTTAAAGTGTTGTGCGTCCCCGCACAACGAAAATGATAAATCAAGGAGAGTGATTTTCACCTAGTAAAAAAAACTAAACGAACACAAGTAATAGCACATCATTAGCAACAAGAATTACAAATTATGCTAAGCTATCCTACAACATTAGATTTATATGAGAAATTAACAAGTTCAATCAAAAGAGAATAAGGTGCAATATAGTCCCTTTTAGTCTAAGCCTCACATAAGTTTATCAATTTCACTCAACACTCTTTGAAGTAGGGTTAATCAACACTCATCAACCGATTGGCTTGACTCGCTATAAGCTTGCTCACAGACTACATTCACAACCCACCAAAGTTTCCATTAGTGATCAAAAAGGTCTTTTATTAAGGATGTAATGATAGGCTCTTTGGTAGGGTAGGAAGAATATAGGTAAGAGTGACTAATCAAGTGTAAGTAATCAAAGAGATGGCCAATTTCTCCAACTTCTCCACTTTTCTTTCTTCCTTTCTTGTCTTTAATGTTCACAAGCACTAATCATCAACTTTCTCCTTTGGATTGAGCTTCTTATGATGCATGTTTCCTTCTTTAAACTTTTAAATACTTGAGCATATTGTTGTTGCTTTGCTCATTTTCTTGTTTTGAGGTTGCATGTTCATTCTTTCTTGAGCTCTTTTCATCCTTTTTCTCTCTTTCTTGTTTACCATTTCTTTTCCTTCTTTTACCATCTCATCAATCTTTTCTAGCTACCATCTCCTCAATCACCCACACAAAGGTAAATATAAAAGGCTTACGTGGGTAATCATGGCTTGTAATGTGCTAAATTCACAAGAAATAGGCTTAAAGGCTCAAAATGGTTAACTAAGGATAATGTTCATGGTATGAAAATATTTGGCAATGACTATAATAACAAGGATGGCCTTAGATCATTTCACTAATCTCCACAAATCGGGCTCGTTCCTATAGTCCTTGAGCAAGTTCTAGCTTATCAAACTCAATCGATCAACTCATGAAGGAAAAACCATGTATGCACGGTTGAGGCTCAAATGCTCACAAGCTTATGCATTGAACCTTAAGAAACTTATTACACCACATTCATCTCAAAATTGAACAAGTTAAATAAAACATGTCATAATTCGAAAGTGTAGAGATTCTTAATCATAACTTGTTATCACTTATTACCACAACATATCATCACTCATATTCAAAAATGACTCACAACCTCCCTAAACAAACCACCAAGCATACCAAGACAAAAATAAGAAAACACACAAAACATAAAATAAAGACTCAACAAACAAGAAACAAAACAAAAACACATAACATGCAAAAATAAAAATCACCATCATTAAACAATAAAGCACACATTCTATATCATCCATAACATTTAAGCTCACATTCATCCCAACCTTGATTGAAAAGGAAACCTCCCAAACATAACAAATGAAGTAGCATGCTAATCACATCAATTCACATCAAAATATGTCAAGCAACTAGAAGTGATAAGGTGTAGAGTACTCCCTCAATAGGCATTTGGTAAAGAAAACGTTAGCTCCAAGCTCTATTCGTGCTTCCAATACCTTTCATTCATGCTCAAACACTCAACAAACACCGTTAGCTCAACAATTGCATTTAACAAATATGGACTATCATGCACTTCAACACCACCAATCATACCAAAATCAAACCAAACTCATGAGAAAAATTTTAAAATTAGCCCAAAAATACGAAAAGTATATGCTTTCAAGACAAAGTATGTCACATCATGCCATATCCCCCCAAACTTAAATTAAAACAAGAGTTTCGAGGTAAGTTTGCAAAAAGTGGTGTGACTTACTTTCACACTTCAAATCAAGCATTTATCGTTTGTCCAATACGCATTTTCCTCACAAGCACAATCAACATACATACCAAAAATGCAAAACAAGCAAATCCACCATCCTTATTGAAAGCAATAAATAAAGCAATAAAGATAATGATGGGTTGCCTCCCATTTAGCACTAAGTTTAACGTCTTCAAGCCGGACGGGATATGGAGAACTCATCGAAATGACCACGGATATCTTTCGTCCTTGCCATCAAATTTTAAACGTTGTGCTTCTTCCTCTATTAGGCATTTGTAGCAAGTGACGACCTCAGTTGCATCCTTCAAGCATGGCTTCAAAAATTCGACTCTCTTGAGCTTACACTCCATTGCCCTCTCCATTCTTGAACACCACTTATTCCTCCTTACCAAATAGATCTCCAACATCTCTTCGAGTTCTTTTTTGTTTCTAAGGATATGAGAAAAATCAATGGGTAAAACAAAATCAATGTAAACAATATTATCAAGTTCAAAGCAACTTAAAGAGTTTAAAGGTTTAGAAATGCTCATTTCACTCTTCAAGTCATCATCATTTGTTTCTAGACTTTGTTCCTCTTCATCAACATCATTTGCCTCAATAGGCTCTTCAATCACCTCATTTGATTCTTCATCCCCCAGATTCTCTTCTTTCTCCAACTCTTCTTCGACTTTGCTCTCCTCTTCCAATTCTTCAACTTGTTGAAAATTGTTCAAAGCACTTACAATTTGGCTTACTTGATGCTCCAAGGCTTCAAACCTCTTCTCATCTGCCTCATTTCTTTTCTTCATTTCTTCAAAACTTGCTTCATCTCTTTTCTTGCTCTCCTCAAGGTTTGCTATCATCTTCTCAATCAAGACTTCTAAAGATGATTTTTCTTCTTCGACTTGTTGAAATTCTCCTCCCGCTTGGTTGTCACAATTCCATCCTTGAATTGGTGGATAATTCCCATGAAAATTTCCTTCATCGTTATGTTGAAAATTTCCTTGGAAATCATCCACTCCCATGAAAGAAACATCTCCTACTTGATGCGTAGGCATCCTCCACTCTTCTTGCTCCATAGGACTAGGAATTGACACACCTTGCACATTTTGAGCACCCCCCAAACTTGAACTAGACAAGACTTGACCATAAGCACCTTGATTCATCATCCTTATTTGTCTTGTCACTTCCAAAGTAACTTGGGTAATTATCTCGGAGGATTCATTTTGAAGAAAACTTGATTGAGGATCTTGACCTTCATCACTTCCTTGAGCACTTCTTCTATATAATTCAAGTAAGGCGTAGTTTTGGAACGGAGGAGAAGTGTTGGTGTTGGGATTTGGTGGAGAATAAGTGTATGCTTGATACGGATGGAATGTATTTGCATTATAAGCTTGTTGTCATTCTCCATTTCTTCCTTGATTGTAGTATTGAGAGCTATCTTGATTCATTTGGAAGTTGTACCCATAGTTGCTCTCATTCATGTAGCCTCTTGATTGTGGAGGTGGAACCCTTGCAAATTGATCCCCAAAGACATTTGTAAATTGGTTCCAACCATCCATTTAAATGCTCTTCTCAAGGCTTACTACAATTCTTCTCAAACTTGCTATTTTTGGCTTTGATCCCCCTTCCTCTTCTCTCAAGGTAGTTCACGTACCTATCAAAATGACAAAAAGAGATAAAAAAATTTCCAAAACAAATAATAAAAAGCAATAAAAATATCTCTATTAATATCAATCGAAACACTCCTTCGTTAAACCACTAGCAACCGTTACCTCCCCGGCAACGGCGCCATTTGATTGGTCGTTAATAGTCCGGGCGACCAAGCAACAAAATATCGAACCCAAGGGAATTTAGGATTCGTGGCCTTCAAGTTATAGTCTCGTATTAGTTAGGGGCGACCGAGAAGAGAGATAATAAAAACAAGAAAAGAAACTAATTACAATATATTTGGAATTTTCAATGCAAAAGAAATCTTCATGATGCAATTCAAATGGATCAATCATGTAACACATCTAATTGCCTCCCAATTTAAGCTATCATAGTAAGAGCGATCACTATTTTCACCTAAACTCTCTCTCGAGATGAAGAGGATGTAGGCCCTTACAAAGACCCCAAAGTAGCACATAGGATCGATACCATAGCGAACACCTCCCAATAGGTACTAATTACACGTACGAGTTCCCTAAAAGGTACTAAATCATAGGTAATATTCCCTTTCTAGGTACTATGAATTCACTAAGGTTGGGTTCCCCTCACTAGATTAATTGACCTCTCGATCTAACCTCTCTAGTGTCCACTTATGTAGTTCTAAACATGAGAGGTCGTCTCCAACTCTTCCCACATTAATCCACATAACCCACATGATGAAATGATTAAATTAATTCCTAAAACACATAATTGAACTCTCGTTCTAACCACATGCACTAGATAATTAACCACACAAATCAAACATATAGATTAAACAATTAAGCATCCATAAATGAAACTAATCAAAGCCGGGATTGCAATTTAAATAATATCACAAATTAATCCATAATTTAAACATCACTTAAACATCCAAAACATAGAAAATAAAAAGATAATAAGTAGGATTAGATTACACCTTAATGAAGTTTTACATCCATGAGGATCATCCTTTCCTTGGTGTCCCCACCTTCTTGGAAAATAATAAAATCCTAATCTAGAAAAAATATTTAAACTACGGACGGATCCCTCACCCCGAAAGGGGGAGGGATCTCAACTATGGAGATCTTAAAAAGCTTAACTATTGAATCTAATGATTCAATTTAATGGAATTTAATGGGTGAGAATTGATCAATGGTGGCTTTCATAGAAGAGGGTATTTATAGTAGTAAGGATGAGAGAAATTTGAGTGAGTTTTCAATGTGGGACAAGTGGGTTCATATAGTAGTAGAGTGAGAGGAATTTGTGGTAAGTAATCAATGTGGGATAATTTAGCTCATGGCACCAAAAATGGGATTTATAACAATTTTTCCTTTGGCCCGTTCTTGCTCGTTTCAACTCCAAATCGAGCTTCGTTTTCTCCCACATCTTCCTCTTCACTAGTAGAATCCATTTTTATCAAAATCACCCATTTTTCTGCAAAAATAAACAAAAATACCTTTCTCCAAATAATCAAGCAATTAATAGTATTTTCATTAAAATCATGCTCAATTATTAAATTAAAGCCACAAAAATCCACTTAAAATCTAGGTGAATTTCACAACGATCACACATCATGACTAGTGGTGGTTGAACCCTCAACGCGCACTGTCGTGCACCACCGTGTCGGGATGGACTATTAGACCCAATGGCACGTGCGAGCACGTCGCCTTCGACCGCGACCCCAGGTCAGGCGGGATCACCCGCTGAGTTTAAGCATATCAATAAGTAGAGGAAAAGAAACTTACAAGGATTTCCTCAGTAATGGCGAGCGAACTGGGAATAGCCTAACTTGAGAATCGGACGACCACGCTATTTGAATTGTATTTTGGAGAAGCGCTCTTAGCAGCGGATCGGGGTCGAGTCCCCTGGAATGGGGCGCCTTTATGGGTGAGAGCCCCATTGCTCCTGGACCCTGTCACACCACGAGGCACTGTTGGCGAGTCGGGTTGTTTGGGAATGCAGCACCAATCGGGCGGTAAATTCCATCCAAGGCTAAATACAGGCGAGAGACCGATATCTAAAAAGTACCGTGAGGGAAAGATGAAAAGGACTTTGAAAAGAGAGTCAAAGAGTGCTTGAAATTATTGGGAGGGAAGCAGATGGGGGCCGGTGATACGTCTCGGTCAGATGTGGAATGGCAAGAGCCGGTCCACCAATCGACTCGGGGCGCGGACCAGCACGGATCGATGCAGCGCTCAAAGCTTGGGTGGTCGATATGCTCGTTGTATGGCATCGCGCCGATCCAGGTGGACAGCGCGCGCCTCATGCGTGCCTCGGTAACTGGCCTGCGAGCTCCCCATTCGACCTGTCTTGAAACACGTACTAAGGAGTCTGACATGTGCGCGAGTCAATGGGCGATTGAACTCGTAAGGCGCAAGGAAGCAGACCGGTGTGATCCCCCCAAGGGGTGCACCGCCGACCAACCTTCATCTTCTGAGAAGGGTTCGAGTGAGCGTACCTGTCGGGATCCGAAAGATGGTGAACTATGCCTGAGCAGGGCGAAGCTAGAGGAAACTTTGGTGGAGGCCCACAGCGATACTGACGTGCAAATCATTCTTCTGACTTGGGTATAAGGGCGAAAGACTAATCGAACCGTGTAGTAGCTAGTTCCCTCCGAAGTTTCCCTCAGGATATCTGGAGCTCTAGTGCGAGTTCTATCGGGTAAAGCTAATGATTAGAGGCATCGGGAGTGCAACGCCCTCGACCTATTCTCAAACTTTAATAGGTAGGACGGCATGGCTACTCCGTTGAGCGGCGCTGGAGAATCGTGAGTTCAAGTGGGCCATTTTTGGTAAGCAGAACTGGAAATGCAGGATGAACCGGAAGCTCGGTTAAAGTGCCCAACTGCGCGCTAACCTAAATCCCACAAAGGGTGTTGGTCAATTAAGACAGCAGGACGGTGGTCATGGAAGTTGAAATCCGCTAAGGAGTGTGTAACAACTCACTTGCCGAATCAACTAGCCCAAAAAATGGATGGCGCTAAAGCGTGCGACCTATACTCGGCCGTTGGGGCAAGGGCTAAGCCCCGATGAGTACGAGGGCACAGCAGTCACTGTAAAACAATAGGCGCGAGCCCGGGCGGAGCGACCGTCGGTGCGGATCTTGGTGGTAGTAGCAAATATTCAAATGAGAACTTTGAAGGCCAAAGAGGGGAAAGGTTCCATGTGAACGGAACTTGTACATGAGTTAAAATTCCCGAACTGAGACGCTGTGGTTGACGGCAATGTTAGGGAGTCTAGAGACATCGTAGGGGCCTCGGGAAGAGTTATCTTTTCTGTTTAACAGCCCGCCTACCCTGGAAATGGCTCAGTCGAAGGTAGGGTCCAGCGGCTAGAAGTGCATCGCACGTCGCGTGGTGTCCAGTATGCCCCGATGGACCTTGAAAATCCAGAGGATCGAGTACCGTCCGCGCCCGGTCATACTCATAATCGCATCAGGTCTCCAAGATGAACAGCCTCTGGTCGATGGAACAACGTAGGTAAGGGAAGTCGGCAAAATGGATCCATAACCTCGGGAAAAGGATTGACTTTGAGGGCTGGGCACGTGGGTCCCAGTCCTGAACCCGTCGGCTATCGGCGAACTGCTCGAGCTGCTCGCGCGGCGAGAGCGGGTCGTCAGACAGATTGGGAACGGCTCCCTCAGGGGCCTTCCCCGGGCATCGAACAGTCAACTCAGAACTGGTACAGACAAGGGGAATCCGACTATTTAATTTAAACAAAGCATTACGATGGTCCCTGTAGATGCTCACGCAATTTGATTTCTACCCAGTGCTCTGAATGTCAAAGTGAAGAAATTCAACCAAGCGCGGGTAAACGGCAGGAGTAATTATGACTCTCTTAAGGTAGTCAAATACCTCTTCATCTAATTAGTGACATGCATGAATGGATTAACGAGATTCCCACTGTCCCAGTCTACTATCCTGCGAAACCAAATCCAAGGGAACGGGCATGGCAGAATCAGCGGGGAAAGAAGACCCTGTTGAGCTTGACTCTAATCTGACTTTGTGAAATGACTTGAGAGGTGTAGGATAAGTGGGAGCCAAAAGTCAAAAGTGAAATACCACTACTTTGAACGTTATTTTACTTATTCCGTGAATCAGAGGTGGGGCATTGCCCTCTTTTTGGACCCAAGGCTCGCCCCGGTGGGCCGATCTAGGCAGAAGACATTGTCAGGTAGGGAGTTTGGCTGGGGCAGCACATCTGTTAAAAGATAACGCAGGTGTCCTAAGATGAGCTCAACGAGAATAGAAATCTCGTATGGTATAGAAGGGTAAAAGCTCATTTGATTCTAATTTCCAGTACGAATACGAACCGTGAAAGCATGGCCTAACGATCCTTTAGACCTTCAAAATTTTAAGCTAGAGGTGTCAGAAAAGTTACCACAGGGATAACTGGCTTGTGGCAGCTAAACGTTCATGGCAACATTACTTTTTAATCCTTCGATGTCGGGTCTTCCTATCATTGTGAAGCATAATTCACCAAGTGTTGGATTGTTCACCCACCAATAGGGAACGTGAACTGGGTTTAGACCGTCATGAGACAGGTTAGTTTTACCCTACTGATGATGGTGTTGTAATAGTAATTCAACCTAGTACGAGAGGAACTGTTGATTCGCACAATTGTTCATCACACTTGGTTGAAAAGCCAGTGGCACGAAGCTACCGTGCACTGGATTATAATCGAATGCCTCTAAGTCAGAATCTGAGCTAGACACGATGCATGTGCCCATCGTCCGCTCCCTGACCCACAGTAGGGGCCTCCGAACCCCAAGGGCACATGTTGTTGGCCAAGCCCCCACAGCGGACGAGCCACGTGGGCCGCCTCGAAGTATAATTCCAATCGAACAACGGGTAGAATCCTTTGCAGATGACTTAAATATACAATGGGGTATTGTAAGTTGCAGAGTGGCCTTGCTACCATGATCCGCTGAGATTCAGCCCTTCATCGCTTCGATTCGTCCCCCTTTCCCGGTCCCCACACATAAAACCCCGTTCCCACCGCGAGGTTCAGTAGCTTTTGGATCAGAAACATGCAAGTCCTCAAAAAATGTTCCAGGTCACGAGACCGCACCGACCTACCCCCACGTGTTCTGAGGGAAAAATCGAATGGTATCTCGTGAGAACGCGCAAGTACAAAGTAATGGGCAAAGTCATGGGCAACCCCAGGCACCACCCATGGGCAATCCTAAGCAACGGGCGTGGGTAACCATGGCCATGGGCCATGGCATGGGCAAGCATGGGGTTGGCACGGGCAAGCAGTGGCCCGTGCATGGGCCACGACATGGGCAATCCTAGGCAATGGGCGTGTGGGCAAGCCATGGCCATGGCATGGACAAGCGTGTGCATGGGCAACCCCCGTGGGCAATCGTGCACAATGGGCATGGGTAACCAGCCCTTGGACAACCCCGTGGGCAATCCTAGGCAACGGGAGTGGGCAACCCCCCATTGGCAATCCTAGCCAACGGGAGTGGGCAAGCGTGGGCATGGGCCATGGCATGGGCAAGCGTAGCCTTAGCACAGGCAAGCCTTGGCCCTTGCATGGCAACCCCCACAGGCAATCCTAGGCAATGACCATGGGCAACCGTGGCCATGGGCCATAGCATGGGCAAGCCTAGGCAACGGACCTAAGCACGCCATGGGCCTGGGCCATGCAAGGGTGGCCTGTGCATGGGCAACCTGTGGCAACGAGTATGGGCATACGTGGGCGACCCCCATGGGCAACCGTGGGCAACATGAGTTGGGCATGGGCCATGGCATGGGCAGGCCAAGCCAACGGCCGTGGGCATAGGCCACACAAACATGGCCTGTGCATGGGCAACCAGTGGCAACAAGCATGGGCATATGTGGGCGACCCCCATGGGTAATGGGAGTTGGGCATGGGCAAGCCAAGGCAACGGCCGTGGGCATAAGCCGTGCAAGCATGGCCTGTATATGGGCAACCCATGGCAACGGGCGTGGGCATACATGGGCAACCCCCGTGGGCAAGGCATGGGCCATGACATGGGTAAGACAAGGCAACGACTGTGGGCAAGCCGTGGGCATGGGCCGTGCAAGCATGGCCTGTGCATGGGCAACCCATGGCAACGGGCATGGGCATATGTGGATGACCCCATGGGCAATCCTGGGCAACAGGAGTTGGGCATGGGCCATGGCATTGGCAAGCCAAGACAACGGCCGTGGGCAAGCCGTGGGCATGGACCGTGCATGCATGGCCTGTGCATGGGCAACCCGTGGCAATGGTCGTGGGTACGTGGGCGACCCCCATGGCAACCATTGGTAATGGGAGTTGGACGTGGGCCATGGCATGGGCAAGCCAAGACAACGGCTGTGGGCAAGCCGTGGGCATGGGCAACCCGTGGCAACGAGCGTTGGCATACGTGGGCGACCCCCATGGGCAACCGTGG
>CM043013.1:30823290-30843290 GCA_023678885.1 Pogostemon cablin
TATGTTGAAAGTGTTGCATTTGGGTCCTTACTCTAATTGGGATCGTTTTCTTCTCTTGGATAAGCTTCCAAGAGCTTTTCAATTTGGGGAGAAAAAGTTGTCCCGCATTCCTCTTTGGGTCAGGTTTCCTTTGCTTCCTTTGGAATTTTGAACCCGGCATCATATTAGTTCTATTGCTTCTGCAATTGGTCGCCCTATATATGTTGATGCTCATTTTGGAGATACGGATAGGGTTTTCTTTGTTAGAGTTCAGGTTGATGTGGACATGTCGAAGGATCTTCCTAAAGAGGTTACTATTAGATTTCCAGGAGGTGTGTTCAAGCAACATGTTGTTTATGAACAACTCCCTTTTTATTGTCGTGTCTGCAATGAATATGGTCACCAAGATGGAGTGTCCAAGGCTCCTAGTAAGGAAGCAATGTCTCAGCCTGGTAGGAGAGGCAATGATAAAAGTGTTCAGAAAGTTGGTGAAGATAGTGTTGGTGGTGATCCGAAGGGTGTGGTTGCAGGGAGTGGGAACGCCATGAATGTTAAGCCTTCGGATGGATTTGTGAAGGCCAAGCCTAAAGGAAAGCCCAAAGCCAAACCTAAATCAAGAGGTGAGGGTGTTGGTAAGGCTGTGGATGGTAGTATTGGGCTACCCATCTCTTCTTGGTTTAATGCTCTCTTGGAGGGTAGTGAGCCTCTTGATGATTTGGTTTCCCCTCATCAGTTATTGTCTTCCTCTCAGAATGATTGCCCTAAAGATGTTGTGATGCCAAAGAAAGTTAGTAGAAAGGGTAAATCACCTGCTAAATCGGATGGTTCTTTGGATTCTGAGGAGGAAGACGTGGCTAGGCTTGCACGTGGTAGATGTAGGAGATCTAGATTGGCTACTCGATGTAATACTGGAGTAGTTATTCGTGAATCTAGTGAGGGTGGCAGGCCTCCTGATCCTCATTTATCATTAAGTTCCTAAGTTGGAATGTGTGAGGCTTGGTGGGTGATCCGGCTCAGCAAGCAGTTCGCAGGTTAGTTCGGAGTCATGACTTATCTTTGATGGGTCTTATTGATACTAAGTTGGGTCTTAATAATATTGTTGATACTATGAATATTATTGTTCAAGGATGGTGTTTTGTTCATAAGATTGAGGTTGCTTCTAGCGGTCGTATTGTTGTGGCTTGGAACCCTTCTCTTGTTCAGTTTGTCCCTATTATCAGACATGATCAATGTATTTCTGGCTCATTGTTATGCTTGACTACACATAGGGAGTTTATGGTATCTGGTGTTTATGGTCATAATACTGTGGCTCAGAGGATGTTGCTTTGGGGTTCCCTCTCGGAGTTTGGTGCCTCGGTTGATTCTCCATGGTTGTTTATGGGAGATTTCAACTCTATCAGGCGATCAGATGAGAGGTCAGTGTCTTCTCAAACTACTTAAAATTGGTTCAGAGTAGATTTTGAGGATTGTTGTATTAGTTTGTGTTTGGATGATGCCATTTCGCGTGGTTGTTTCTTTACCTGGACGAATGGTGCAAGGTGGAGTCGCATTGACAGGGTGCTTATTAATGATCTTTGGGTGGGTGATAGAAGTATGGCGCATGTGGATTTCTTGCCTATGGGTGCCACTTCTGATCATTGTGTAGTTATTATCTCCATTTCTCATTGTGAACCTCATAAGAGAAAGCCGTTTAGGTACTTAACTATGTGGAGTATTTGTGATGGTTTTCTTGATGGTGTTCAACATTGTTGGAATCAGATTATTTGTGGCACTAAGCAATTTATTGTATGCAGAAAGTTGAAGTTACTTAAACCTCATCTTAGAGGTTTAAGTAAAAGAAACTTTCACCATATTGCGGAGAGAGCAGAGAAGGCTAGAGCTGATCTTGAGCAGCTTCAGTTTCTAAGTCATGACGATCCTGGTAACATGGATATTTGGGCTAAAGTGTTAGATACGTGAAAAGTGGCTTCTTTTTTATCCCATGCAGAGCATTTGTTCTTTACGCAGTTAGCTCGTAATAAATATTTGCTCTGCCAGGAAAAGCCTTCTAGGTTTTTTTTAAGTTAGTTAAAGTGAATGGTGGTCGCAACATTATCACGTCTATTAGAACTGTCTCGGGGCATACTTCTTCCAGGGAGGATATGGTTGAGGAGTTTGTTTCCTTCTATAAGGAACTTCTTGGGACTTCTCGGGATTGCCAGCTTATTGATGAATCTGTGTTTGAATGGGGTGAGCAGTTGTCGGAAGATCAGAGGGTCGAAGTTGTTGTCCAGTTTTGGAGGAAGAAATCAAACAAGTCATCTGGAGTATGAATAAGCATAAGGCTCCAGGTCCTGATGGATTTTCTGTCTGCTTCTTTAAAGATGCTTGGGATGTTGTTGGGCATGAAGTAGTGTCTGCGGTTCAGGAATTCTTTCATTCTGGTAGGCTTCTTCGGCAGTTGAATGCCACGTTCATTATTCTTATTCCAAAAGGAGTACATGACCGAGTGTTAAGGATTTCAGTCCTATCTTGTGCTGTAATGTGTTATATAAGGTTATCTCCAAGATTATTGCTGCTAGAATCTCTAAGGTTATGGATTTCTTAATCTCAGAGAATCATTTTGGCTTCATAAAAGGGAGATACATGAGGGACTGTATCATGTTGGCACAAGAGGTATTGAGGAATTATGGTTGGAGTAGGGGTTATATTGCTCCCCGTATGACTCTCAAGATTGACATTAAGAAAGCTTATGATACTGTCAACTGGGATTTCTTAAGGGACGTTCTATCGGGTCTTTGTTTTCTCCCACTGATGATTGGGTGGATCATGGAGTGTGTGACTATTACTTCTTTTTCTATTCTTGTTAATAGGGTGTCGGAAGGTTACTTTGAAGGGAAGTGTGGTCTTCGCCAGGGCGATCCCCTTTCTTCCCTCCTTTTTGTGATGTGCATGGATTATTTCACTAGATCCTTTAAGAAGCTTTCCAATGCTAATAATTTCAAGTTTCATTCCAGATTGTGTGTGAGAGTTAGTTTGTCTCACTTAGTATTTGTGGATGACTTGATTTTATTTGCTTATGGTGATGTTCGATCTGCTCAACTAGTTTATCAAGCTTTGCATACCTTCTCTTCAGTGTCAGGATTAGAAGTTAGCAATGAGAAATGTAGTTTGTTTATGGCTGGCATTTCTAAAGATGTGGAGCAGGGTATTCGGCCCATTTTTCCTTTTCAAGATGGTTAGCTGCCTGTTCGTTATTTGGGCATTCATTTGCATAGTAAGAAGTTAAAGGAGGCTAATTTTGAGCCTTTTTTTAAGAAGATCTCCAGACTCATTCGTGGCTGGTCTTCTCGCCATTTCTCGTATGCTGGTAGATTGGAGTTGGTTCGTTTTGTTATCTATGGGATCTTGAATTTTTAGGCCTCGATGGTCAAGATTCCCGTAGGTGTTATTTAGCGTGTTGAGTGGATGATCCGCTCATTTTTATGGGGCAGAAAGCATGGCTCTGTTAAATGGTCTGAAGTTCTCCTCTCTAAGGAGCAAGGAGGATTGGGACTTAGTAACATTGAGCTTATGAATGATGTAGCATTGTGTGGTGTTATATGGGATATTCATTTGGAGAAGAATTCATTGTGGCTTTGATAGATCCATGAAGTTTATATTCATGGGGTGTCGGTTTGGGATGCTATCCCAACCAACGCTGCGTCTATTGTGTGGAAGGATTTTCTTAAGGCACGTGATTGTATACGAGCACGGTTACCAGGTGATCCTGTTGATGTTTTTATGGAGTGTTCAGAATTGGGCAGCCTCGTTACTCGTAAGCTTTATAATATGGTTGCCCCATCAGCCCCAAGGAGATTCTTCTTTGCGAAGATATGGTCTTCGTGCATCCCTAGGAAGCATGTGTTTCGAATGTGGATAGTGGCTAAGAATCGTTTAGCCACTTTGGGTCGTTGGCATGTGGAGGGAGATTGCACGAAGTGTTGTTTTTGCGTGGGTTCTCATGAATAAAGAGATCATTTGTTCTTTCAGTGTTCTTTTTCAAGTACTGTTTGGGACCAAGTGCGCTCTTTCATTGGGTGGTAAAGACGTATTTCTACAATTTTTGCAGGTGTCAAGAGGATTTAAAAGGATCGTGGTACTCTAAAAGTGGATCGTAGATGGAAGGAGCTTGTTCTTTTTGCTACGGTATACTTTATTTGGTAAGCGAGGAATGATGACATATATGATAATTCCAGACCATCTAATAGTGGTGTTGCAAATAACATTTTAATGCATGTAGCTATGTTTCAGTTTCTTCTAGCTAGATGATAGTGTTCGAACCCTCTTGATGTTTGTTTCGTTAGGGTCTAGATTTTGACTTTAGTCGTTGAGGTTTGCTTTTGTACATTTTATTTGGCTTTGGCCTTTTTCTGAAAATTAATATCTATATTCAGAGTTGGGCATAGGCCATGACATGGGCAAGCTAAGGCAATGGCAGTGGGCAAGCCATGGGCATGGGCCATGCAAGCATGGCCTGTGCATGGGCAACCCGTGGCAACGGGCGTGGGCAAGCTGTGGGCGACCCCCATGGGCAACCGTGGACAACGGGAGTTGGGCATGGGCCATGGCATGGGCAAGCTAAGGCAACAGCCGTGGGCATGCCGTGCGCATGTGCCGTGCAAGCATGGCCAGTGCATGGGCAACCCGTGGCAACAGGCATGGGCATACCTAGACGACCCTCATTGGCAACCGTGGGCAACGGGAGTTGGGCATGGGCCATGGCATGGGCAAGACAAGGTAATGGCCATGGGCAAACCGTGGGCATGGGCCGTGCAAGCATGGCCTGTGCATGGGCAACCCGTAGCAACGAGCGTGGGCAAGCCATGGTCGACCCCCGTGGGAAACAGGAGTTGGGCATGGGCCATGGCATGGGCAAGCCAAGGCAACGGTCGTGGGCAAGCCGTGGGCATGTGTCGTGCAAGCATGGCCTGTGCATGGGCAACCCGTGGCAATAGGCATGGGCATACGTGGGCGACCCCCATTGGCAACCATGGGCAACGGGAGTTGGGCATGGGCCATGGCATGGGCAAGCCAAGGCAATGACCGTGGGCAAGCCGTAAGCATGGGTCGTGCAAGCATGGCTTGTGCATGGTCAACCCATGACAACGGGCATGGGCAAACGTGGACGACCCCCGTGGGCAACCGTGGGCAACGGGAGTTGGGCATGGTCCATGGCATGGGCAAGTCAAGATAACGGCCGTGGACAAGCCGTGGGCATGGGCAACCCATAGCAACAGGCATGGGCATACGTGGGTGACCCCCGTGGGCAACCGTGGGCAAAGGGAGTTGGGCATGGGCCATGGCATGGGCAAGCCAAGGCAACGGCCGTGGGCATGGGCCGTGCAAGCATGGCCTGTGCATGGGCAACCCGTGGCAACGGGAGTGGGCATACGCGGGCGACCCCCGTGGGCAACCGTGGGCAACGGGAGTTGGGCATGGGCCATGGCATCGGCAAGCCAAGACAATGGACGTGGGCAAGCCGTGGGCATGGGCCGTGCAAGCATGGCCTGTTCATTGGTAACCCGTGGCAATGAGCGTGTGCATACGTGGGCGACCCCCGTGGGCAACCATGGGCAACGGGAGTTGGGCATGGGCCATGGCAAGGGCAAGACAAGGCAATGGCCGTGGGCAAGCCGTGGGCATGGGCCGTGCTAGCATGGCCTGTGCATGGGCTACCCATGGCAATGGGCATGGGCAACCCGTGGCAATGGGCCTGAGCATACGTGGGCATTGGGAGTTGGGCGTGGGCCATGGCATGGGCAAGCCAAGGCAATGGCCGTGGGCAAGCTGTGGGCATGGGCCGTGCAAGCATGGCCTGTGCATGGGCAACCCATGGCAACAAGTGTGGACATACCTGGGCGACCCTCGTGGGCAACCGTGGGTAACGAGAGTTGGGCATGGGTCATGGCATGGGCAAGCCAAGGCAACAGCTGTGGGTAAGCCGTGGGCATGGGCAACCTGTGGCAATGGGTGTGGGCATACATGGGCGACCACCGTGGGCAATTGAGTTGGACATGGGCCATGGCATGGGTAAGCCAAGGCAATGGCCTTGGACATGGACCGTGCAAGCATGGCTTGTGCATGGGCAACCCGTGGCAAATGGCGTGGGCATACGTGGGCGAGCCCCGTGGGCAACCTTGGGCAACGGGAGTTGGGCATGTTCCATGGCATGGGCAAGCCAAGGCAACGGCCGTGGGCATGCCATGGGCATGGGCCGTGCAAGCATGGCCTGTGCATGGGCAACCCGTGGCAATGTGCATGGGCATACGTGGGTGACCCCCGTGGGCAACTGTGCGCAATGGGAGTTGGGCATGGGCAATGGCATGGGCAAGCCAAGGCTATGGCCGTGGGCAAGCCGTGGGCATGGGCCATGCAAGCATGGCATGTGCATGGTAAACCCTTGGAAATGGGCGTGGGTAACCCGTGGCAACGGGCGTGGGCATAAGTGGGTGACCCCCGTAGGCAATCCTAGGCAATGGGAGTTGGGCATGGGGCATGGCATGGGCCGTGCAAGCATGGCCTGTGCATGGGCAACCCGTGGCAACGGGCGTGTGCATACGTAGGAGACCTTCGTTGGTAACTGT
This sequence comes from Pogostemon cablin, assembly GCA_023678885.1. Classification (NCBI taxonomy): domain Eukaryota; kingdom Viridiplantae; phylum Streptophyta; class Magnoliopsida; order Lamiales; family Lamiaceae; genus Pogostemon; species Pogostemon cablin. The sequence continues at coordinate 30,829,875 of CM043013.1, forward strand.
GGGCATGGGCCATAGCGTGGGCACACCCAGGCACCCATCGTGGACTATCCTAGGCAACGGGCGTGGGCAACCCCCGTGGGCACCCCAGGCAACGGGCGTGGGCATTTCTAGGCAACCAATGGCAACCCGACGAGATTCTTCTTGGGCAACCCCTGGCACCCGGCATGCGCAATCCGAGGCAACTATGGGCAGCCCGACGGGGTTCTTCCCAGGCAATCGTGGATAACCGTAAGAAGCCATGGGCAACCCGATGAGGCTCGGCATGGGCAATCCTAGGCAACCACCGTGAGCAATCCTGGGCAACCGTGGGCAACCATGGACAGCTTTAGAAAACCCGGCGAGGTTCTTCCTAGGCAACCCCTGGTGTGAGCAATCCGAGGCAACGGGCGTGGGCAATCCTAGGCAACCCCCGGCAATCCTAGGCAACGGGCGTGCGCGGGCAAACTACTAAAAATAAATTCGAATCTCGAAAGTGAAATCCAATTCAAAAAATGAATTCCTTGCGCGATTTAGATGGGGCGTGCAATCTCAACCGACCTCCATCCATCGATATGTGGGAACGTTCGATGTCGCCCGGCATATTGAATGCGCTAAAATAAAAAAAATTATCAAAAAAATTAGAATCTCGAAACTGAATTCCAACTTCAAAAATGAATTCCTTGCGCGATTTTGCTAAGGCATGCAAAGTTTCGTGCAGAATGGACGTCCGGAACGATGGGAACCAAAAACTTGCCTCCCATGGAATTTCAATATCTAATGTTGTCACTTGGGTTTCGCCTCTGAACGTTATGTTAATATTTAAAAATCAAAAGGCCGAAGCCAGAGTACAATCATATAATTACAACTCCATATGGATCAACCAAAATACAGAAATAAACCTATCTAGATAACAAGTGCTCAAATCGAATTACATAAATAAGAATGGAATTGATCAAGCTATCCGGTGAAGGTCAAGCGCTATCAAAGAGCGCTTTGTTCCGAGCCTTCCATATGAGGAAGACGCTTCCATAAAGAGCAAGGATCTAGTTGACAAAATGAGGGTCACCTCGATTTTATGTAGCAGACTGCACAAGGATCTAGTTGACAAAATGCTTGAGGTTAAAAAGTTGTCTATGGAAGGCTTAGCACAAAACATATTTAAGATTTACAAAGATAAAAATAACTGGGTTGTCGACATTCAAGCAAGAGAATGCTCCTGAGAGTTTCAGTTTGACAAAATCCCATGTTTGTATGCTTTAAAGGTCATCGAGTGAGTACTCCGCCTTCTCTTATTAAATTACATTACAGTTTCATTTCATCTATTTAATTTTCATTTTTCCTTTTATTGTAGTAAATTGGTTTGCCTACCAGTTCTTTTATTTCGCGTTCTTATAATCGTGACAGCATCATCGGTATGTGGTCTAGTATGCACGAATATCCTTCGAGATATTTGCATAGGGGATATCCTAGATCAAATCCTAAAAATAGTCACATGAGGCTAAACGCATTTAATGCTCACACTGTACATGATAATCTGTCGACTCACCTTGATACAGGTGATGTCAGATTATCCAATATAAATATGGAAATTCTCCATAATAATATATTCATCCCATCACCCCTTAAAAAAGGCACAAGAATGCCTAAGGGGCAATCCTCTCCTTTTATGTTAGCTTAACGCAGATTAATCCTTCTTCATCCAGCAACAGCCACATTAATCTGCCATTAGGAAGAGATTAAAATCTGACGAGCGATATTTAGCGCTAGAGGAAGGGGATCACGGAAGCACTGCAGCCGGAACCTTTAAGTCGACTGTTACCTTCAGTTCGCCTTGGCCCAACTGTGCGTTCAATGGTGGACGAGCAAGACGAAGCCACCCCTAGTAGGGCCAATGCGACCACCAGCCGGCGCCGACAGGAGGACCCTAATCTCCTTCGGACCATAGAAAAGAAAGTTTCACCGCACAACACATACCCAGAGGAAGGTGATCTGCAGATCGATTTTCAAAAAAGTACTTCGACCTTCTCAAACAGATGAAATAAAAGTGAGCCGCAGAACCAAGGACTGCCAGTCAGAGGCTCAGCTTCAACCTCAAAGAAAATTTAACAGAACAAATGAACGAGCAGCAGCATGAACAGACTCTACCTAGAAGGTCGGTACATGAACGGATGGGCTAAAAAGATACACCTAAAGAGTCGAGGAAGGCCCAAAAAGTGGTAGCGAGGGACGTGAATGGAGAAAGATGGCGTCTCGTGCTAACTCGGTCGCCAGCCGTTCCCCACACACACAACTGGACGCGTAAGCGTAAAAGATCGACTGGGACCAGATCCCATGAAGACTCGACACGAGAAGTTGGGAGAAAGCGTGGGAGACGACCTGATTGCCTGACTCAAGCAGTAGCATGATGAGGAAATAAACGCGCTGAGGAGACAACTTGACCAAATGGAGAAAAGAAATGATGTCGGGCTCCACAGTATTCCTGACCCGGAATCTGGAAGATCCCCGTTCACCCACAAGGTGATCATGACGGACACTATGAAAAAGATACAAATCCCTCAAATCCCCCAATACGCTGGTGAATCTAGCCCAATCTCACACCTCAATAAATTTGTTAGGTGGATGCTGGCACAAGGGTGTTCGGAAGAAGATCGGTGCAAGATGTTCCCCTTGATATTGGGTAATAAGGTGCACTCGTGATTCGAATCACTCCCCGCTAACTCCATCGACTCTTAGGCACAACTTGCCACAGCCTTCTCGTCCCATTTCGTGTATTTGGGGCAGGGAAAGGAGCCTATGGAGAGGAGTTATTGCGTGTGCAAAAACTTTTGGAACTAGGGTTCCAAAATTTTGCTCCCTAACTTTCCACGCAAGAAATCTCACGGCTGTCAGCGCCTCTTGCCCGTAGCCTCGACAATCATCATTCGACTTCGAACATTCTTCCCCCTTCGTTGTCGGTGCCACTCGCCGATAACGGCCAACTCAATCACACCGCTCCCCACGGCGGTGTAGAGAGTCTTCTCTTGTTCATGCTATCCGCCTAGGTTTTTTCTCTCATGGGGAAGAAATCAAGGAGTAAGACGCCTTCCAAGGCGTTGATGGATGTGCGTGTGAGTGATGACTCATTCAAATCGGTAAAGGAACGTGCAAAGGACATTGAAAGGAAGGAAACACGTAAGGAGGCAGTCTTGGTGGACAATCCATCGCTGGATGATGGCGCCGTCTTGGAGCGCTCCATAGCGGCCAACCAGATGAAGATGGAGACAGAAATTAACATCAGCTCCATGGCCCTCGTCATGGCAGACACGCCGGATGTCGCCACATCTGGGAGCCCCACGCAGGGGTTGGTGGACATGGCCATGGATGACACAACCCCGGTCGTGCCTATCTCCGAAACCCTAGCCCAAGAAGGAAAAATTTGGTGGAGAGGAGATGTAGTACTATGCCGGGCGCTCGGCGTCGACTAGATGTCGCGACCCCCCAGCCTCACCTTCTCAGCAAGAGGGCGGAGATCCTCGGTAGGCTAGCGCTGAGACTCGGCATGGGCAGGGGCCTATCGACTCTACTCGGCAGGGTGTCGAGACTATCAAGAGCATCGAGCCTTCTCGGCAGGTTGGGGCTTAGGCAGGTTAGAGGTAATTACAGAACTGGGACTATTGAGAACCCACGTCCTGAACCAGAGTAGCCCCACCAGAATAAGTGCCACCTAATAGAAATCATAGCTGCAGACACCGAACTTAAAAATAGAACAATAGTCCCAAGCCTAAGCAGTATTGCCACACAAAGTCCTAGATAGCCCCTCCGCTGACTGCGACCAACAACGCTTAGAAGTTAGTCACCGACAAGATAGGTAGGACTCGGCACCGACAGACGCCAAAGGGAGAAGCTGAGATCGAATCGGAGAGAAAATCATGCCACCACCAAACCCTACTATACTCTGCCGCTGACCGCAACCTTTAGATGCGCGACCCTGACCGCAAACCAAGAGGCGCGTCACAGCAACCTCTGAACTCCACCTCTAGAAATAGAAATGTCGTTGTGCTACTCTCAAAATCGCAACCCTAGTTGCGCTGCCACAGAGAGAAACCAAAACACTGCCAAAAATTGAACCCAGCCAGTGAGAACTGATGGCCCACTCAAACACTGGCTACCAAAACAGGAGAGATTCTCGCCAAAAGGGGGTGAACCCAAACTGACGTGAGTGCAGAACCTCAAAATAAGGGATTTAAGGAAGCAAATTGATAAGTAATAACCAAATAAGGAACCAAATAGTAATCTGACTATGGATAATCCAAGAAAAACAATCAGATTACACCGTGGAGAAATGAAAATCTAAGAGAGGAAAGAGCATTGTGAGGCGTCTCTAGAGAGAAAGATTCTAGAGAGAGAAATTCTCTAACCCCACTGAGAGCTCTTGCTGAGAGCTCTTTCTTGATTCTATGGCTGGTAGTGCAAGGCCGTTCTTAGTTGGTGGAGCGATTTGTCTGGTTAATTTCGTTAACGAACGAGACCTCAGCCTGCTAACTAGCTATGCAGAGGTATTCCTCCGCGGCCAGTGATGAGTGTGTAAATTCACAAGTTTGGCATCATTTTTTGTGCTAGTTTTGGAGAGTTTTGAGGTGGAAATAGGTGGAAAACCTATATATATTGTGAATTAGCATGAATCAGGTGTTAGTGGAGCTATTTGAGTGGTTTTCATAGCAAAATCGGAGTGGAAGTGCCAAGAATAGAAGAGACAAAGTCGAGATCACGCTAACCGCCAAGAAAAGAGGTGGGTTCGACCTGTTGGAGGAGGGTTCGACCTCTCCTACAGGTCGAACCAGCATTGCAAAGTGTGCAGAAAGAGGGTTTGACCACGACTCAATGGTTCGACCTGCTCATCTGGTCGAACCATGGTCGAACTAGTTCGCGAGAAGATGGACTCGACCACAACGTTGGGGGTTCGACCTGACGGTTGGTCGAATCGGGAGCAGAAATTGTTCAGTAGCGTGGTTCGACCTGTGGTTCGACCAAGACTAGAGGGGTTTGACCTGTACAAGAGGTCAAACTAAGTGTAGAATACTTCCAGTAGGTGGGTTCGACCTGTGGTTCGACCTGCGGCTAGTGGTTCGACCTATGTGCTGAGGTCGAACCGTCGTGCGAGAACTTACCTTATCCGAATTTTCGAGGCCAAAACGCATGGGATCACTTGAAAAGCCCATTCCAAGCCCTATAGACATGATTACAAGTATAAAAGGAGGCTCATGCAGTATCACAAGATGACCAATCACCAGCAACACAATACAAGAGAGTTTTAGAGAGCATAAGAACGTGAAGCGCAAGAGGAGATTAGGAGGAGCTGTGACAGAGGATCCACTGGAGATTCAAGTAAGATTGGTCCATCTAACCATGATTGTTCCTAGATCAATCCTGGGCTAGAGCCACTTCGGTAGTTCTAGGGTTATGAAGATTTCATGGGTTGATTTGTATTTCGTGTGTATACTCCGTACAACACTACTTGTGGTTTAGTTTATATAAGATTGCACGTTTTTAATCCATACTCATAGTTGTTTTGTGCATCAATAATCGTTGTGTAGAGTCTGAATGCATAACATGATTATTGATTGAGTGCGTTCACTAATAAGTAGGGTTTATTGTTATAATTCTAAGTGAAGGGATTCTGAGGTTTTATTAGAACCGTCTTATATGAATGTTTGTTAATTGAATTGAATTCGGGTTAACAAGTAGGATTAAGAGTATAACTTTATAGTACCTAAAAAGAGAGATCAAATCGGGTTAGAGTACTAAGTGCATGGGAAATAATTAATTATGATAGTACGTAGAAAGGGAGGTAAAGTATATGTCTTGCTCTGAGGATACTCACACGTGTCAAAATCTTATCTATTTGTGTCTATAGAATAGATTTGCATGGTCTAGCGATGCGTCCATAAAACACAAGGCAGAGTCGGACATCGACACACGAAAGTATGAATTAACGAATGAAACTGGATGGCCTGACGAACTACCTATCATCTTATTTGATCACAACTACTATTCTCTTGTTCTTGTTATTTATTTGCTATTTTAATTGTTACTTAGTTTACAAATAAACAATTATAATTCTCAACATAGTCATAATTGCTAGAAAATAACTAAAGTAATATTTATCCGTCCCGTGGATTCAATATTTAACTTGGTCACCTTCGAAACTACAATTGATATCCTTCATACTTGGGGATTAAAATTATGTGTTGAGAAAACGCTCATCAAGTTTTTGGCACCGTTGCCGAGGATGGCGTAAAATATCTTTTTGTTATTTCTAGTTTATTAGGGCTATTTATCTTGTTTTGCTGTTTTAATTCTAATTCTTTTTAGGTGTATGCTCACGAGATCAAAGAAATGTGAACTTGAACCCTAGAATCCTGAGATCGGAGCATCGTCAAGAAAGAAGAAGAAGAAGAAGAAGAGCAAGGCAAAGACTATTGATCCAACTGAAGCTCTAAATTTTGGAGTTGAAGTTGACGAGCAGAATTCGCAGGCGATTGAAGCTACAACTGAAGTTAATTCGGGAGTAAGGACAATCAACATGGCAGCGAATTCGGATAATCTAGCCATCCGAGAGGTTTTCAGAAATAATGGGGCTGGAAATTTTGGGCTTCTAGGAGCGAGGGGAACTAATTCAGCTTTCGATCTTCATCCCGCTCTTATTAGCATGATAGAAAGGAACTCCTTTTCAGGAGGGTCTTTCGAGGATCCGCAGCAGCATCTGAACAAATTCTTGGGCTATGCAAGTACTCAAAAAGATGTAGGAGAACATGAAGATGCTAGGAAGATCCTCTTGTTAAAATTCTCGCTTACTGAAAGGGCGAGAGATTGGTACGACACTATCAACGCAGTTGAGTGCACCACTTGGAGCAACTGCAGTTAAGGTTCTTGGAGAGGTACATGCCACCTTCAAAGGTGTTTAAGATGAAGCAAGACATTAACCAATTTGCTATCGGTGGAGGTGAGAAATTTCATGAAGCATGGGATAAATTCAAGGACATGCTTAGGAAGTGTCCTCAACATGGGCTATCTAAAGCTCAATATATCAGTATATTCTACAATGGATTGGACTGTTATTCACGAGTGTTATTGGATGCTTCTTCTAATGGAGCATTGCTTACAAAGTCATCCGTAGACGCCGAGAAGTTGTTTGAAGATATTTCGATAAACTCGAGGGATTGGCCAATTGATAGAGTTAGAGGTACTTATGTCCTTGGGAAGGTAGCTCAGGTTGAACAAGCAATGGTGAAAACAAGTAGAGAAGATGAGATCGTCTCTAGCTTGTCCAATATCAACAAGCTACTTGAATCCCAACAGAAACCGAATCAGCGAATTATCTCAGCGCGTACCGATCAAGCAGCAGGAGTTAATGAAAGATGGACCAATCCAAGAGGAGTTGGAAGAGGCACACTATGCCATGGGTCAAAGTATTCAAGGGACTAGGTATCCAGATCAAGGAAACCGGAACTACCAAGGGAACTATCGAGGAAACTTTAATAATCATGGTCCCCCGGGTGGTTATCAACAGCCTAGGAGGCCGGAGTTCTCATGGAGCAATCCGAATAATGCGATTCAACCTCTGATGGGTGTTGATCTGAGTGCTAAGGTGGAAGAAGGGAAACCGGGTTTTGAGGATACTGTGAACAGGTATATGGCCAAGAATGATGAAAGAGTGAACCGCCTTGAGGCCAAACTCGAAAAGAAAATCGATACAAACCATGAGGTTCTATCTAAGCAGGTGAAGGACCTTACATTGCTGATGGGGAAGATGGCAGGAAGTGTTTACAAGCTTACTCAAACTCTTGAATAGGGAAAGTTCCCTTCTCAAAGTATTGAGAATCCAAGGTCCTGCAACGCCATCACATTGAGGTCAGGAACGCAGTACGAGGGACCTATGAGGTTGGAATCAAATTTGAACATGTCTAGGGCAAGATTCGACCATGGTTCGACCAACATTGAAGGTCAAACCATACATGGGAAGTCGAACCAACGCACTGGACATGATCAGGAGGCATCGCAGCATCGGTTCGACCAAACTGCAGATGGTTTGACCTGGCATACAGGTCGAACCATGGTCGAACCTGACAATTCGGAGCACTCTATTTTTCCAGAACACCGGTTCGACTAAATCAATGATGTTTTGACCTATCCAACAGGTCGAACCCAGGTCGAACCGTACAACTTAGAGCATTCTGTTTTGTCGCAGCAACGGTTTGACCACGACGGACATGGTTCGACCTATCCAACAGGTCGAACCTTGGTCGAACCGGAGGGTGGAAGGTGTACAATAGGTCGGTTCCACCTAGGTGGCCGTGGTTTGACCTACTCAACAGGTCGAACTCAGGTCGAACCTCAAATTTAAAAAGAGAGTCGTTGTCCAGAAGAGCGGTTCGACCATTATGTGCCTGGTTCAATCTGTTCCACAGGTCGAACCCTAGTCGAACCAATCCAGAAGTTGCCTGTTGCTACTACGAACACTCTCGATGATGTTGATGCTACTCCAGTGGTTCAGAAAGAGAAAAGTACAGAGATAATAGCTGAGAAGAAGTGGGAGAGAGCCAAGCGATTGAGAGCCGAAAAGGAGAAAGCGGAGAAGGTTGATCGTGATGAATGGGGGATTCCCAAAACAAAGATACCTCCGTCGTTTCCTTACAAGCTTGTGAAGAAGGAATTGGAAGAGAAGTTCAAGAAGTTTTCAGAGATAATGAACAAGATAAGCTTGAGCATTCCTTTCTCAGAGGCAATCATGGAGATGATGTACTATGCCCTATTTCTTAAAGACATATTGTTGAAGAAGCGAAGCTTAACCGGAATTAAAACGGTGAATTTATCTGAGAATTGCTGCTCAATCATTCAAAGGAAGCTGCCGCAAAAGATGAAGGATCCGGGGGGCTTCAGTATTCTATGTAAGATCGGAAAGGGGCCGGCACGGCGAGCTTTGTGCGATCTAGGGGCAAGCATCAATTTGATGCCGTTGTCCATCTTTTAGAGGCTTGGTTTGGGGAGTTGACCACTACAATAGTGGTTCTCCAATTGGCGGATAGGTCGATGACGTTTCCGAAAGGTATAATTGAAGACGTTCTCGTCAAAGTGGAGAAGCTAGTCTTTCCTGTGGACTTTCTTGTGCTAGAGATGGAAGGTGACAAGGATAATATCCCTTTAATCTTGGGGAGACCTTTCTTTGCTACTGCTGGAGCTATGATTGATGTTCAAAAAGGAGAGCTTAGATTGCAGATGGACAAAGAAGAAGTTCTTTTCAACTTGGACAAAGCAATGAAGATGCCCATGGAGTCTCAGTGTTATAGTATTGACGTGGTGGAGGAGATTGTGAAGGAGGATATGTCTCTGATCCTGTCAAAGGATCCTCTTGAGACATGTTTGATGGAGTCTCTTACTTATCCCACTACGGAGCTTGACGGACTCTCCAACGAGGTATGTATTGAATATCTTGAGAACTTACTTGCTTTGGGTGATGCTAGGTATGCATTGGAGAAAGCTAAGGCTGCAGAAGTGAAAGGGTCTAGGAAGTACTTGCCGTTGGAGAGAGAGAGCACTCCGATGGAAGAAAAGAAAGAGGAGCTAAAACCGTTACCGGAACACTTGACGTATGCTTATCTGGGTGACAATGAAAAAGATCCATCAGGTGATTTGGAATTCAAGAGGAAGATTGACCCGGAGGAGTCTACACGGCCATGGGATGAAGGTAATTCTAATGATCATATTTTTGTGAGCGAGAAAGGTGCTGTGCTGACTGTAGACAAAGGAAGAGAAGATGATACCTACTTGAAGCCTCCTAACTTACCCCCGAATACCAACAAATTTAAAAGTCCTTACTCTCGTTCTTATCCTGACTTTGATCTTGATGGAGATAGGAGTTATTCCAAAATTGAGTGGAAGATTGACAGGAATGAGAAGAGAAAGTTTGAGAAAGGAGATTCTACTGATCGTATGGTGCATAAGAATGGTAAGGTGGAAAGTGTGGATGATAAGAGGGGGAGAAAGTATTGGAAGGTGAGGATGCGATATGATCATCCTCTGATCAAGTAGTCTACAAAGCGGTAATCCGTCGTGACTCTTCGACGTTAAACATGAACGCCTATTGGGGGCTTTCCCTCCCGTTTTATTGTTTTATTTCTTTCGTGTGAGTAAGAAATTTTTATATTTGAAGTGCTTACTTATCGGCAATTACATCTCTTTGTAAACTTAGTTTCGACTATAGTTTCTACTAAGTTTGGGCGGTGTGATGTACTTACCTCAATAAGCACCGATAGTATAATTTTTCTTTATGACGTTTGTTAGGAGAGTTAGTTTTTGTGCCATATTTAAAATTTTAATCGATTTTGATGTGATGATTTTTTACAACTTGCCTAATGTTTAGTGGGTTTTGGTTGTGTTTTCTTTTACGGAGTTACTCATGAATTATATTTTGTGGAACAATTTTTGATGAAGTTGTGCTCTAGTTGGTACCTAATGATTCGATATGAAGCTTGAAGTGTGTAGGGATTGAAGAACACTCGGTTTTGGAGTTTCTAGAGAGGTGGTTTGACTTCATGCAAGATGGTTCGACCAGATCAACAGGTCGAACCAAGGTCAAACCAGTGATAGCAGAATTCCAGAAGTGCGGTTTGACCACGACGTTCTTGATTCGATCTGTTCAACAGGTCGAACCTAGGTTGAACTGGTGACATGAAACTTACAAAAGGTGTTTAGAATGATGATTCGACCACGATGAAGTTGATTCGACTTCTTCCACAGGTCGAATCAAGGTCGAACCAAGCCAGGAAAGTGTGTTCTTAATTCCGTCCTTCTATGATGCATGAGTTGGGCTGTAGAGAAGCTTGTATGATTTGATTTGGTTTATGGGCTAGTGATTTTGTGCATTCATATGTTCATGTGTTAATTTCTATTGATGAAAAGCATGTATAATTTGATAAGTATGTAGAGTTCTTGTGGAATTGATCTTAATTATGAGCTATGAGGAGTACTTAGGATTCTATTCACCTATGTGAGGATTTGAGCCTTGTTAATCATGCTTGATCATGATTATTTTATTATTGAGAGGATCATTCATATGAACGTATTCTAGAACTTGGTTTGGAGTCTTGTGTGAGACTTATGATTGATAAATTGCTAGGACATGATCTTATGCCATTATTTTGTGATTAAGTTACTTGTCCAAATTTTATCCTTCCTAATGATCTTATTAACCTTTGGATGCCCCATTGAGCCGTTAAAAACCTTTTCTTTGGTAGCCGAAGTAAATAACCTTATAAACCTTTACTGGAGCCTTGATTAACATATTCATTGGTAGAGAGAGTTGAGGTGAGTAAGTGTTGCAAGAAGAAAAAGGAAGGTAGAATATGGTTGGATGAAAAGAATATGGTTAAATCTTGTATAAGGGTAGTGCCTGAAACTGGTACCCCGATTGTTTTTATACATGGTGCATGAAGCTTAGCAGCTGATGGCCTATACATAAGAAGAAGGGTAGTGCCTAAAACTGGTACCCGAGCTGTCCAACGAAAAGATGATGTTGATGCCATGAAATGAAGGAAAATTCAAGAATTTTACAAGTTCAAGAGACGACATTGGAGGAGAACTTGCGGCAAGAAGAAGAAATCGAGAACCTCCAAGGTAACTCTCTACTAGTGTCTTAAGTCACTTACCTAAATTTTCCTACCCTTTTTCCAAAGAGCCAATATTACAACCCAAAAATAAGTCCTTTGTGATCCTAGTAAAGAGTTGATTATAAGTTGATTTTTGAGACCTTTGCCAAGCTTATGGTTACGCGTGAATATGGATTGATATGAGTGTTTATATTAACCTATATAGTTCCTCACGCACTTGAGTGAAAGAGAATAAATACTAATCTTGTGAGCTAGATTACTTAGTACTCCGAATGGTGTGTGATTGGATTGTTTTTGCATGAGTGATATATATGAATCAATTCATACTTGTTTGATTTAATGAAGTTACATGTGTGATATGTGTTGTACTTGATCTTGGTGAATTATACACAACTCCTGTGGTTTGATTTGGTTGCCTCGGGACGAGCAACATGTAAGTTTGGGGGTTTGATGAGTGTGTAAATTCACAAGTTTGGCATCATGTTTTGTGCTAGTTTTGGAGAGTTTTGAGGTGGAAATAGGTGGAAAACCTATATATATTGTGAATTAGCATGAATCAGGTGTTAATGGAGCTATTTGTTTGGTTTTCATAGCAAAATAGGAGTGGAAGTGCCAAGAATAGAAGAGACGAAGTCGAGACCATGTGAACCGCCAAGAAAAGAGGTGGGTTCGACCTGTTGGAGGAGGGTTCGACCTCTCCTACAGGTCGAACCAGCATTGCAAAGTGTGCAGAAGGAGGGTTCGACCACGACTCAATGGTTCGACCTGCTCATCAGGTTGAACCATGGTCGAACCAGTTCGCGAGAAGATGGACTCGACCACTACGTTGGGGGTTCGACTAGACGGTTGGTCGAATCGGGAGCAGAAATTGTCCAGTAGCGTGGTTCGACCAAGACTCGAGGGGTTCGACCTGTACAAGAGGTCGAACCAAGTGCAGAATACTTCTAGTAGGTGGGTTCGACCTGTGGTTCGACCAGCGGCCAGTGGTTCGACCTGTGTGCTGAGGTCGAACCGTTGTGCGGAAACTTACCTTATCCAGATTTTCGAGGCCAAAACGCATGGGATCACTTAAAAAGCCCATTCCAAGCCCTAGAGACGTGATTACAAGTATAAAAGGAGGCTCATGCAGTATCACAAGATGACCAATCACCAACAACACAATACAAGAGAGTTTTAGAGAGCGTAAGAACGTGAAGAGCAAGAGGAGATTAGGAGGAGTTGTGACAGAGGTTCCGCTGGAGATTCAAGTAAGATTGGTCAATCTAACCATGATTGTTCCTAGATCAATCATGGGCTAGAGCCACTTCGATAGTTCTAGGGTTATGAAGATTTCATGAGTTGATTTGTATTTCGTGTATATACTCCGTACAACACTACTTATGGTTTAGTTTGTATAAGATTGCACGTTTTTAATCCATACTCATAGTTGTTTTATGCATCAATAATCGTTGTGTAGAGTCTGAATGCATAACATGGTTATTGATTGAGTGCGTTCACTAATGAGCAGGGTTTATTGTTATAATTCTAAGTGAAGGGATTCCAAGGTTTTATTAGAACCGTCTTATATGAATGTTTGTTAATTGAATTGAATTCGGGTTAACAAGTAGGATTAAGAGTATAACTTTATAGTACCTAAAAGGGAGATCAAATCGGGTTAGATACTAAGTGCACGGGAAATAATTGATTATGATAGTACCTAGAAAGGGAGGTAAAGTATACGTCTTGCTCTGAGGATACTCACACGTGTCAAAAGCTTATCTATTTGTGTCTATAGAATAGATTTGCATGTTCT
>CM043013.1:30848290-30880790 GCA_023678885.1 Pogostemon cablin
CCCTGTGGACAATCCTAGCCAACGGGAGTGGGCAAGCATGGGCATGGGCCATGGCATGGGCAAGCGTTGTTTTGGCACGGGCAAGCCTTGGCCCTTTCATGGCAACCCCTGTGGGCAATCCTAGGCAACGGCCATGGGCAACCATGGCCATGGGCCATGGCATGGGCAAGCCTAGGCAACGGACCTTGGCAAGCCATGGGCATGGGCCATGCAAGGGTGGCCTGTGCATTGGCAACCCGTGGCAACGGGTGTGGGCATACGTGGGCGACCCCCATGGGCAACCGTAACGGGAGTTGGGCATGGGCCATGGCATAGGCAAGCCAAGGCAACGGTCGTGGGCAAGCCATGGGTATAGGCCGTACAAGCATGGCCTGTGCATGGGCAACCCGTGGCAACGGGTGTGGGCATACGTGGGCGATCCCCGTGGGTAACGGGAGTTGGGCATGGGCCATGGCATGGGCAAGCTAAGGCAACGTCCATGGGCATGGGCCGTGCAAGCATGGCCTGTGCATGGGCAACCCGTGGCAACGGGCGTGGGCATACATGGGCGACCCCCGTGGGCAACCGTGGGCAAGGCATAGGTCATGACATGGGCAAGACAAGGCAACGACCGTGGGTAAGCCGTGGGCATGGGCCGTGTAAGCATGGCCTGTGCATAGGCAACTCATGGCAATGGGCGTGGGCATACGTGGGCGACCCCCATGGACAATCCTTGGCAACGAGAGTTCGGCATGGGCCATGACATGGGCAAGCTAAGACAACGGTCGTGGGCATGGGACATGCAAGTATGGCCTGTGCATGGGCAACCTGTGGCAACAGGTATGGGCAACCCGTGGCAATGGGCGTGGGCATACGCAGGCAACGGGAGTTGGGCATGGGCCACGGCATGGGCAAGCTAAGGCAACGGTCGTGGGCAAGCTGTGGGCATGGGCCGTGCAAGCATGGCCTGTGCATGGGCAACCCATGGCAATGGGCGTGGGAATACATGGGTGACCCCCGTGGGCAACCTGGGCAATGGGAGTTGGACATGGGCAAGCCAAGGCAACGGCCGTGGGCAAGCCGTGGGCATGGGCAACCCGTGGCAATGGGCGTGGGCATACGTGGGCGACCCCCTGGGCAACCGTGAGCAACGGGAGTTGGGCAAGGGCCATGGCATGGGCAAGCCAAGGCAACGGCCATGGGCAAGGGCCTGTGCATGGGCAACCCATGGCAACGGGCGTGGGCATACGTGGGCAACCCCCGTGGGCAACGGGAGTTGGGCATGGTCCATGGCATGGGCAAACCAAGCCAACGGCCGTGGGCAGGCCATGGGCTTGGGCCGTGCAAGCATGGCCTGTGCATGGACAACCCGTGGCAATGTGTGTTGGCATACGTGGGAGACCCCCAAGGGCAACCGTGGGCAACGGGAGTTGGGCATGGGCCCTGGCATGGGCAAGCCATGGCAATGGCCATGGGTAAGCCGTGGGCATGGGCCGTGCAAGCATGGCCTGTGCATAGGCAACCCCTGGCAATGGGCATGGGCATATGTGTGTGACCCCCGTGGGCAACGGGAGTTGGACATGGGCCATGCCATGGGCAAGCTAAGGTAATGGCCATGGGCAAGCCATGGGCATGGGCCGTGCTAGCATGGCATGTGCATGGGCAACCCGTGGCAACGGGCGAGGGCATACGTGGGCGACCCCCGTGGGCAACGGGAGTTGGGCATGGGCCATGGCATGGGCAAGCCAAGGCAATGGCCTTGGGCAAGCCATGGGCATGGGTAGTGCCAGCATGGCCTGTGCATGGGCAACCCATGGCAACGGGCGTGGGCATACGTTGGCGACCCCCGTGGGCAACCGTGGGCAACGAGAGTTGGGCATGGGCCATGGCATGGGCAAGCCAAGGCAACGGCCGTGGGCATGGGCCGTGCAAGCATGGCCTGTCCATGGGCAACCCGTGGCAACGGGCGTGGGCATATGTGGGCGAACCCCGTGGGCAACCGTGGGTAACAGGAGTTGGGGCATGGGCCATGGCATGGGCAAGCAAAGGCAACGGCCGTGGGCAAGCCGTGGGTATGGGCCGAGCAAGCGTGGCCTGTGCATGGGCAACTCGTGGCAATGGGCGTGGGCAACCCGTGGCAACGGGCATGGGCATACGTGGGTGACCCCCGCGGGTAATCCTGGGCAACGGGAGTTGGGTACAGATCATGGCATGGGCTAGCCAAGGCAATGGCCGTGGGTAGGCCGTGGGCATGGGCCGTGTAAGCATGGCCTGTGCATGGGCAACCCGTCGCAATGGGCGTGGGCATACGTGGGCGACCCCCGTGGGCAATCCTGGGTAATAGGAGTTGGGCATGTGCCATGGCATGGGAAAGGCAAGTTAATGGCCATGCGCAAGCCGTGGGCATGGGCCGTGCAAGCATGGCCTGTGCATTGGCAACCCGTGGCAACGGGCGTGGGCATACGTGGAAGACCCCGTGGGCAACAGTGGGCATGGGCCATGGTGTGGGCACGCCCAGGCACCCGTCGTGGGAAATCCTTGGCAACGGGCGTGGGCAACCCACTTGGGCACACCCAGAAAATGGGCGTGGGCATTCCTAGGCAACCATGGGCAACCCGACGAGGTTCTTCCTGGGCAACCCCCGGTACCCGGCATGCACAATCCGAGGCAACCATGGGTAGCCCGATGGGGTTCTTCCCAAGCAACCGTGGGCAACCGTAGGCAGCCATGGGCAACCCGATGAGGTTCGGCATGAGCAATCCTAGGCAACCACCGTAGACAATCCTAGGCAACCGTGGGCAGCCATGGGCAACCCGACGAGGTTCTTCCTAGGCAACCCTCGGCATGGGCAATCCGAGGCAATGGGCGTGGGCAATCCTAGGCAACCCCCGGCAATCCTAGGCAATGGGCATGCGCGGGCAAACTACTAAAAATAAATTCGAATCTCGAAAGTAAAATCCGACTCAAAAAATGAATTTCTTGCGCGATTTCGATGGGGCGTGCAATCTCAACTGACCTCCATCCATCGATATATGGGCACGTTCGATGTCGCCCGACATATTGAATTCGCTGAAATAAAAAAATTATCAAAAAAATTGGAATCTCAAAACTGAATTCCAAATTCATGAATGAATTCCTTGCGCAATTTCGGTGGGGTGTGCAAAGTTTTGTGCCGAACGGGCATCCAGATCGACGGGAATCAAAAACTTGCCTCCCACGCAGAAAACCCCAATCCACCGAATCATAAGCCTTTTTAATATATACTTTTATCGCCATTCTCCTATATTGTCGATGTTTTGCCCACCCATACTCCTGAGCAAGCATCACGCAATCTCTCATTCTTCGGTTATTAACGAATCCAAAATGATTCTCAGCAACCAACCCATCCATAAGATCCATCATTCATGCCACAATGATTCTAGATATGATCTTATACAACACATTCAGCACGAAATAGGGTGGAAGTCCCTGACAGTAGGATCGTGCTTCCCTTTCGGGATGAGTGTAGTAAACGTAGCATTCATCTGTCGCAGCAGCTGCCCAGAATGAAAGAATTCCTGGACAGCGGCCACAACATCCTTACCTACTACGTCCCATGCATCTCAGAAGAAGGCAGCCGTGTACCCATCCGGACCTGGAGCCTTATCACCGTTCATACTCCAAACAACCCCCTTTACCTCCTCGGCCGTGATAGGTGCTACAAGCTCCTGTGCCTGCTGATCGCTCAACACAGCACCCCACTCAAACACACTGTCATCAATCTCCTCACACTTCCCTGCAGTGCCCAACAAGTCTCTATAAAATATAAGGAACTCTCCAACGACTTCATCCTGGGAGGAAGTGTGCCCAGTTTCGGTACGTATGGAGGGGATGATATTCCTTACACTGTTAGACTTGATCTTCTTATAGAAAAACTTTGTAGGTTTATCCTGATTGATCAAATACTCAACCCTGGCCATCTGAGAAAGGAAAAGGTGTTTGGTGTGACACAAGAAGTCGACCCTCTTGGTTGCCTCTCAAACTCTGTCCCATTTCTCAACATTACCAGGATCAGCATGACTCTCCAGCTGTAGGCCGTCAAGTTCCATTCTAGCTCTCTCTGCTCTCTCTGCGATGTGGCCGAAGTCCCTCTTGCCAAGCAGGCGTAACTTTGGCTTGAGAAGCTTCAGCCGACGACACACATTGAATTGAGCCGTGCCCTACACTTGCGAGTCCCATACCTCTCGCACTATATCCAAATAGCCACTGCTGGTCTTCCACATGTTCACATATCTGAACGGTCTGCCCTTCGAGTACTCGGCGTGAAACACAGAAACAAGGGCATGGCAGTGGTCCGAAGTGGCCTCCATGGGCAGAAACTCCGACTCCACTACTCCCGAGCTGAGATTCTAATTCGAGTTCACTAGTACTCTATCAATACGACTCCATACTCTGCCATTCGTCCAGGTGAAGAAACACCCCTTAGACTTAGCATCATCCAACCCTAGTTCAACACACAAGTCCTCAAAAACCACCATACACCAGTTCCGATGAGATAGAACAATTTCAGAATGCTCTTCCAGTTTCCTGATGCAATTAAAGTCTCCAAGGAACATCCAGGGAGAGTTAACTGTGGGGACAACCGAAGATAGATGACTCCATAGCCTATGCCTATCAACAACGCCATTACGAGCGTATACAACACTGATGTGGAACTCCTTCTGAGAAATCAAATAGCGAACCAAACCAGAGATACATTGCTCATGGAGCATAATATTACTAACAGTAATCAAAGTGGAACCCCACGCAACCACAATACGTCCACCATCAACAACATCAAAATTATTCACAATATGCCAACTAGGAACAATTCTACCAACAATGTCCACCACATTATCCACAGATAATCTAGTATCAAGAAAATCTACTAAACACACTTTATGCTTGCGAACTAACCTGCGGGCTGCTCGCTGCGCATGAGGGGCTGCAAGCCCTCGTACATTCCATGCTAAGAACCTCATTGACGAACATTGAGAGAAGAGCCCCCGCCTCGTCCCAGTCCATTTCCTCTACCCTGCGGTTCCTGGATAGTGATTCCAGACCCGCGCCTGCCTCCATCAGCCCTGTGCATAAGGCTAGGAGGCGGAGACTGTCCCTAACAACCCACGGCCTCCTCATCTTCCTCCTCCATTTCCGACGCCCAAGTTTTTCTAGTGTTAACTTGGGCGGGCTATTTACCATCCTGCCTATTGATCCTCCAGTCATCAGAATCCAACTCATCTAGGATTTAGTATTTCCCAGACGTAACCTTCTCCCTCTGTTCGAGGGTAAGATGAGGTGTCGTGTCCTTCTTCTATTTACTCATGTTTCTCTTCTTCTTCGATCTATTGTTCCTAGTTCCTACCTGCTGAAATCCATCCTCATCAACCCCTTCTTCCACCTGTGTGGACTCCTGCAGATTCTTCATCCCCTTCTCCCCCTTATCTCCACCATCTAGATCATAACAATCACTAACCAAGTGGCCGAACTTCTTGCACTTAGTACAAAACACCGGGAGGCATTCGTACAGCATAGTTTGATAGTAGTTCGCCCCTCAGTAGTTGAAAGTAACATCCTTCGGGAGTTCCTGCGAGACATCTATATCCACCCACACACGCACGAATGATACTTTGTCTACTTTAATGGAAGTTTCGTCCACCATAATTGGTCTACCAACCACTGAGGCCACCTTGCTAATGTGATTCTTTGACCACAACTCTAATGGGAACGAGGGAAGACAGATCCAGACCGGGACATGGGAGATTTCCCGATCATCAAACTGAAAAGCTCACGGGAGCTTTTTAAACATAAGGTATTTTTCCCATATGGAGTAGGGAGCTTTGTCCAGCACTTTTTGCATATCTTCCACCGAGCAAAGATGGAAGATAATCCATCCCGATTGATGCATGACGATGGTGTATTTGACTCCCCATGCCTGGAAAATGGCATGAAGAGCTTGCATGCCCGGGAAATACCCCAAGAAATACCCCACAAGCGTGTATTTCCAAGCATCAGAGTTGTCCTTCGGATCTAGGTAGGCCACTCCATCGCAGGGTGCGATGTATTCGAGTTTTCTATCCAGATCAATATTATTCTTGTTGACAAACTTAGAGTAGTCAACTAGTTCCTTGGGAGCGGAATCCTTGCCCGAATCATCCTGCCACATGCGCTGAGAGCGTTGTCCACCCTGCTACTGAGACCCTGATGTCGCACCCTCGCGCGTGCGTGTGTCACCAGGGGCCTGCCCTGCACTGTGCTCCTGCCCATGCTCGGCGCTATCTGTCGAGTTAGGGAGCCAGAGGCGTGTGCCAAGCTGCACCACCGAAGGATGCCCTGCACTTGCCGAGGATTAGCCCTGTCCTGCTGAGTCGTCTCGGCACTCCCGATAATCTCAGCACCCTGCCGAATAGCATTGGTGGACCCTTGCCCCTATCGAGTCTTGGTGCCAGACTACCGAGGATCCCCGCCTGCCTGCCGAGCGGGTGAGGCCGGGGGGGTCTAGACGTCCAGCCGACGTCGGGTGCCTGGGGTAGTACTGCGCCTCCCCTCCACCAAGGATTTTCTCCTTGGGATAGGGTTCCGGACGATAGGTACCACTAGGGTTGTGTCATCCATGGTCGTATCCACCAACCCTTGCGTGGGGCTTCCGGACGTGGCAGCCTCTGGCATGTCCACCACGACAAGGGCCATGGAGCCGACGTTGATCTCCATCTCCATCTCTGTCCAGTCAGCCACTATGGATCGCGCTAAGGCAGCGCTATCATCTAGATGTGGATTATCCACCAAAACTGCTTCCTTGAGAGTTTTCTTATGTTCAATATCCTTCGCACGGTCCTTCACCGATTTGAACGATTCATCGCTCACACACACATCCGTCAACGCCTTGGAAGGTGTCTTACTCCTTGATTTCTTCCCCATGAGAAAAAACCTAGGCGGATAGCATGAACAAGGGATGAATCTCTTCCATCACCGTGGGGAGCGGTGAGATCAATTTGATCATCATCGGCGAGAGGCACCGACAATAGGGGGAAGGTTGCGGGCGAGAAGCGCCGACAACTATGAGGTATCTTGCGAAAGAAGTTAGAGAGTGAGATTTTGGAACAAGGGTTCTGAAAATTTTTGCACGCGCAATGACTCTCTCTCACTTGGGTTTCGCCTTCTAAAACATAAATAGGAGGGTGTGTGCTTAATCAAGTGGTTGGCAAGGGTGATGTGTAGACGCATGGACATCGGTTGCCAAGCATCAAGGCCACGGGTAGACAGCGGCTGTGCCCCATTCGGGTCTCCAGCCGGGCACTTTTCCGGCGATTGCTGGCGATTTTCCTGTGACACTTCTGGTGGGGGATTCCTGGCGTGCCCCGGCTTCCAGTGGAAAATTCCCTCCTTGCCCCAGCACCCGACGTGGGCATCCCCCAGTGTACCCCGGCACCCGACGTGGGCATCCCCTGACATGTCCAGCACCTAACGTGGGCGTGCCCCGGCACCCGACATGGGCGTGCCTCGGCACCTGATGTGGACGTCCGCCAACGTGCCCCAGCACCCGAATGGCTCATTAAATTAGTTATAGTTTGTTTGATGGTACCTGCTACTCGGATAACTGTAGTAATTCTAGAGCTAATACGTGCAACAAACCCAAACTTATGGAAGGGATGCATTTATTAGTTATAAGGTCGACACAATCTCTGCTTGTTGCTGCGATGATTCATGATAACTCGACGGATCACACGGCCCTCGTGCCGGCGATGAATCATTCAAATTTTTGCCCTATCAACTTTTGATGGTAGGATAGTGGCCTACCATGGTGGTGACGGGTGATGGAGAATTAGGGTTCGATTCCATAGAGGGAGCCTGAGAAACGGCTACCACATCCAAGGAAGGCAGCAGGCACGCAAATTACCCAATCCTAAGATGGGGAGGTAGTGATAATAAATAACAATACCGGGCTCTTCGAGTCTGGTAATTGGAATGAGTACAATCTAAATTCCTTAATGAGGATCCATTGTAGGGCAAGTCTGGTGCCAGCAGTCATGGTAATTCCAGCTCCAATAGCGTATATTTAAGTTGTTGCAGTTAAAAATCTCGTAGTTGGACTTTGGGTTGGGCCGGCCAGTCCACCTTCCAGTGTGCACCGGTCATCTCGTCCCTTCTACCGGCGATGCGCTCCTGGTCTTAACTGGCCGGGTCGTGCCTCCGGTGCTATTACTTAGAGTGCTCAAAGCAAGCCTACGCTCTGGATACATTAGCATGGGATTACATTATAGGATTTTGGTCCTATTACGTTGGCCTTCGGGATCGGAGTAATGATTAACAGGGACAGTCGGGGGCATTCGTATTTCATAGTCAGAGGTGAAATTCTTGGATTTATGAAAGACGAACAACTGCGAAAGCATTTGCCAAGGATGTTTTCATTAATCAAGAACAATAGTTGGGGGCTCGAAGATGATCAGATACCGTCCTAGTCTCAACCATAAACTATGCCGACTAGGGATCGACGGATGTTGCTTAAAGGACTCCGCCGACACCTTATGAGAAATCAAAGTCTTTGGGTTTCCCCGACCTGCCCTGGCACCCGACGTGGGCGTCCCTTGGTGTGCCCCGGCACCCGACGTGGGCGTCCCCCAGCATGCCCCAGCGCCTGATGTGGGCGTCCCCCAGCCTGCCCCGTCAACCGACGTGGGCGTCCCCCGGCCTGCCCCAGCACCCGACGTGGGCATCCCCCGGCATGTCTAGGCGCCCGACGTGGATGTCCCCTGGCATGCCATGGCACCCAATGTGGGCATCTCTTGGCCTGTCCCACACCCGACGTGGGCGTGCCCCAGCACCCAACGTGGGCATCCGCCGATGTGCCCCGCCACCGACGTGGGCGCCTCCCTATGTGCCCCGGCACCTGACGTGGGTTCCCCGACACCCAATGTGAGCATCCCTCGGCGTGCCTCGGCACTCGACGTGGGTGTCCCCCGGCCTGTCCCAACACCCAACGTGGGCGTCCCCAGCCTGCCCCAGCACCTGACGTGGGTGTCCCTCCAGCGTGCCCCAGCACCCGAAGTGGGCATCCCCTGGCGTGCCCCGGCACCCGACGTGGGTGTTCCCCAGCCTACCTCGGCACCTGACGTGGGCGTCCCCCAGCGTGCCCCGACACTCGATGTGGGCGTCCTCCTGCCTGTCCCTCACCCGACGTGGGCGTCCCCAGGCCTGCCCCGCACCCAACATGGGCATTCTCTGGTGTGCCCCTCACCCGACGAGGGCATCCCCGGTGTGCCCCGGCACCCGACGTGGGTGTCCCTTGTCCAGTTTAATATCTGAGCATCCCTGTATGTTCCTTTATGTTTGATGGCCAACGTGGCTTGTGTTTCTTCGCATTTGACGGGTCATGCTCGGGTTTCCTATTCTTTGTCTAGCCTTCCCAAGCATTGCGTACGTGATGGAGTGTGAGTGGTGAAGGGCTTGATCGTGTGCGTTTTGTCCCTGCTACGGCAGCGAAGGCGCCGCACAACAGCCTCCTTAATAGTTGGCACGAGAGCTGTTAACCTTGGCCGTAATTGGTTTTCCCGTGTTGAATTCCCATTGAGATGGCAACCGTCCGTACAATCAGTAATTTTCCACCTTATACTGCTGCTACATCTGGAAATGCGGTGCGAGGGGACGTCAAGGCTCGTGTCATGCCTCGCAATTCGAGCACCCTTAAGGATGCTTGGCATGTCGGGCCATGACACGATGCTCGAATTCTCAGTTACGGAGCACAGAGCGACCATGAGGCCACGGTGCCTCTGTCATCCACGTAGAGAGAATTCAACGCTCCTTGCAAATGACCATCATGTGTGCCTTGGTCCGAGTGCTCCCGTGGCCTAGATCATGCCATTCCGGCATCGGTGAAGAATGCTACCTGGTTGATCCTGCCAGTAGTCATATGCTTGTCTCAAAGATTAAGCCATGCATGTGTAAGTATGAACTAATTCAGACTGTGAAACTGCGAATGGCTCATTAAATCAGTTATAGTTTGTTTGATGGTACCTGCTACTCGGATAACCATAGTAATTCTAAAGCTAATACGTGCAAGAAACCCTGACTTCTGGAAGGGATGCATTTATTAGATAAAAGGTCGACACGAGCTCTGCTCGTTGCTACAATGATTCATGATAACTCGACGAATCGCACGGCCCTCGTGTCGGCGACACATCATTTAAATTTCTGTGCTATCGACGCATCATTTAAATTTCTGCGCTATCAACTTTTGATGGTATGATAGTGGCCTACCATGGTGGTGATGGGTGACGGAGAATTAGGGTTCGATTCTGTAGAGGGAGCCTGAGAAACGGCTACCACATCCAAGGAAGGCAACAACAAATTACCCAATCCTAACACGGGGAGGTAGTGACAATAAATAACAATACCGGGCTCTTCGAGTCTGGTAATTGGAATGAGTACAATCTAAATCCCTTAGCGAGGATCCATTGGAGGGCAAGTCTGGTGCCAGCAGCCACGGTAATTCAAGCTCCAATAGCGTATATTTAAGTTGTTGCAGTTAAAAAGCTCGTAGTTGAACTTTGGGTTGGGCCGACTGATCCGCCTTCCGGTGTGCACCGGTCATCTCGTCCCTTATGCTGGCGATGCGCTCTTGGTCTTAACTAGCCGGGTCATTCCTCCGGCACTGTTACTTTGAAGAAATTATAGTGCTCAAAGCAAGCCTACACTCTGGATACATTAGCATGGGATAACATTATAGGATTTTGGTCCTATTACGTTGGCCTTCGGGATCGGAGTAATGATTAACAAGGACAGTCGAAGGCATTCGTATTTCATAGGTAGAGGTGAAATTCTTGGATTTATGAAAGACGAACAACTGCGAAAGCATTTGCCAAGGATATTTTCATTAATCAAGAACGAAAGTTGGGGGCTCGAAGACGATCAGATACCATCCTAGTCTCAACCATAAATGATGTCGACCAGGGATTGGCAGATGTTGCTTAAAGGACTCCGCCAGCACCTTATGAGAAATTAAAGTCTTTGGGTTCCGGGGGGAGTATGGTCGCAAGGCTGAAACTCAAAGGAATTGACGGAAGGGCACCATCAAGAGTGGAGCCTACGGCATAATTTGACTCAACACGGGAAAACTTACCAATTCCAGACATAGTAAGGATTGACAGACTGAGAGCTCTTTCTTTTTTTGGGGTAAAGGTAAATAATATATAAATAATCATAACAGTTACAACAAAACAGCGATACAAACACCATCTGGAATGAATGGTGCACGAAGAAGGGCAAATGAGGTTTAAACAGGACCTCAAAACTACCACTGAAGGACATATGGTAGAAGGGAAAGACATAGCTCCCTATAAATCCATACCTCGTTGGCCTCATTAAAACCTAATTATGAAAACCCCCCCAATGGGGAAAAACCATAAGTAGGAAAAAGAGGACCAACATCAGAGAAAGAGGCATGAATGAAACTCCAACCATACAAGATGGCGAGAGTAAAGAACAATACAACTAAAAATTCTCCAACCATACCAGGATGGCGAGAGAACAACTAAAAATAACAAATAGACAGGGCATACCCCGGTCTAACAACAATGCAAACAAAATACACTAGGCAAGACAAGCTAATACAAGCTTAATACTAGAATTTAATGAAGTCCACAGGGTAGATCCCATAGAGTATCTTGTAAATCATCGATTGTATCTTCCCAATAATTGTATCAGCATCAAACACCACAGTATCAAAGATCAAGGCATTCCTAGCCCTCCATATTTGGTATATAGTGGAGATAAGAGCAAGCTAACGAGCGCGCACCATCACGACCCCAACAACAGGTTCTTTCTTCAACCATTTGATGGCACTTAAGATAGTAGACGTGGATCTACCCATACCAAGCCAAGACCGAATCTTGAACGAAATAGCAACAGTAGACCTATAATGAAAGAAGAGGTGCTATGAGGATTCATTAACACAACCACACAAAGGACATACCTTATCAATATCCAAAAATGATAAGTTATCTCTGGTTTGGAGCCTCCCGAGTATGGCCAACCGTGTGATGAAGGAGAATTTTGGAGGAATATAATTTTTCCAAATCATATTCTTCCAAACATTCTTTTCGCCTTTCAACCTGAAAATATCATAGACAACAGAAGTATCAAGGCCCTTTGGAGTACTCCACTTCGAAAACTTATCAATGACACTACTCATATTACCAAGCTTTACAAAGAGATCATCCCTAATATCAATAACCCGCTTGAAGAGGGGGAATCTCTCAAGTTATGTTTCCAATCCCAAATAGCAGAATTTTTTATGTAATAATGATGAACCCAACGAATCCATAGGGAATCAGATTTAAGGTGAAGGTTCCACAGGATACGAGGTAAAAGAGAATTATTCCATGCTTTAATATCCTGAATACCCAATCCCCCTTCCCCATAGGGCTTACAATATCAGCCCAACTAACAAGTGGTCTTTTCCCTCCCCACAAAAAAGCTCTACAAAGCTTATGAATACGGTCAATGACAGCACTGAAGAGGGAAAAGATTTGAAGCCAGAAACACTCCATACCTTGGAAGACTGAGCGGATAAGCTCAATTTTACCTGCATAAGATAGAGTGTTAGAAGACCAAGAGTTGATATAGTTTGATTTGCGCTCAAAGAGTGGGGCATAGTAGACAACATTAAGCTTTTGAGAAGCCAAAGGGACACCCAGATAACGGACAGGAAGAGAACCAACAGGAAAGTTTAGAAGACCACGAATATCATCCATGTCCGTTACATTGATACCAGCCATAAAAATACAAGATTTATGGGAGTTGATATCGAGGCCAAAGGTGTATTTGAAGGATTCAAGGCAATCAACAAGAATCTTGACAGAAGTGGGATCACCACGAGCAAAAAGCATAAGATCATCCGCAAATACCAGGTGAGAAATATTAAGATCAGCACATTTGGGATGAAAACTGAAATCAGAGTTAGAAGTTTTGGATCTCAATAACCTTGACAGGTACTCCATGCAAAGAATAAAGAGAGAAGGGAAAATTGGGTCACAACTATCAGCCCAACTAACAAGTGGTCTTTTCCCTCCCCACAAAAAAGCTCTACAAAGCTTATGAATACGGTCAATGACAGCACCGGGGAGGGGAAAGATTTGAAGCCAGAAACACTTCACTCCTTGGAAGACTGATCGGATAAGCTCAATTTTACCTGTATAAGATAGAGTGTTAGAAGACCAAGAGTTGATATAGTTCGATATGCGCTCAAAGAGTGGGGCATAGTGGACAACATTAAGCTTTTAAGAAGCTAAAGGGACACCCAAATAACGGACAGGTAGAGAACCAACAGGAAAGTTTAGAAGACCATGAATATCATCCATGTCCATTAAATTGATACCAGCCGTAAAAATACAAGATTTATGGGGGTTGATATCGAGGCCAAAGGTGTATTTGAAGGATTCAAGGCAATCAACAAGAATCTTGACAGAAGTGGGATCACCACGAGTAAAAAGCATAAGATCATCCGCAAATACCAGGTGAGAAATATTAAGATCAGCACATTTGGGATGAAAACTGAATTCAGAGTTAGAAGTTTTGGATCTCAGTAACCTCGACAGGTACTCCATGCAAAGAATAAAGAGAGAAGGGGACATTGGGTCACAACTATCAGCCCAACTAACAAGTGGTCTTTTCCCTCCCCACAAAAAAGCTCTACAAAGCTTATGAATACGGTCAATGACAGCACCGGGGAGGGGAAAGATTTGAAGCCAGAAACACTCCATACCTTAGAAGACTGAGTGGATATGCTCAATTTTACCTGCATAAGATATAGTGTTAGAAGACCAAGAGTTGATATAGTTCGATATGCGCTCAAAGAGTGGGGCATAGTAGACAACATTAAACTTTTGAGAAGCCAAAGGGACACCCAGATAACGGACAGGAAGAGAACCAACAGGAAAGTTTAGAAGACCATGTATATCATCCATGTCCATTACATTGATACCAGCTGTAAAAATACAAGATTTATGGGGATTGATATCGAGGCCAAAGGTGCATTTTAAGGATTCAAGGCAATCAACAAGAATCTTGACAGAAGTGGGATCACCACGAGCAAAAAGCATAAGATCATCCGCAAATACCAGGTGAGAAATACCAAGATCAGGACATTTGGGATGAAAACAGAAATCAGAATTAGAAGTTTTGAATCTCAGTAACCTCGACAGGTACTCCATGCAAAGAATAAAGAGAGAAGGGGACATTGGGTCACCCTGTCTGAGGCCTCTCTTACCAGCAATAAAACCCTTCCAAGAACCATTCACAGAAATAGAGAATGTAGGGGTGGAAACATATTGCATGATCCAAGAGATAAATAGAGGGGGAAAACCAAAACCCTAGAGGACATCAGCAAGAAAGGACCAAGACACAGTATCGTAGGCTTTTTGAAGGTCAACTTTGATAATGCATCTAGGAGAGGTGCGCGATCTAGCATATCCCCACATTAACTCTTGAGCAAGAAAAATGTTATCAATGATATTCCTACCACTAACAAAGGCTGCTTGGGCTTTATCAATAAGGATAGGGAGAATAGGAGCAAGCCGGTTAGAAATGATCTTGGTGATGGCTTTATAAACAACATTACAACAACCAATGGGCCTAAAGTCAGAGAAAGAAGCTGCATGATTAGATTTGGGCACAAGAGAGATAATGGTATGATTTAGTTGTTCAAGGATCAAACCATTTTGGAAGAATTCAGAAACAGCCTCAGTGACAAGGTCGCCCATAGTATGCCAAGAGTTTTAAAGAACCCCGTAGAATAGCCATCAGGGCCAGGAGCCTTATCCTCACTAATAGAGAAGATAACATCTTTTATCTCACAATGGGAGATTGGGTTTAGTGAGGTCAAAGGCAAGTTCAGGGGATGAAGAAGGACCCCAATCAAACACACGAGAATCAATAGGAGTTCTTAGGGTATCCACGCCAAACAAGTTGGTATAGAAAAACTCAAATTCATTAGCCACTTGGTCTGGGAAAGTGGTAGGCAAACCATTACTTCCAATAATAGAAGCAATGTAGTTCCTAGACGCATTCCTCTTAATAATGATATGGAAGAATTTGGAGTTCTTATCATTCAAAGTGAGAAAGTCGCACTTAGCTTTTTGGGCTAAAAAACTTCTTTCAGCATCAGAGAGAAAAAGAGCTTTAGCACAAAGATGCTTAACTTGCTCAGATGAGATCAGATCCGAAGGATTACGGTCAAGAAGCAACTGATTATGCGTCAGCTCATTAATCGCTGCTTTAGATCTCGAAAAAATATGGGAGAAATGTTGACAGTTCAGAGTTTTAAGGCTAGACTTCAACACCTTTAATTTCTGACAGAGAACATATTGAGAAGTACCATTGAAGTAAAAATTCCAAGCAGAGGATACTACAGATTGGTAATCAGGATGAAGAGTCCATATGTTAAAAAATTTGAACGGTTTCTGGGTGGAACGCGGTTGGGAGAATAAGGACACAATAGCAGGCGAATGATCAGAAAGATAACCTGCAGGGGATAAACAACAGTACATTGGAAGCCATTAGATTGCCAACTAGGGTTAACAAGGATCCTATCAAGCTTACACCAAGTACTATTATTATTCCAAGTGAAAAAATAACCAGAGGACTGGACATCAAAAAGACCAGAGAAAGGCACAAATCCTAGAAATCCTTAAGATCATAGGCAGTGACAGGCGCACCCATTTTTTCCTCAGGAGTTTTGATGCAATTGAAATCACCAAGCACAATCCAACGACTCGAGAGAGGGTGGCCAAATTGGAGAAGAGAATTCCAAAGGGCCCTACGGTTAATAACCGTATATAAGCCATAAACAAAAGAGATATTTAAAGAAACATGAGTCTCTTTACAATAAATCCCACAATGGATGACACGAGGGGTGGAAGAGTGGACAACTAAATCAACTTTAGAGGGATTCCAAATAATGAGAATACGCCCACTACTAAAAGAATCAAAGTTGTTCACTTGATTCCAAGAGGGGAAATAATTCCTCATCATTAGATCCAACTTAGGAGGCTTTAGTTTAGATTCTAAGATACTAACAATGTCTAGGTTATGATTTTTTTGAAAACTAGACACACCTTTAAGCTTGAGAGGTTTATTACAACCTCGGTTATTCCAAGATGCAAAATGCATTGGAAAACAAAGAGAAAGAGACAACTAACGGCGAAGGGGGGCCTAGCATTCGGAGGAATGTAGGAGATCCTAGCCGTAGGGAAGGCAGAAGAAGTGGAAGGAAGGTTTTTAGAGTCTTGGACCACTCAAGGAACTTTGGGGTTAGACTTCCTATTATTTTTAAAAATCACCAAATTAAAATCCTTTTCAATAGGAGTCGAGTCAGAAGGAATATATGGAGCAAACAGGATGGAAGGCACAGATAAACCACCACTCACCAAGTTAATGTCCCCAATTCTCAAAGACTCAGAAGCACTATTGTGCAAACCAGATGAACCCAAACCCTCCTTGGGAACAATACCAGAAACACCAATACCAAATTTGTAAGAGGAAACAGAGATATCAGCAATACCAGTATTAACAAAGCTGGCCACATGCCCATTATTATGTAAATCAGAGGCAATCAGCCCATTTCCAACCATATCATTTTTTGATGCAGGATTAATAGATGAACTAGGATCATCAGCATCTAGGATAGCAAATCTAGAACCGGCAAGGTTCATAGAAAGAGAGTTTTTCTCAAAAGTACCTTTGTTCTTGCTCACCACACGTAATTCAACGTTGTTACCTTTATCGAATTGTGGGTAGAGGTACCTGTTTGTTGTTTTGCAGCATGGTCCACTTGCTCACCACCCTCCTTAGGGTTCAAAGTTGCCTGCCTTTTAGGAGCAGAATGTGGGGGAGGGCAGTTAGTAGAAAGATAACCAAATCGAGAGCATAACTTACAAAATTTGGGATTTTGCTCGAAGATGAGGGGCTGCTCTAGCGTAGTATTGTTCGGCTGCGTGATGAGTATATTGCTTGGGAGCTCCTTAGAAGCGTCCACCTCCACCAAAATTCTAGGAAAAGATATTTTCTTTAATTCCTTTGTGTTTCTGTCAGTGCAGAGGGGTTTACCAAGGCGAGAGCAAATTTTCCGAAGTAAATTAAAGTGCCAACAATCAAGAGGCAGCCCCGAAAGTTTCACCCACACTGGAATCGTCCAATTAGGATACCTAAAATTAAAAAAATTAGGCAGTTTTTACAGTATGAACGGTTTGGCGAAAGCAAAGTGAGGGTCTCCAAACAAAATTTTCTCCATTTCTTCTTGCTTGGTGAATTTGATGATCACCCAAGCATCATTGTGGGGGGAAAATCCTACACGGAACCCGCCAAGTTTCCACATAAGCTCTGATGGCCTTGAGCCCTAGAAATTTATCCGCAAACCCACCAATGAGTGAGAATCTCCATTCATCTTCAATATTATAGACATCCTCATTGGTTAGAACTACTGGACCATCGAAAGTTGGAAAGAGATCCAACTTGCAATCCTCCAACAAGTCTTTGTTGTTCTTAAACAAGCTGGCTGCATTTTGGATCTTATCACGGGAGGCATTATGAACATTGGCTTTGGGGGCACCTTTATGGCCTGTGAGGACATTCTGTGTAGCATCAACGACAGCATAAGATACTCCATTTATAGCATCTTTATCAGGGAAGATCTGACTACTGGAAGAACCCTCATCAAAGTGGTGTGAGGCATCTTTGGAAAAAGTGATGTCAAGGTTCTCCGGTAGTGAATCAAGTAAGTGGTCCTCCGGGCAGCTAGTTTGTGCCTTAGAATGATTGAGGGAAGTCTGAATTTGGGGCAAATCGACACTAACAGCAGATGGGCAGATGCAGAACTACTCCTATTAGTCTCCTCATCCGAGGAAGAATCAAAGTCACCCAAAGTTCTAGACGAATCTGCCTCCAAGGAACTAGAAATTACAGCTTTATTTTTCCCACGGTGTAATGGATGGACGTGAACGGGCTGTTTTTTCCTAACCGGAGATGAGAGAGATTTCTTCTTTGCCATTTGTACCTACAGCAGAAACACAAGCCACAACAGCAACGAAAAAAAAAAGAGGGGTGGAAGAAAGAAAAAAATAGCAATCGTAGATGGGGGGAACAGAGCAAAGAAAGCACAAAAAGAGAAAACACAACAATCTGAAGCTAGAACCACAGAAAGGGCACACAAGGGGGAATAAGGAAAAACAACAAGAAAATGACAGAACCAACGCAAGGAACAAAACCCACACAAAACACAAAAGCAACCTAAAAGGACAAGAAGAGAGGGTACGAACGACAGAAGGAAACCAAGAAAACTAGGGGATACTAGCACAGTAGTCCAAGCAATCTGCACACCCAACACACACAAGCACTACAAGAACCAACAAAGATAAGCTAAACCCACACACACAGCGAACAGCAAGCCACACATACAACAAGGCAGAAGAGTACAAATAAGACGACAGAGCAGAGACAGCCATCAACATGAAAGAACCAGCTTAATAAGCAACAATACACCAACTAATGGAGAAAATAGAAAAGGAAGGGGAACATAGGACAAACGAGGACAAAAGGCCTAACTCAACAACAAGGAAAGAAATGAGAAGAGTACACGTAGACAAAACAGGGAAGAATGGGAGAAGAGAAACGAAAAAGCACCCAAAAAAATGGAGAGAACACTCTTGAACCAGACGGGAAGAGGACCAGGAACTAGGTAGGTCAGAGGTAATTACAGAACTGGAACTGTTGAGAACCCACGCCCTGAACTGGATTAGTCCCACCAGAATAAGTGCCTCCTGATAGAAATCGTCGCCACAAACACCAAACTCAAAAATGGAGCAGCAGTCCCAAGCCTACGAAGTATCGCCACACAAAGCCCTAGATAGCCCCTCCGCTGACTGTGACCAACAACGCTTAGAAGTTAGTCGCTGATAAGATAGGAAGGACTCGGTACCGACAGACTCCAAAGGGAGAAGCCGAGACCAAATTGGAGAGAATTGCATCGCCACAAAACCCTACTGTACTCTGCCACTGACCGCAACCCTTAGATGCGTGACCCTGACCACAAACCAAGAGGCGCATCGCAACAACCTCTGAACTCTGCCTCCAGAAATAGAAACGTCGTTGTGCTACTCTCGAAATCGCAACCCTAGTTGTGCCACCACAGGGAGAAACCAAAATGCCACCAAAAATTGAACCCAGCCAGCGAGAATCGACGACCCACTCAAACACCGACTACCAAAATAGGAGAGATTCTCGCCCATAGGGCGAAACCCCAAAGGGGGTGAACCCAAACTGATGTGAGTACAGAACCTCAAATTAAGGGATTTAAGGAAGCAAATTGATAAGTAATAACCAAATAAGAACCAAATAGTAATCCGACTATGGATAATCTAAGAAAAACAATCATATTACACCGTGGAGAAACAAAAATCCAAGAGAGGAAAGAGCATTGTGAGGCGTCTCTAGAGAGAAAGATTCTAGAGAGAGAAATTCTCTAACACCACTGAGAGCACTTGCCGAGAGCTCTTTCTTTATTCTATGGGTGGTGGTGCATGGCTGTTCTTAGTTGGTGGAGTGATTTGTCTGGTTAATTCTGTTAATGAACGAGACCTCAGCTTGCTAACTAGCTATGCGGAGGTATCCCTCCGCGGCCAGCTTCTTAGTGGGACTACGGCCTTTTAGGCCGTGGAAGTTTGAGGTAATAATAGGTCTGAGATGCCTTTAGATATTCTGGGCCGCACGCGCGCTACACTGATCTATTCAATGAGATTATAGCCTTGGCCAACAGGCTCGGGTAACCTTTGAAATTTCATCGTGATGGGGATAGATCATTGCAATTGTTGGTCTTCAATTAGGAATTCCTAGTAAGCGCGAGTCATCAGCTCGCGTTGACTACATCCCTTCCCTTTGTACACACCGCTCGTCGTTCCTACCCATTGAATGGTCTGGTGAAGTGTTTGGATCGAGACAACATGGGCGGTTTGCCACCTGCGATGTAGCGAGAAGTCCACTGAACCTTATTATTTAGAGGAAGAAAAAGTCGTAACAAGGTTTCCATAGTTGAACCTGCAGAAGGATCATTGTCAAAACCTACAAAGTAGATCACGAACACGTTCAGAAACACATGGGTTTTGCATTGTCGGCTAACCCCCACACCGCGTGCCCAGAACAAACAGCGCTCGCGCCGTTCGGGCCTAACAAACTCAGGTGCGGGATGCGCCAAGGAATACAAACACGAGCGTCCCCTGCCGAATGTCCCATCCATGTGGCGCTTCGGGGATCGGGACGCTCCATCTAAATGACTCTCAACAACGGATATCTCAGCTCTCGCATCGATGAAGAATGTAGCGAAATGCGATACTTGGTGTGAATTGTAGAATCCCATAAACCATCGAGTCTTTGAATGCAAGTTGTGCCCGAAGCCACTAGGCCAAGAGCACGCCTGCCTGGGTGTCACGCATCGCGTCGTCCCCTCCCCGCGCCCAAATGCGCGGTGGGGGTGGAGAGTGGTCCTCCATGCGTGGCACCACGTGGTCGGCCCAAATGTGATCCCCCAGTGACGCACATTGATTAGCCATAATATAGTGGGCATGACCAATTAAAAAAATTATCGAACCACAGGGAGGAAGGTACTAGAGTTTAAGCGATCTCGTATTTATCATAGTTTTATAGAGATGATCAAGAAGGGAAGATAATCAAGAAATTACAATAAAATAAATGGATAGATAAATGGG
This sequence comes from Pogostemon cablin, assembly GCA_023678885.1. Classification (NCBI taxonomy): domain Eukaryota; kingdom Viridiplantae; phylum Streptophyta; class Magnoliopsida; order Lamiales; family Lamiaceae; genus Pogostemon; species Pogostemon cablin. The sequence goes on from CM043013.1 coordinate 30,869,038, forward strand.
AGATGGATGAATGAGCCAAGTAGATAGAGATGAGACTAGCAATACTTAAAGCATGGAAAATCTAGGTATCATGTATCAAATTCATATATGTCATGGATTGAAGACTAAGGGCCAACACTAAGATCACCTAAACTCCCTCTCGGAATGAATAGGATATGGATATCAAATAGCTCAATGGATTGGTTCTCACTTAAACAATTCCAACTAGGTACTAAGCTTAAATGAGAGTCCCTTCACACAATTAATCAATCTCTCGATCAAACTAATCGAATGTCCTACCAAAGGGTTCTAAACTATGAAGGATTTCTCAATCTCTTCACAATTTATAATGCACATGAGGTGTTTGATGAAATGATTCACTCAATTACCCTATGCATATCATTGATTTCTCAATCTAATCACATATTTAGAACAACTAAACACACAAATCATCAATACAAATCAAGCAATTAATAATCAATGATAGAAAATCATAGATCCAATCAACATATGAATTCAAATACACAAATCCCCAAAATTATCTAACACAATTCATATTGCTAATCTCACAAGGGAGATTAGCCTCTCATGGTCACAAGGAATCCAACATAGACATTAAAATCCTTACAAAACATGATAAACAATAGGTTTCAATACAAAATGTAGATGAAAACTCCCTTAGATGTCTCCAATGGTGATCTTCTTCTTCCCCTTGCAATTCACCTCTCTTCCTTGCTTCTCTAGCTACTTGGATGAAGGATTTGATGGTTGGATAATGGTAGATCCAAAGGATGAAGAATGGATGAAGGTGAAGGTGAAAAATGGAGGAAAAAGTATGTGAGGTGTGTGTGGAAGAGTGGATTTCTGATCTGATCTCAAAATATTGAAGTGTTGGGTATTTATACCCCTTGGGAGGCTTCTAGAAGGATTCTGATGTGTTTCTGATGCTGTAGCAACACGACTCGTGTGCTGCAACACGACTACAGGGTGGCCGTGTAGGTGTTTTTGATGTCAGAAAACGGTCAGGGCTTACAGGGCCGTGTTGCGTAACACGGGTCGTGTTGCGTAACACGGGCTGCGCAGTCTCACCGTTTCGCACATAACTTCCACATCCGATCTCTGATTTGAGTAATTCTTGCGCTCTTGTGATCCTCTTTTCTTTGGCTTTCTATCCATATATAGATCTGACAAAACTTCCAATATTTGTTGGTGTAACAAGTCATGCAAAGTAGCACAACCGTGCTGAGTAGGAACAGCTTGCGCGACGTCACAATTTTAATCATAACTTTCTCGTTTCGGCTCCAATTGAAGTGTTTCTCATACCAAAATAATCCTCTTTTCTATGGCTTTCCAACCATGTATTAAAATTCTAGTTTTGAGCTCCACAAGAGTACAGAAAAATTACACAAGTTGGACGTGCGTTTTTTCAGCATTTTGCTTGATTTGACTCATTCTCCCTCGTTTCAACTCCGAATTGAGATCCGCTTTTTCCTACATCTTCCTTATCACGTCTAGGATCTATTTTTACCTAAAAATCATACGTTTAAGCTCATTCACACACATTTACATAAAAACACAAAACACAACCAAATAACACATAAATACGGATAACAATATACGGAAACTCACATAAAAAGATACTAAAATCTAGGTGAAAATATCACTCATTACACCCCCAAACTTAAAGTGTTGTGCGTCCCCGCACAACGAAAATGATAAATCAAGGAGAGTGATTTTCACCTAGTAAAAAAAACTAAACGAACACAAGTAATAGCACATCATTAGCAACAAGAATTACAAATTATGCTAAGCTATCCTACAACATTAGATTTATATGAGAAATTAACAAGTTCAATCAAAAGAGAATAAGGTGCAATATAGTCCCTTTTAGTCTAAGCCTCACATAAGTTTATCAATTTCACTCAACACTCTTTGAAGTAGGGTTAATCAACACTCATCAACCGATTGGCTTGACTCGCTATAAGCTTGCTCGCAGACTACATTCACAACCCACCAAAGTTTCCATTAGTGATCAAAAAGGTCTTTTATTAAGGATGTAATGATAGGCTCTTTGGTAGGGTAGGAAGAATATAGGTAAGAGTGACTAATCAAGTGTAAGTAATCAAAGAGATGGCCAATTTCTCCAACTTCTCCACTTTTCTTTCTTCCTTTCTTGTCTTTAATGTTCACAAGCACTAATCATCAACTTTCTCCTTTGGATTGAGCTTCTTATGATGCATGTTTCCTTCTTTAAACTTTTAAATACTTGAGCATATTGTTGTTGCTTTGCTCATTTTCTTGTTTTGAGGTTGCATGTTCATTCTTTCTTGAGCTCTTTTCATCCTTTTTCTCTCTTTCTTGTTTACCATTTCTTTTCCTTCTTTTACCATCTCATCAATCTTTTCTAGCTACCATCTCCTCAATCACCCACACAAAGGTAAATATAAAAGGCTTACGTGGGTAATCATGGCTTGTAATGTGCTAAATTCACAAGAAATAGGCTTAAAGGCTCAAAATGGTTAACTAAGGATAATGTTCATGGTATGAAAATATTTGGCAATGACTATAATAACAAGGATGGCCTTAGATCATTTCACTAATCTCCACAAATCGGGCTCGTTCCTATAGTCCTTGAGCAATTTCTAGCTTATCAAACTCAATCGATCAACTCATGAAGGAAAAACCATGTATGCACGGTTGAGGCTCAAATGCTCACAAGCTTATGCATTGAACCTTAAGAAACTTATTACACCACATTCATCTCAAAATTGAACAAGTTAAATAAAACATGTCATAATTTGAAAGTGTAGAGATTCTTAATCATAACTTGTTATCACTTATTACCACAACATATCATCACTCATATTCAAAAATGACTCACAACCTCCCTAAACAAACCACCAAGCATACCAAGACAAAAATAAGAAAACACACAAAACATAAAATAAAGACTCAACAAACAAGAAACAAAACGAAAACACATAACATGCAAAAATAAAAATCACCATCATTAAACAATAAAGCACACATTCTATATCATCCATAACATTTAAGCTCACATTCATCCCAACCTTGATTAAAAAGGAAACCTCCCAAACATAACAAATGAAGTAGCATGCTAATCACATCAATTCACATCAAAATATGTCAAGCAACTAGAAGTGATAAGGTGTAGAGTACTCCCTCAATAGGCATTTGGTAAAGAAAACGTTAGCTCCAAGCTCCATTCGTGCTTGTAATACCTTTCATTCATGCTCAAACACTCAACAAACACCGTTAGCTCAACAATTGCATTTAACAAATATGGACTATCATGCACTTCAACACCACCAATCATACCAAAATCAAACCAAACTCATGAGAAAAATTTTAAAATTAGCCCAAAAATACGAAAAGTATATGCTTTCAAGACAAAGTATGTCACATCATGCCATATCCCCCCAAACTTAAATTAAAACAAGAGTTTCGAGGTAAGTTTGCAAAAAGTGGTGTGACTTACTTTCACACTTCAAATCAAGCATTTATCGTTTGTCCAATACGCATTTTCCTCACAAGCACAATCAACATACATACCAAAAATGCAAAACAAGCAAATCCACCATCCTTATTGAAAGCAATAAATAAAGCAATAAAGATAATGATGGGTTGCCTCCCATTTAGCGCTAAGTTTAACGTCTTCAAGCCGGACGGGATATGGAGAACTCATCGAAATGGCCACGGATATCTTTCGTCCTTGCCATCAAATTTTAAACGTTGTGCTTCTTCCTCTATTAGGCATTTGTAGCAAGTGACGACCTCAGTTGCATCCTTCAAGCATGGCTTCAAAAATTCGACTCTCTTGAGCTTACACTCCATTGCCCTCTCCATTCTTGAACACCACTTATTCCTCCTTACCAAATAGATCTCCAACATCTCTTCGAGTTCTTTTTTGTTTCTAAGGATATGAGAAAAATCAATGGGTAAAACAAAATCAATGTAAACAATATTATCAAGTTCAAAGCAACTTAAAGAGTTTAAAGGTTTAGAAATGCTCATTTCACTCTTCAAGTCATCATCATTTGTTTCTAGACTTTGTTCCTCTTCATCAACATCATTTGCCTCAATAGGCTCTTCAATCACCTCATTTGATTCTTCATCCCCCAGATTCTCTTCTTTCTCCAACTCTTCTTAACTTTGCTCTCCTCTTCCAATTCTTCAACTTGTTGAAAATTGTTCAAAGCACTTACAATTTGGCTTACTTGATGCTCCAAGGCTTCAAACCTCTTCTCATCTGCCTCATTTCTTTTCTTCATTTCTTCAAAACTTGCTTCATCTCTTTTCTTGCTCTCCTCAAGGTTTGCTATCATCTTCTCAATCAAGACTTCTAAAGATGATTTTTCTTCTTCGACTTGTTGAAATTCTCCTCCCGCTTGGTTGTCACAATTCCATCCTTGAATTGGTGGATAATTCCCATGAAAATTTCCTTCATCGTTATGTTGAAAATTTCCTTGGAAATCATCCACTCCCATGAAAGAAACATCTCCTACTTGATGCGTAGGCATCCTCCACTCTTCTTGCTCCATAGGACTAGGAATCGACACACCTTGCACATTTTGAGCACCCCCCAAACTTGAACTAGACAAGACTTGACCATAAGCACCTTGATTCATCATCCTTATTTGTCTTGTCACTTCCAAAGTAACTTGGGTAATTATCTCGGAGGATTCATTTTGAAGAAAACTTGATTGAGGATCTTGACCTTCATCACTTCCTTGAGCACTTCTTCTATATAATTCAAGTAAGACGTAGTTTTGGAACGGAGGAGAAATGTTGGTGTTGGGATTTGGTGGAGAATAAGTGTATGCTTGATACGGATGGAATGTATTTGCATTATAAGCTTGTTGCCATTCTCCATTTCTTCCTTGATTGTAGTTTTGAGAGCTATCTTGATTCATTTGGAAGTTGTACCCATAGTTGCTCTCATTCATGTAGCCTCTTGATTGTGGAGGTGGAACCCTTGCAAATTGATCCCCAAAGACATTTGTAAATTGGTTCCAACCATCCATTTAAATGCTCTTCTCAAGGCTTACTACAATTCTTCTCAAACTTGCTATTTTTGGCTTTGATCCCCCTTCCTCTTCTCTCAAGGTAGTTTCACGTACCTATCAAAATGACAAAGAGAGATCAAAAATTTTCCAAAACAAATAATAAAAAGCAATAAAAATATCTCTATTAATATCAATCGAAACACTCCTTCGTTAAACCACTAGCAACCGTTACCTCCCCGGCAACGGCGCCATTTGATTGGTCGTTAATAGTCCGGGCGACCAAGCAACAAAATATCGAACCCAAGGGAATTTAGGATTCGTGGCCTTCAAGTTATAGTCTCGTATTAGTTAGGGGCGACCGAGAAGAGAGATAATAAAAACAAGAAAAGAAACTAATTACAATATATTTGGAATTTTCAATGCAAAAGAAATCTTCATGATGCAATTCAAATGGATCAATCATGTAACACATCTAATTGCCTCCCAATTTAAGCTATCATAGTAAGAGCGATCACTATTTTCACCTAAACTCTCTCTCGAGATGAAGAGGATGTAGGCCCTTACAAAGACCCCAAAGTAGCACATAGGATCGATATCATAGCGAACACCTCCCAATAGGTACTAATTACACGTACGAGTTCCCTAAAAGGTACTAAATCATAGGTAATATTCCCTTTCTAGGTACTATGAATTCACTAAGGTTGGGTTCCCCTCACTAGATTAATTGACCTCTCGATCTAACCTCTCTAGTGTCCACTTATGTAGTTCTAAACATGAGAGGTCGTCTCCAACTCTTCCCACATTAATCCACATAACCCACATGATGAAATGATTAAATTAATTCCTAAAACACATAATTGAACTCTCGTTCTAACCACATGCACTAGATAATTAACCACACAAATCAAACATATAGATTAAACAATTAAGCATCCATAAATGAAACTAATCAAAGCCGGGATTGCAAATTAAATAATATCACAAATTAATCCATAATTTAAACATCACTTAAACATCCAAAACATAGAAAATAAAAAGATAATAAGTAGGATTAGATTACACCTTAATGAAGTTTTACATCCATGAGGATCATCCTTTCCTTGGTGTCCCCACCTTCTTGGAAAATAATAAAATCCTAATCTAGAAAAAATATTTAAACTACGGACGGATCCCTCACCCCGAAAGGGGGAGGGATCTCAACTATGGAGATCTTAAAAAGCTTAACTATTGAATCTAATGATTCAATTTAATGGAATTTAATGGGTGAGAATTGATCAATGGTGGCTTTCATAGAAGAGGGTATTTATAGTAGTAAGGATGAGAGAAATTTGAGTGAGTTTTCAATGTGGGACAAGTGGGTTCATATAGTAGTAGAGTGAGAGGAATTTGTGGTAAGTAATCAATGTGGGATAATTTAGCTCATGGCACCAAAAATGGGATTTATAACAATTTTTCCTTTGGCCCGTTCTTGCTCGTTTCAACTCCAAATCGAGCTTCGTTTTCTCCCACATCTTCCTCTTCACTAGTAGAATCCATTTTTATCAAAATCACCCATTTTTCTGCAAAAATAAACAAAAATACCTTTCTCCAAATAATCAAGCAATTAATAGTATTTTCATTAAAATCATGCTCAATTATTAAATTAAAGCCACAAAAATCCACTTAAAATCTAGGTGAATTTCACAACGATCACACATCATGACTAGTGGTGGTTGAACCCTCAACGCGCACTGTCGTGCACCACCGTGTCGGGATGGACTATTAGACCCAATGGCACGTGCGAGCACGTCGCCTTCGACCGCGACCCCAGGTCAGGCGGGATCACCCGCTGAGTTTAAGCATATCAATAAGTAGAGGAAAAGAAACTTACAAGGATTTCCTCAGTAATGGCGAGCGAACTGGGAATAGCCTAACTTGAGAATCGGACGACCACGCTATTTGAATTGTATTTTGGAGAAGCGCTCTTAGCAGCGGATCGGGGTCGAGTCCCCTGGAATGGGGCGCCTTTATGGGTGAGAGCCCCATTGCTGCTGGACCCTGTCACACCACGAGGCACTGTTGGCGAGTCGGGTTGTTTGGGAATGCAGCACCAATCGGGCGGTAAATTCCATCCAAGGCTAAATACAGGCGAGAGACCGATATCTAAAAAGTACCGTGAGGGAAAGATGAAAAGGACTTTGAAAAGAGAGTCAAAGAGTGCTTGAAATTATTGGGAGGGAAGCAGATGGGGGCCGGTGATACGTCTCGGTCAGATGTGGAATGGCAAGAGCCGGTCCACCAATCGACTCGGGGCGCAGACCAGCACGGATCGATGCAGCGCTCAAAGTTTGGGTGGTCGATATGCTCGTTGTATGGCATCGCGCCGATCCAGGCAGACAGCGCGCACCTCATGCGTGCCTCGGTAACTGGCCTGCGAGCTCCCCATTCGACCTGTCTTGAAACACGTACTAAGGAGTCTGACATGTGCGCGAGTCAATGGGCGATTGAACTCGTAAGGCGCAAGGAAGCAGACCGGTGTGATCCCCCCAAGGGGTGCACCGCCGACCAACCTTCATCTTCTGAGAAGGGTTCGAGTGAGCGTACCTGTCGGGATCCGAAAGATGGTGAACTATGCCTGAGCAGGGCGAAGCTAGAGGAAACTTTGGTGGAGGCCCACAGCGATACTGACGTGCAAATCATTCTTCTGACTTGGGTATAAGGGCGAAAGACTAATCGAACCGTGTAGTAGCTAGTTCCCTCCGAAGTTTCCCTCAGGATATCTGGAGCTCTAGTGCGAGTTCTATCGGGTAAAGCTAATGATTAGAGGCATCGGGAGTGCAACGCCCTCGACCTATTCTCAAACTTTAATAGGTAGGACGGCATGGCTGCTCCGTTGAGCGGCGCTGGAGAATCGTGAGTTCAAGTGGGCCATTTTTGGTAAGCAGAACTGGAAATGCAGGATGAACCGGAAGCTCGGTTAAAGTGCCCAACTGCGCACTAACCTAAATCCCACAAAGGGTGTTGGTCAATTAAGACAGCAGGACGGTGGTCATGGAAGTTGAAATCCGCTAAGGAGTGTGTAACAACTCACTTGCTGAATCAACTAGCCCCAAAAATGGATGGCGCTAAAGCGTGCGACCTATACTCGGCCGTTGGGGCAAGGGCTAAGCCCCGATGAGTACGAGGGCACAGCAGTCACTGTAAAACAATAGGCGCGAGCCCGGGCGGAGCGACTGTCGGTGCGGATCTTGGTGGTAGTAGCAAATATTCAAATGAGAACTTTGAAGGCCAAAGAGGGGAAAGATTCCATGTGAACGGAACTTGTACATGGGTTAAAATTCCCGAACTGAGACGCTATGATTGACGGCAATGTTAGGGAGTCTAGAGACATCGTAGGGGCCTCGGGAAGAGTTATCTTTTCTGTTTAACAGCCCGCCTACCCTGGAAATGGCTCAGTCGAAGGTAGGGTCCAGCGGCTAGAAGTGCATCGCACGTCGCGTGGTGTCCAGTATGCCCCGATGGACCTTGAAAATCCAGAGGATCGAGTACCGTCCGCGCCCGGTCATACTCATAATCGCATCAGGTCTCCAAGATGAACAGCCTCTGGTCGATGGAACAATGTAGGTAAGGGAAGTCGGCAAAATGGATCCATAACCTCGGGAAAAGGATTGGCTTTGAGGGCTGGGCACGTGGGTCCCAGTCCTGAACCCGTCGGCTATCGGCGAACTGCTCGAGCTGCTCGCGCGGCGAGAGCGGGTCGTCAGACAGATTGGGAACGGCTCCCTCAGGGGCCTTCCCCGGGCATCGAACAGTCAACTCAGAACTGGTACAGACAAGGGGAATCCGACTATTTAATTTAAACAAAGCATTACGATGGTCCCTGTAGATGCTCACGCAATTTGATTTCTACCCAGTGCTCTGAATGTCAAAGTGAAGAAATTCAACCAAGCGCGGGTAAACGGCAGGAGTAATTATGACTCTCTTAAGGTAGTCAAATACCTCGTCATCTAATTAGTGACATGCATGAATGGATTAACGAGATTCCCACTGTCCCAGTCTACTATCCTGCGAAACCAGATCCAAGGGAACGGGCATGGCAGAATCAACGGGGAAAGAAGACCCTGTTGAGCTTGACTCTAATCTGACTTTGTGAAATGACTTGAGAGGTGTAGGATAAGTGGGAGCCAAAAGTCAAAAGTGAAATACCACTACTTTGAACGTTATTTTACTTATTCCGTGAATCAGAGGTGGGGCATTGCCCTCTTTTTGGACCCAAGGCTCGCCCCGGTGGGCCGATCTAGGCAGAAGACATTGTCAGGTAGGGAGTTTGGCTGGGGCAGCACATCTGTTAAAAGATAACGCAGGTGTCCTAAGATGAGCTCAACGAGAATAGAAATCTCGTATGGTATAGAAGGGTAAAAGCTCATTTGATTCTAATTTCCAGTACGAATACGAACCGTGAAAGCATGGCCTAACGATCCTTTAGACCTTCAAAATTTTAAGCTAGAGGTGTCAGAAAAGTTACCACAGGGATAACTGGCTTGTGGCAGCTAAGCGTTCATGGCAACATTACTTTTTAATCCTTCGATGTTGGGTCTTCCTATCATTGTGAAGCATAATTCACCAAGTGTTGGATTGTTCACCCACCAATAGGGAACGTGAACTGGGTTTAGACCGTCGTGAGACAGGTTAGTTTTACCCTACTGATGATGGTGTTGTAATAGTAATTCAACCTAGTACGAGAGGAACTGTTGATTTGCACAATTGTTCATCACACTTGGTTGAAAAGCCAGTGGCACGAAGCTACCGTGCGCTGGATTATAATCGAATGCCTCTAAGTCAGAATCTGAGCTAGACACGATACATGTGCCCACCGTCCGCTCCCTGACCCATAGTAGGGGCCTCCGAACCCCAAGGGCACATGTTGTTGGCCAAGCCCCCACAGCGGACGAGCCACGTGGGCCGCCTCGAAGTATAATTCCAATCGAACAACGGGTAGAATCCTTTGCAGATGACTTAAATATACAATGGTGTATTGTAAGTTGCAGAGTGGCCTTGCTGCCATGATCCGCTGAGATTCAGCCCTTCATCGCTTCGATTCGTCCCCCTTTCCCGGTCCCCACACATAAAACCCCGTTCCCACCGCGAGGTTCAGAGCTTTTGGATCAGAAACATGCAAGTCCTCAAAAAATGTTCCAGGTCACGAGACCGCACCGACCTACCCCCACGTGTTCTGAGGGAAAAATCGAATGGTATCTCGTGAGAACGCGCAAGTACAAAGTAATGGGCAAAGTCATGGGCAACCCCAGGCACCACCCATGGGCAATCCTAAGCAACGGGCGTGGGCAACCATGGCCATGGGCCATGGCATGGGCAAGCATGGGGTTGGCACGGGCAAGCAGTGGCCCGTGCATGGGCCACGACATGGGCAATCCTAGGCAATGGGCGTGTGGGCAAGCCATGGCCATGGAATGGACAAGCGTGTGCATGGGCAACCCCCGTGGGCAATCGTGCACAATGGGCATGGGTAACCAGCCCTTGGACAACCCCGTGGGCAATCCTAGGCAACGGGAGTGGGCAACCCCCCATTGGCAATCCTAGCCAATGGGAGTGGGCAAGCGTGGGCATGGGCCATGGCATGGGCAAGCGTAGCCTTGGCACAGGCAAGCCTTGGCCCTTGCATGGCAACCCCCACAGGCAATCCTAGGCAATGACCATGGGCAACCGTGGCCATGGGCCATAGCATGGGCAAGCCTAGGCAATGGACCTAGGCACGCCATGGGCCTGGGCCATGCAAGGGTGGCCTGTGCATGGGCAACCTGTGGCAACGAGTATGGGCATACGTGGGCGACCCCCATGGGCAACCGTGGGCAACATGAGTTGGGCATGGGCCATGGCATGGGCAAGCCAAGCCAACGGCCGTGGGCATAGGCCACACAAACATGGCCTGTGCATGGGCAACCAGTGGCAACAAGCATGGGCATATGTGGGCGACCCCCATGGGTAATGGGAGTTGGGCATGGGCCATGGCATGGGCAAGCCAAGGCAACGGCCGTGGGCATAAGCCGTGCAAGCATGGCCTGTGTATGGGCAACCCATGGCAACGGGCGTGGGCATACATGGGCGACCCCCGTGGGCAAGGCATGGGCCATGACATGGGTAAGACAAGGCAACGACTGTGGGCAAGCCGTGGGCATGGGCCGTGCAAGCATGGCCTGTGCATGGGCAACCCATGGCAACGGGCATGGGCATATGTGGATGACCCCCATGGGCAATCCTGGGCAACAGGAGTTGGGCATGGGCCATGGCATTGGCAAGCCAAGACAACGGCCGTGGGAAAGCCGTGGGCATGGACCGTACATGCATGGCCTGTGCATGGGCAACCCGTGGCAATGGTTGTGGGTACGTGGGCGACCCCCATGGCAACCATTGGTAATGGGAGTTGGACGTGGGCCATGGCATGGGCAAGCCAAGACAACGGCTGTGGGCAAGCCGTGGGCATGGGCAACCCGTGGCAACGAGCGTTGGCATACGTGGGCGACCCCCATGGGCAACCGTGGGCAATGGGAGTAGGGCATGGGCCATGGCATGGGCAAGCCATGGCAACGGTCGTAGGCATGGGCCATGCAAGCATGGCCTGTGCATGGGCAACCCGTGGTAATGGGCATGGGCATACGTGGGCGACCCCGTGGGCAGCGGGAGTTGGGCATGGGCCATGGCATGGGCAAGCCAAGGCAACAGCCGTGGGCAGGCCGTGGGCATGGGCCG
>CM043013.1:30885790-31005790 GCA_023678885.1 Pogostemon cablin
ATTTTGGAGATACGGATAGGATTTTCTTTGTTAGAGTTCAGGTTGATGTGGACATGTCGAAGGATCTTCCTAAAGAGGTTACTATTAGATTTCCAGGAGGTGTGTTCAAGCAACAGGTTGTTTATGAACAACTCCCTTTTTATTGTCGTGTCTGCAATGAATATGGTCACCAAGATGGAGTGTCCAAGGCTCCTAGTAAGGAAGCAATGTCTCAGCCTGGTAGGAGAGGCAATGATAAAAGTGTTCAGAAAGTTGGTGAAGATAGTGTTGGTGGTGATCCGAAGGGTGTGGTTGCAGGGAGTGGGAACGCCATGAATGTTAAGCCTTCGGATGGATTTGTGAAGGCCAAGCCTAAAGGAAAGCCGAAAGCCAAACCTAAATCAAGAGGTGAGGGTGTTGGTAAGGCTGTGGATGGTAGTATTGGGCTACCCATCTCTTCTTGGTTTAATGCTCTCTTGGAGGGTAGTGAGCCTCTTGATGATTTGGTTTCCCCTCATCAGTTATTGTCTTCCTCTCAGAATGATTGCCCTAAAGATGTTGTGATGCCGAAGAAAGTTAGTAGAAAGGGTAAATCACCTGCTAAATCGGATGGTTCTTTGGATTCTGAGGAGGAAGACGTGGCTAGGCTTGCACGTGGTAGATGTAGGAGATCTAGATTGGCTACTCGATGTAATACTGGAGTAGTTATTCGTGAATCTAGTGAGGGTGGCAGGCCTCCTGATCCTCATTTATCATTAAGTTCCTAAGTTGGAATGTGTGAGGCTTGGTGGGTGCTCCGGCTCAGCAAGCAGTTCGCAGGTTAGTTCGGAGTCATGACTTATCTTTGATGGGTCTTATTGATACTAAGTTGGGTCTTAATAATATTGTTGATACTATGAATATTATTGTTCAAGGATGGTGTTTTGTTCATAAGATTGAGGTTGCTTCTAGCGGTCGTATTGTTGTGGCTTGGAACCCTTCTCTTGTTCAGTTTGTCCCTATTATCAGACATGATCAATGTATTTCTGGCTCATTGTTATGCTTGACTACACATAGGGAGTTTATGGTATCTGGTGTTTATGGTCGTAATACTGTGGCTCAGAGGATGTTGCTTTGGGGTTCCCTCTCAGAGTTTGGTGCCTCGGTTGATTCTCCATGGTTGTTTATGGGAGATTTCAACTCTATCAGGCGATCAGATGAGAGGTCAGTGTCTTCTCAAACTACTTAAAATTGGTTCAGAGTAGATTTTGAGGATTGTTGTATTAGTTTGGGTTTGGATGATGCCATTTCGCGTGGTTGTTTCTTTACCTGGACGAATGGTGCAAGGTGGAGTCGCATTGACAGGGTGCTTATTAATGATCTTTGGGTGGGTGATAGAAGTATGGCGCAGGTGGATTTCTTGCCTATGGGTGCCACTTCTGATCATTGTGTAGTTATTATCTCCATTTCTCATTGTGAACCTCATAAGAGAAAGCCGTTTAGGTACTTAACTATGTGGAGTATTTGTGATGGTTTTCTTGATGGTGTTCAACATTGTTGGAATCAGATTATTTGTGGCACTAAGCAATTTATTGTATGCAGAAAGTTGAAGTTACTTAAACCTCATCTTAGAGGTTTAAGTAAAAGAAACTTTCACCATATTGCGGAGAGAGCAGAGAAGGCTAGAGCTGATCTTGAGCAGCTTCAGTTTCTAAGTCATGACGATCCTGGTAACATGGATATTTGGGCTAAAGTGTTAGATACGTGAAAAGTGGCTTCTTTTTTATCCCATGCAGAGCATTTGTTCTTTACGCAGTTAGCTCGTAATAAATATTTGCTCTGCCAGGAAAAGCCTTCTAGGTTTTTTTTAAGTTAGTTAAAGTGAATGGTGGTCGCAACATTATCACGTCTATTAGAACTGTCTCGGGGCATACTTCTTCCAGGGAGGATATGGTTGAGGAGTTTGTTTCCTTCTATAAGGAACTTCTTGGGACTTCTCGGGATTGCCAGCTTATTGATGAATCTGTGTTTGAATGGGGTGAGCAGTTGTCGGAGGATCAGAGGGTCGAAGTTGTTGTCCAGTTTTGGAGGAAGAAATCAAACAAGTCATCTGGAGTATGAATAAGCATAAGGCTCCAAGTCCTGATGGATTTTCTGTCTGCTTCTTTAAAGATGCTTGGGATGTTGTTGGGCATGAAGTTGTGTCTGCGGTTCAGGAATTCTTTCATTCTGGTAGGCTTCTTCAGCAGTTGAATGCCACGTTCATTATTCTTATTCCAAAAGGAGTACATGACCGAGTGTTAAGGATTTCAGTCCTATCTTGTGCTGTAATGTGTTATATAAGGTTATCTCCAAGATTATTGCTACTAGAATCTCTAAGGTTATGGATTTCTTAATCTCAGAGAATCATTTTGGCTTCATAAAAGGGAGATACATGAGGAACTGTATCATGTTGGCACAAGAGGTATTGAGGAATTATGGTTGGAGTAGGGGTTATATTGCTCCCCGTATGACTCTCAAGATTGACATTAAGAAAGCTTATGATACTGTCAACTGGGATTTCTTAAGGGACGTTCTATCGGGTCTTTGTTTTCTCCCACTGATGATTGGGTGGATCATGGAGTGTGTGACTACTACTTCTTTTTCTATTCTTGTTAATAGGGTGTCGGAAGGTTACTTTGAAGGGAAGTGTGGTCTTCGCCAGGGCGATCCCCTTTCTTCCCTCCTTTTTGTGATGTGCATGGATTATTTCACTAGATCCTTTAAGAAGCTTTCCAATGCTAATAATTTCAAGTTTCATTCCAGATTGTGTGTGAGAGTTAGTTTGTCTCACTTAGTATTTGTGGATGACTTGATTTTATTTACTTATGGTGATGTTCGATCTGCTCAACTAGTTTATCAAGCTTTGCATACCTTCTCTTCAGTGTCAGGATTAGAAGTTAGCAATGAGAAATGTAGTTTGTTTATGGCTGGCATTTCTAAAGACGTGGAGCAGGGTATTCGGGCCATTTTTCCTTTTCAAGATGGTTAGCTGCCTGTTCGTTATTTGGGCATTCATTTGCATAGTAAGAAGTTAAAGGAGGCTAATTTTGAGCCTTTTTTTAAGAAGATCTCCAGACTCATTCGTGGCTGGTCTTCTCGCCATTTCTCGTATGCTGGTAGATTGGAGTTGGTTCGTTTTGTTATCTATGGGATCTTGAATTTTTAGGCCTCGATGGTAAAGATTCCCGTAGGTGTTATTTAGCGTGTTGAGTGGATGATCCGCTCATTTTTATGGGGCAGAAAGCATGGCTCTGTTAAATGGTCTGAAGTTCTCCTCTCTAAGGAGCAAGGAGGATTGGGACTTAGTAACATTGAGCTTATGAATGATGTAGCATTGTGTGGTGTTATATGGGATATTCATTTGGAGAAGAATTCATTGTGGCTTTGATAGATCCATGAAGTTTATATTCATGGGGTGTCGGTTTGGGATGCTATCCCAACCAACGCTGCGTCTATTGTGTGGAAGGATTTTCTTAAGGCACGTGATTGTATACGAGCACGGTTACCAGGTGATCCTGTTGATGTTTTTATGGAGTGTTCAGAATTGGGCAGCCTCGTTACTCGTAAGCTTTATAATATGGTTGCCCCATCAGCCCCAAGGAGATTCTTCTTTGCGAAGATATGGTCTTCGTGCATCCCTAGGAAGCATGTGTTTCGAATGTGGATAGTGGCTAAGAATCGTTTAGCCACTTTGGGTCGTTGGCATGTGGAGGGAGATTGCACGAAGTGTTGTTTTTGCGTGGGTTCTCATGAATAAAGAGATCATTTGTTCTTTCAGTGTTCTTTTTCAAGTACTGTTTGGGACCAAGTGCGCTCTTTCATTGGGTGGTAAAGACGTATTTCTACCATCTTTGCAGGTG
Source organism: Pogostemon cablin (assembly GCA_023678885.1). Taxonomy (NCBI): domain Eukaryota; kingdom Viridiplantae; phylum Streptophyta; class Magnoliopsida; order Lamiales; family Lamiaceae; genus Pogostemon; species Pogostemon cablin. The sequence continues at coordinate 30,889,651 of CM043013.1, forward strand.
TCAAGAGGATTTAAAAGGATCGTGGTACTCTAAAAGTGGATCGTAGATGGAAGGAGCTTGCTCTTTTTGCTACGGTATACTTTATTTGGTAAGCGAGGAATGATGACATATATGATAATTCCAGACCATCTAATAGTGGTGTTGCAAATAACATTTTAATGCATGTAGCTATGTTTCAGTTTCTTCTAGCTAGATGATAGTGTTCGGACCCTCTTGATGTTTGTTTCGTTAGGGTCTAGATTTTGACTTTAGTCGTTGAGGTTTGCTTTTGTACATTTTATCTGGCTTTGGCCTTTTTCTGAAAATTAATATCTATATTCAGAGTTGGGCATAGGCCATGACATGGGCAAGCTAAGGCAATGGCAGTGGGCAAGCCATGGGCATGGGCCATGCAAGCATGGCCTGTGCATGGGCAACCCGTGGCAACGGGCGTGGGCAAGCTGTGGACGACCCCCATGGGCAACCGTGGACAACGGGAGTTGGGCATGGGCCATGGCATGGGCAAGCCAAGGCAACAGCCGTGGGCAAGCCGTGCGCATGTGCCGTGCAAGCATGGCCAGTGCATGGGCAACCCGTGGCAACAGGCATGGGCATACCTAGACGACCCTCATTGGCAACCGTGGGCAACGGGAGTTAGGCATGGGCCATGGCATGGGCAAGACAAGGTAATGGCCATGGGCAAACCGTGGGCATGGGCCGTGCAAGCATGGCCTGTGCATGGGCAACCCGTAGCAACGAGCGTGGGCAAGCCATGGTCGACCCCCGTGGGAAACAGGAGTTGGGCATGGGCCATGGCATGGGCAAGCCAAGGCAACGGCCGTGGGCAAGCCGTGGGCATGTGTCGTGCAAGCATGGCCTGTGCATGGGCAACCCGTGGCAACAGGCATGGGCATACGTGGGCGGCCCCCGTTGGCAACCATGGGCAACGGGAGTTGGGCATGGGCCATGGCATGGGCAAGCCAAGGCAATGACCGTGGGCAAGCCGTAAGCATGGGTCGTGCAAGCATGGCCTGTGCATGGTCAACCCATGACAACGGGCATGGGCAAACGTGGACGACCCCTGTGGGCAACCCTGGGCAACGGGAGTTGGGCATGGTCCATGGCATGGGCAAGTCAAGATAACGGCCGTGGACAAGCCGTGGGCATGGGCAACCCATAGCAACAGGCGTGGGCATACGTGGGTGACCCCCGTGGGCAACCGTGGGCAAAGGGAGTTGGGCATGGGCCATGGCATGGGCAAGCCAAGGCAACGGCCGTGGGCATGGGCCGTGCAAGCATGGCCTGTGCATGGGCAACCCGTGGCAACGGGAGTGGGCATGGGCCATGGCATCGGCAAGCCAAGACAATGGACGTGGGCAAGCCGTGGGCATGGGCCGTGCAAGCATGGCCTGTGCATTGGTAACCCGTGGCAATGAGCGTGTGCATACGTGGGCGACCCCCGTGGGCAACCATGGGCAACGGGAGTTGGGCATGGGCCATGGCAAGGGCAAGACAAGGCAATGGCCGTGGGCAAGCCGTGGGCATGGGCCGTGCTAGCATGGCCTGTGCATGGGCTACCCATGGCAATGGGCGTGGGCAACCCGTGGCAATGGGCCTGAGCATACGTGGGCATTGGGAGTTGGGCGTGGGCCATGGCATGGGCAAGCCAAGGCAATGGCCGTGGGCAAGCTGTGGGCATGGGCCGTGCAAGCATGGCCTGTGCATGGGCAACCCATGGCAACAAGTGTGGACATACCTGGGCGACCCTCGTGGGCAACCGTGGGTAACGAGAGTTGGGCATGGGTCATGGCATGGGCAAGCCAAGGCAACAGCTGTGGGTAAGCCTTGGGCATGGGCAACCTGTGGCAATGGGTGTGGGCATACATGGGCGACCACCGTGGGCAATTGAGTTGGACATGGGCCATGGCATGGGTAAGCCAAGGCAATGGCCTTGGACATGGACCGTGCAAGCATGGCTTGTGCATGGGCAACCTGTGGCAAATGGCGTGGGCATACGTGGGCGAGCCCCGTGGGCAACCTTGGGCAACGGGAGTTGGGCATGTTCCATGGCATGGGCAAGCCAAGGCAACGGCCATGGGCATGCCATGGGCATGGGCCGTGCAAGCATGGCCTGTGCATGGGCAACCCGTGGCAATGTGCATGGGCATACGTGGGCGACCACCGTGGGCATCTGTGCGCAATGGGAGTTGGGCATGGGCAATGGCATGGGCAAGCCAAGGCTACGGCCGTGGGCAAGCCGTGGGCATGGGCCATGCAAGCATGGCATGTGCATGGTAAACCCTTGGAAATGGGCGTGGGTAACCCGTGGCAACGGGCGTGGGCATAAGTGGGTGACCCCCGTAGGCAATCCTAGGCAATGGGAGTTGGGCATGGGGCATGGCATGGGCCGTGCAAGCATGGCCTGTGCATGGGCAACCCGTGGCAACGGGCGTGTGCATACGTAGGAGACCTTCGTTTGGTAACTGTGGGCATGGGCCATAGCGTGGGCACACCCAGGCACCCATCGTGGACTATCCTAGGCAACGGGCGTGGGCAACCCCCGTGGGCACCCCAGGCAACGGGCGTGGGCATTTCTAGGCAACCAATGGCAACCCGACGAGGTTCTTCTTGGGCAACCCCTGGCACCCGGCATGCGCAATCCGAGGCAACTATGGGCAGCCCGACGGGGTTCTTCCCAGGCAATCGTGGATAACCGTAAGAAGCCATGGGCAACCCGATGAGGCTCGGCATGGGCAATCATAGGCAACCACCGTGAGCAATCCTGGGCAACCGTGGGCAACCATGGACAGCTTTAGAAAACCCGGCGAGGTTCTTCCTAGGCAACCCCTGGTGTGAGCAATCCGAGGCAACGGGCGTGGGCAATCCTAGGCAACCCCCGGCAATCCTAGGCAACGGGCGTGCGCGGGCAAACTACTAAAAATAAATTCGAATCTCGAAAGTGAAATCCAATTCAAAAAATGAATTCCTTGCGCGATTTAGATGGGGCGTGCAATCTCAACCGACCTCCATCCATCGATATGTGGGAACGTTCGATGTCGCCCGGCATATTGAATGCGCTAAAATAAAAAAAATTATCAAAAAAATTAGAATCTCGAAACTGAATTCCAACTTCAAAAATGAATTCCTTGCGCGATTTTGCTAAGGCATGCAAAGTTTCGTGCAGAATGGACGTCCGGAACGATGGGAACCAAAAACTTGCCTCCCATGGAATTTCAATATCTAATGCTGTCACTTGGGTTTCGCCTCTGAACGTTATGTTAATATTTAAAAATCAAAAGGCCGAAGCCAGAGTACAATCATATAATTACAACTCCATATGGATCAACCAAAATACAGAAATAAACCTATCTAGATAACAAGTGCTCAAATCGAATTACATAAATAAGAATGGAATTGATCAAGCTATCCGGTGAAGGTCAAGCGCTATCAAAGAGCGCTTTGTTCCGAGCCTTCCATATGAGGAAGACGCTTCCATAAAGAGCAAGTGTCCACCTTCTCCTTTCGCGCACATGCACCCGCCGCTCCTTGCTTAGCCACTTGAAGCCAGCCTTCAAAGTGGAAACATGTCTCCTCCACTCCACCTCATTCCTTACCCAGTTCCGTACGTACCTCATGAACAGACATCCAAAGAAGAGATGGTCTCTCATTTCGGGGGCCCCCACGCACAGCACACACTCGATCGTGCCTTCATAACGTCTCCATCTGTCCATGGTAAGCAGACGATTCCTCACAGCAATCCACATCCTGAACAAATGTTTCTGAGGAATCCACGGACTCCATAACTTCTTGTAGATGGGCTCTACCGGCGTGGAGTTAGCAGCTAGCCAATACAGCTTCCCTACACGAAGCCTTCCCATCTCCGAACATGACACGAATGAGGTGACTATATCGCCTCCGATCTGTGCTCAAACCCTATCCCTCGCCCGAAGGATATCCTTCCACACTATTGAGGCATTGTAGTTTATCTCAACATCCCAGAACGAAGAGGACTGAAGATAGATAGCATTAATCCACTTAATCCACAGCGACCTCTTCTCCTGATGCACGTCCTACAACACACCACAAAGGGCTATATCATTCAGTAGGTCGAGTCCCCTAAGTCTAGGCCGCCCTGTTCCTTAGGTAGAATCACCTCTTCCTAATGAACTTCATGCCTTGTGGTTCCCGAAAGGAATTTTTGTATCATACGTTCAACTCTATCCATAATTCCCTTGGGGACCTTCACCATCGATGTCCAGAAGTTCATCAACCCGTACACCATCGAACGAATGAGTTCCAGTCACCCAGCATACGATAGCAAATGCGTGGACCAACCCCTGATCAAGTTAGATATCTGCATGATAAGAGGCTCAAAGGCTGGCTCCCAAAGCTTACTTCCCAGCAGCGGAACCCCCAAGTAGCGTACGGGGAAGGTACCTTCCTAAAAAGGCAACACCTCACAAATCGCCTGCTCCTCATCCCCCATATCACCTGCCATAAACAAGTGAGATTTGTCCGCGCTCACTTCCAACCCTGACATCAGAGCAAAGAGATCAAGTGCCCTAGCAACAACTTCTGTGAAGGAGCAGTTGCCATAGGAGAAGATGATCAAATTGTCCGCAAATGCCGGGTGCGGTGCGTGATGCCTACTTTCGCACAATGTCGAGAGTGATACTTGTAGTTGTCTCACAAGGTCATTCTCCTGAAGAGCCAGGAGAAATAGTCCATGCAGAGAACAAATAGCAGGGACGACAATAGATCTCCCTGATGTAAGCCCCTCTTACCGTCAAAATACCCCTCAGGTGTGTCGTTGATCAAGATGGAGAATGAGGTGGTGATAATACATTCCATGATCCATCCTATCATATGCTGAGGAAACTTCAAACCTGTAAAAACTCCACGCAGAAAACCCCAATCCACCGAATCATAAGCCTTCTTAATATCTACTTTTATCGCCATTCTCCTATATTGTCGATGCTTTGCCCACCCATAATTCTTCACTATCTCCTGAGTAAGCATCACGCAATCTCTCATTCTTCGATTCTTATCGAATCCAAAATGATTCTCAGCAACCCATCCATCCATAAGATCTGTCATTCATGCCACAATGATTCTAGATATGATCTTGTACAACACATTGCAGCACGAAATAGGACGGAAGTCCCTGACAGTAGGATAGTGCTTTCCCTTCGGGATGAGTGTAATAAACGTAGCATTCATCTGTGCAGCAACTGCCCAGACTGAAAGAATTCCTGGACAACGGCCACAACAACCATTCCTACTACGTCCCACGCATCTTGGAAGAAGGCATCCGTGTACCCATCCGGACCTGGAGCCTTATCACCGTTCATACTCCAAACAACCCCCTTTACCTCCTCGGCCGTAATAGGTGCTACAAGCTCCTGTGCCTGCTGATCGCTCAACACAGCACCCCACTCAAACACACTATCATCAATCTCCTCACACTCCCCTGCAGTGCCCAACAAGTCTCTATAAAATGTAAGGAACTCTCCAACGACTTCATCCAGGGAGGAAGTGTGCCCGATTTCAGTACGTATGGAGGGGATGATATTCCTTACGCTGTTAGACTTGATCTTCTTATAGAAAAACTTTGTGGGTTTATCCGTATTGATAAAAAACTCAGCCCTGACCATCTGAGAAAGGAAAAGGTGTTCGGCGTGACACAAGAAGTCGACCCTCTTGGCTATCTCCCGAGCTCTGTCCCTTTTCTCAACGTTACCAGGATCAGCATGGCTCTCCAGTTGTAGGCTGTCAAGTTCCTTTCTAGCTCTCTCTGCTCTCTCAGCGATGTGGCCGAAGTCCCTCTTGCCAAGCAGGCGTAACTTTGCCTTGAGAAGCTTCAGCTGACGACACACATTGAACTGAGCCTGCCCTACACTTGCGAGTCCCATACCTCTCGCATTGTATCCAAATAGCCATTCCTGGTCTTCTACATGTTCACATATCTGAACGGTCTGCCCTTCGAGTACTTGGCGTGAAACACAGAAACTAGGGCAGGGCAGTGGTCTGAAGTGGCCCTCATGGGCAGAAACTCTTACTCCACTACTCCCAAGCTGAGATTCTAGTTCAAGTTCACTAGTACTCTATCAATACGACTCCAGACTCTGCCATTTGTCCAGGTGAAGAAACACCCATTAGACTTAGCATCATCCAACCCCAGTTCAACACACAAGTCCTCAAAATCCACCCTACACCAGTTCTGATGAGACGGAACAATTTCAGAACGCTCTTCCGGGATAACCAAAAGATAGATGACTCCATAGCCTACGCCTGTCAACAACGCCATTATGGGCGTATACAACACTGATGTGGAACTCCTGCTGAGAAATCAAACAGCAAACCAAACAAGAGATACATTACTCATGGAGCATAACATTACTAACATTAATCAAAGTGGAATCCCATGCAACCACAATACGTCCACCATCAACAACATCAAAATTATTCACAATATGCCAACTAGGAACAATTCTACCAACAATGTCCACCACATTATCCACAGATAATCTAGTCTAGAGAAAACCTACTAAACACACTTTATGCTTGCGAACTAACCTATGGGCTGCTCGCTTGCACGAGGGGCTGCAAGCCCTCGTACATTCCACACTAAGAACCTCATTGACGAACATTGGGAGAAGAGCCCCCGCATCGTCCCAGTCCATTTCCTCTACCCTGCGGTTCCTAGATAGTGATTCCAGACCCGCGCCTGCCTCCATCAGCCTTGTGCTTAAGGCTGGGAGGCGGAGACCGTCCCGAATGACCCATGGCCTCCTCATCTTCCTCCTCCATTTTCGACACCCAAGTTTTTCTAGTGTTAACTTGGGCGGGCTGTTTACCATCCCGCCTATTGATCCTCCAGTCATCAGGATCCAACTCATCTAGAATTTGGTATTTCTCAGACGTAACCTTCTCCCTCTGTTCGAGGGTAAGCTGAGGAGCCATGTCCTTCTTCTTTTTACTCCTGTTTCTCTTCTTCTTCGGTCTATTGTTCCTAGTTCCCACCTGCTGAAATCCATCCTCATCAACCCCTTCTTCCACTTGTGTGGACTCCTGTGGATTCTCCATCCCCTTCTCCCCCTTATCTCCACCATCTAGATCATCACAATCACTAACCAAGTGGCCGAACTTCCTACACTTAGTACAATACGCCGGGAGACATTCGTACAACATTAGTATCCTTCACACTATCCTTCACCAATTTGAAAGATTCATCGCTCACACACATCCGTCAATGCCTTGGAAGGCGTCCTACTCCTTGATTTCTTCCCCATGAGAGAAAAAACCTAGACGGATAGCATGAACAAGGGATGAATCTCTACCACCACCATGGGGAGTGATGAGATCAATTCAGTCATCGTTGGCGAGAGGCAGCGACAATAGGAGGGGAAGGGTGGGCAAAGTCGAACGATGATCATCGAGGCTATGGGCGAGAGGCGCCGACAGCCGTGAGGTATCTTGCGAAAGAAGTTAGAGAGCAAAATTTTGGAACTAGGGTTCCGAAAATTTTTGCACGCGCAATGACTCTCTCTTACTTGGGTTTCGCCTCTTAAACATATATAGGGGGTGTGTGCTTAATCAAGGGATTGGCAAGGGTTATGTGTAGATGCATGGGCATCGGTTTCCAAGCAACAAGGCCATGGGTAGGCATCGGCCGTGCCCTATTCGGGTTTCCAGCCAGACACTTTTCTGGCGATTGCCGGCGAGTTTCCAGCGACACTTCCTATGGGGAATTTTCGGCGTGCCTGATGAGTGTGTAAATTCACAAGTTTGGCGCTATGTTTTGTGCTAGTTTTAGAGAGTTTTGATGTGGAAATAGGTGGAAAACCTATATATATTGTGAATTAGCATGAATCAGGTGTTAGTGGAGCTATTTGAGTGTTTTCTTAGCAAAAACGGAGTGAAAGAGCCAAGAATCGAAGAGACAGAGTCGAAGCCACGCGAACCGCCCAAGAATTAGGTGGGTTCGACCTGGTTGGAGGAGGGTTCGACCTCTCCAGCAGGTCGAACCAGCATTGCCGAGCTGACAGAAGAGGATTCGACCAGAGTTTGAGTGGTTCGACCTGTCCATCAGGTCGAACTGGTCGAACCAGTTCACAGGAAAGAGGATTCGACCACGACGTTTGAGTTCGACTTGCCAGTTGGTTGAATCGGGAGCGGGAGTTGTCCAGTGATGAGGTTCGACCTGGGGTTCGACCAAGGCCTAAGTGGTTCGACCTGTCCAGATGGTCGAACCTGTGCAGAATTCTTCCAGTAGCGGGTTCGACCTGGGGTTCGACCTGTGGCCAGTTGTTCGACCTGTTTGACGTGGTCGAACCTATGCGCGAGAACTTACCTTATCCGGATTTTCGAGGCCGAAATGCGTGAGATCACTTAGAAAGCCCATTCCAAGCCCTAGAGACGTGATTACAAGTATAAAAGGAGGCTCATACAGAGAATGAAGGGAGCATTTGATCATCAATCATAAGAGAGACAAGAGTAGAGGTGGTGATCCATCCGGAGGGCTGTGACAGAGGTTCGCTGAAGGTTCAAGTAAGAATGATCAATCTAACCATGATTGTTCCTAGATCAATCATGGGCTAGAACCACCTTGGTAGTTCTAGGGTTATGAAAGTTTCATGATGTAATTCGTATTTCGTATGTAAAACTCCGTACAACACTACCTGTGGTTTGTTTTATATAAGATTGCATATTTAATCCATACTCATAGTCGTTTTGTGCATCAATGATCGTTGTGTAGAGTTTGAATACATAACATGGTTATTGGTTGAGTGCGTTCACTACTGAGCAGGGTTTATTGTTATAATTCTAAGTGAAGGGATTCCGAAGTCTTATTAGAACTGTCTTATATGAATATTCATGAATTGAATTAAATTCGGGTTGATGAATAGGATGAAGAGTATAACTTTATAGTACCTAAAAAGGGAGATCAAATCGGGTTAGATTCTAGACGTAGAAGATAATTGATTATGATAGTACCTAGAAAGGGGGGTGAAGCATATCTCTTGCTCCGATGTTATTCACACGTGTCAAGCGCATATTTACTTGTGTCTATAGAGTAAACTTGCATGGTCTAGTGATGCGTCCACAAACCACAGGGCAGAGTCGAACACCATCACATGAAAATAAGAATTGCTAGTGAAACTGGATGACCCGACGAACTAACTATTATTCTTATTGATCACAACTCACTTTTCTCTACTGTTACTATTTCTTTTTGCTATTTTGATTAGAAGTTATTATCCATTAAACCTTTACAATTACCAAACATAGTCTAAAATATACTAGAAGATAACGAAATTGATATTTAACCGTCCCGTGGGTTCGATATTGTAACTTGGTCATCTTCGCGACTACAATTAATATCCTTATACTTGAGGATTAATTTGTGTGTTGAGAAAACCCCTATCAAGTTCTTGGCGCCGTTGCCGGGGACGGCGTAAAATATCTTTTTTGTATTATTTCTAGTTTATTAGGTTTTGTTGTTTTCTTTCTTATTCGTTTTAGGTGTATGCTCACAAGATCAAAGAAAGGTAATCTTGAACCGTATAATCCTGAGATTGGAGCGTCATCAAGAAAGAAGAAGAAGAAAAAGAGCAAGGGAAAGACAATTGACCCAACTGAAGCTCTGAATTTTAGAGTCGAGGTTGACGAGCCGATTTCACAAGCGATTGAGGCTACAACTAAAGTCAATTTGGAAGTAGAAGCAGTCAACATGGCAGCGAATCCGGATAATCTAGCCATCCGAGAGGTTTTCAGAAATAATGGGGCTGGAAATTATGAGCTTTTAGGAGCAAGGGGAACTAACACAGCGTTCGATCTTCATCCCGCTCTTATTAGCATGATAGAAAGAAACTCCTTTTCAGGAGGGTCTTTCGAGGATCCGCAGCAGCATCTGAACAAGTTCTTGGGCTATGCAAGTACTCAAAAAGACGTAGGAGAACATGAAGATGCTAGGAAGATCCTTTTGTTCAAATTCTCACTTACTGAAAAGGCGAGGGATTGGTACGATACTATTAACGCAGCTGAGTGCACCACGTGGGAGCAATTGAAGTTAAGGTTCTTGGAAAGGTATATGCCACCTTCGAAGGTGTTTAAGATGAAGCAAGATATTAACCAATTTGCTATCAGTGGAGGTGAGAAATTTCATGAAGCGTGGGATAGATTCAAGGACATGCTCAGGAAGTGTCCTCAACATGGGTTATCTAAAGCCCAATATATCAGTATATTCTATAATGGATTGGACTGTGAATCAAGAGTGCTACTTGATGCTTCTTCTAATGGAGCATTGCTTACAAAGTCATCCGTTGAGGCCGAGAGATTGTTTGAAGACATATCGATGAATTCGAGGGATTGGCCTACTGATAGAGTTAGAGGTACGTATGTTCTTGGAAAGGTAGCTCAGGTTGAACAAGCAATGGTGAAAACAAAGAGAGAGGATGAGATCGTTTCGACCTTGTCCAATATCAACAAGCTACTTGAGTCTCAACAGAAGCAGATCAGCGAGATATCTCAACGAGTGCCAATCATGCAGCAAGAGATGATGAATAATGGAACCATCCAAGAAGAATTGGAGGAAGCAAATTATGCCATGGGTCAAAGTATTCAAGGAACGAGGTACCCAAATCAAGGAAACTGGAATTACCAAGGGAACTATCGAGGGAACTTTAATAATCGTGGTCCCTCTGGTAGTTATCAACAGCAACCAAGAAGGCCTGAATTTTCATGGAGCAATACGAACAATGTAGTGCAACTTCCGATGGGTGTTGATCCGGGAGAAAAGGTGGAAGAAGGGAAGCCTGGTTTTGAGGATACTGTGAACCGGTACATGGTAAAGAATGATGAAAGTGTGAACCGCCTTGAGGTAAAACTTGAGAAAAAGATTGATGATCACCACAGAGATTTGTCCACTCATGTGAAAGATCTCACGTTGTTGATGGGTACAATTGTGGAGAATGTGAACACATTGACTCAAACTGTAGGAAAAGGGAAGTTTCCGTCTCAGAGTATAGAGAATCCGAAGTCGTGTAATGCCATCACACTGAGGTCGGGAACGCAGTACGAGGGACCAATGAGGCCGGAATCAAAGTGGGAATTTTCTTAGCCTCGGTTCGACCACGATCAAAATGGTTCGACCAACCCTATAGGTCAAACCATGGTCGAACCTCATCTGCAAGAGCACTCTATTTTGTCACAGGAACAGTTCGACCAACACTCACAGGGTTCGACCTGGCATACAAGTCGAACCTCATCAGCAAGAGCACTCTGTTTTGACGCAGGAACAGTTCGACCACGATCGAAATAGTTCAACCAACCCTTCAGGTCGAACCCAGGTCGAACCGAAGGATAGAGATTATGCAGTGAAGCGGTTCGACCACGATCGAAATTGTTCGACCAACTCTTCAGGTCGAACCCAGGTCGAACCGGAGGATAGTGATTATACAGTGAAGCGGTTCGACCTCGGGGGCAATTGTTCGACCTCCAATGCTGGTCGAACCCAAGTTAAACCTCCGGAGCAGAATGAGATCAGTCTTCCAGGAGAGAGGTTCGACGAATACAATCCTGGTTCGACCTCTCAAACTGGTCGAACCCTAGTCGAACCTCGCCAAGATGTTTTGATTGATGCACCTGATGTTCCTTTTGATGTTGATGCAACTCCAGTGGTACGGAATGAGCAATGTACAGACATAATAGCTGAGAAAAAGTGGGAAAGAGCTAAGCGATTAAGAGCCGAAAAGGAGAAAGCGGAGAAGGTTGATCGTGATGAATGGGGGATTCCCAAAACAAAGATACCTCCACCGTTTCCCTACAAGCTAGTGAAGAAGGGGTTGGAAGAGAAGTTCAAGAAGTTTTCAGAGATAATGAACAAGATAAGCTTGAACATCCCTTTTTCAGAGGCAATCATGGAGATGCCATATTATTCTCGATTCCTTAAAGATATATTGATGAAGAAGCGAAGCTTAACCGGAGTTGAAATGGTAAACTAATCTGAGAATTGTAGCTCAATTATTCAAAAGAAGTTGCCACCAAAGATGAAAGATCCGGGGAGCTTTACTATTCTATGTGAGATCGGGAAAGGGCCAGCACGGCGAGCTTTATGCGATCTAGGGGCAAGCATCAATTTGATGCCGTTGTCCATCTTTCAAAAGCTTGGTTTGGGGGAGCTGACTCCGACAACTGTTGCTCTCCAATTGGCAGATAGATCAATGACGTTTCCGAAAGGTATTGTTGAAGATGTTCTTGTAAAGGTGGAGAAGCTAGTCTTTCCTGTGGATTTCCTTGTACTAGAAATGGATGATGACAAGGATAATGTTCCTTTAATCTTGGGGAGGCCATTCCTTGCTACGGCTGGAGCTATGATAGATGTTCGAAAGGGAGAACTGAAGTTGCGAATGGACAAAGAAGAAGTACTTTTCAACTTGGACAAAGCAATGAAGATGCCAATGGAGTCCCAGTGTTATAGTATTGACGTGGTGGAGGAGATTGTGAAGGAGGATATGTCTCTGATCTTGTCAAAGGATCCTCTTGAGACATGTTTGATGGAGTCTCTTACTTATCCCACTATGGAGCTTGACGGACTTTCTAACGAGGTATGTATTGAATTTCTTGAAAACTTACTTGCTTTGGGTGATGACAGGTTTGCATTGGAAAGAAATAAGGTGGAAGAAGTCAAATGGACCAGGAAGTACTTGCCTTTGGATAACGAAAGCACTCCATTGGAAGAAAGAAAAGAGGAGTTGAAACCATTGCCGGAACACTTGAAGTACGCTTTTCTTGGTGATAATGCACAATATCCGGTAATTGTATCTTCTTCCCTTAATGAGGATCAACTTGAGGAGTTATTAGATGTCTTAAGGAAGTACAAGTCTGCAATAGGGTGGTCACTTGATGATTTGAAAGGTATTAGTCCTTCGTATTGTATGCATCGGATTAGGTTGTTGGATGAAGCCAAGGCGAGTGTTCAAAATCAGCGTAGGGTGAATCCCGCAATTCAAGAGGTGATAAGGAAGCAAATCCTTACGTGGTTGGATGCTGGAATTATATATCCTATTAGTGATAGTCCCCATGTGAGTCCATTGCATGTAGTTGCTAAAAAGGGGGGCATGACTGTAGTGAAAGCTGAGGATGGAGAAGCTATAGCCACGAGGATTCCTACGGGATGGCGTACATGTGTGGATTACAGGAAATTAAATGAGAACACGTGTAAGGACCATTTTCCTCTTCCTTTTTTGGATCAAATATTGGATCGTCTTACAGGGTATGAGTTTTATTGTTTCTTGGATGGATACTCGGGTACAATCAAATCATGATTGCTCCCGAGGATCAAGAAAAGACCACTTTTACTTGCCTCTACGGGACCTTTGCTTTTAGGAAGATGCCGTTTGGATTGTGTAATGCGCCTGCTACTTTTCAGAGATGCATGATGGCGATTTTTGATGGTTTGATAGAGAAGATTATGGAAGTATTCATGGACGATTTTTCAGTCTTTGGTTCATCTTTTGATATTTGTTTGTCTAACCTTGCTATTGTTTTGAAGAGGTGTCAAGAAACTAATCTTGTCTTGAATTGGGAGAAGTGCCACTTCATGGTGAAGGATGGGATTGTTCTTGGGCATCATGTTTCCGCCAAGGGATTACAGGTAGATCGTGCTAAAGTGGTGGCAATTGAGAAGCTTCCACCACTGACCAATGAAAGAGGAGTGCGGTCCTTCCTTGGACACGCCGGTTTTTACAGGAGATTCATAAAAGACTTCTCAAAATACTCTAAGCCCTTATCTCATTTACTTGAAAAGGATATTCCTTTTGTGTTTAATGATGAGTGTCTAACAGCTTTTCAAGTTTTGAAGGAGGTGCTTATTACTGCCCCTATCTTGATCACACCGGACTGGACTCAACCGTTTGTACTTATGTGTGATGCAAGTGATGTAGCACTGGGTGTGGTGCTCAGGCAGCTAAGGGAGAAGAAGTTCTGTGCCATTTACTACGTGAGTAAGACTTTCGATGCGGCACAGAAGAATTACACGGTGACTGAAAAGGAGTTTTTGGCTGTTGTGTATGCATTCGATAAGTTTCGTCAGTATTTGGTTGGCATGAAGATGATTGTGTATACGGATCATTTAGCGATTCGGTATTTGATGGAGAAGAAGGAGACGAAGCCTAGGATTATAAGGTGGATTCTACTACTTCAGGAGTTTGACATGGAGATTCGGGATAAGAAAGGAATAGAAAATGTGTTGGCAGATCACTTGTCAAGGTTGGAGACTAGGGAGCATTGTGATAATTCTTTTGAGTATATTGAAGAGATGTTCCCTGATGAGAAGATCATGGCTGTGGCTGTTGAAGGAACTGAGCGAGCGTGTGTGGTCGCAGCGCAAGGTATGGATCCATGGTACGCGGATTATGTTAATTACATTGTCAATGGAGAAATTCCAAGGGATCTCAACCGATATCAACTTGTGAAATTTCGGAGGGAAGTTGAGACATTTATATGGTATGATCCGTTTGTTTAAAAGATTTGTACAGATTCTATTGTCCGAAGATGTGTACCTGAGATGGAGATGGAGAGTGTGCTTGAGTTCTGCCATGCACGACCAAATGGGGGGCATTTCGGAGCGCAAAAGACTGCAGCTAAGGTACTTCAATCTGCTCTTTATTGGCCTACATTGTTTAGAGATAGTGAGAGCTATGTGGCGTCTTGCGATAGATGTCAGCGCATGGGAAATATAGGTAGGAGAGATGAGATGCCAATGCAGCCTAGCATAGTTGTGGAGATATTTGATGTATGGGAGATCGATTTTATGGGGCCTTTTCCCCCGTCGAATGGGTTTCTCTACATTCTTCTTGCGGTGGATTATGTTTCAAAGTGGGTGGAAGCGATTCCTACTCATGTTAATGACTCGAAAATTATTCTATCTTTCTTGAAGAAGCATATTTTTGCCCGTTATGGAGTTCCTAGAGCACTAGTTAGTGATGGAGGTTCCCACTTCGTCAATAAATTTCTTGAGAAGGTGCTTAAGGATTATGGTGTTAAGCATAGGGTTACTACACCCTATCATCCGCAAGCGAATAGGCAAGCAGAGGTCTCCAACCGTCAAGTCAAGTAGATTCTGGTGAAAGTGGTAGGAACTAATAGAAAGGATTGGGCTATGAAGCTCGATGATGTGTTATGGGGGTTCCGGACCGCTTACAAGACGGTGTTAGATATGTCACCATATCAAATTGTCTATGGGAAGCCGTGCCACTTACCTGTAGAGATTCAACACAAAGCGTTTTGGGCTTTGCGACGCTTGAACTTGACCCTTAAGGATGTGAAGGAGTTGAGAATAACTCATATGAATCAATTGGATGAGTTTAGGAGTCGTGCTTACAAGAAATCAGAGATTTATAAGGAAAGAATGAAAATGTGGCATGATTCTAAGATCTCATACAAGGAGTTCAAGCAAGGAGATGAGGTACTACTTTTTAACTCTCGTTTGAAGCTTTTTGCAGGCAAGTTGAAGTCTAAGTGGACGGGTCCGTTCATGATTCATCGAGCCTTAGGAGGGGGGAGATTTGAGCTTTTTGACAAAGATGGAGACATTATCGCGGCGAATAGGCATCGGTTGAAGCATTATAGGTCGCCGGATGATGCGTGTGTCATTTTTGATGATACCTTGATCTGATTTGGTACCGTCGTGACTCTCCGACGTTAAATATGAGCGCTTGTTGAGAGTTTACTCTTCCATTTTATTGCTTTATTTATTTTGTGTGCGTAAGAAATTTTTATATTTAAGATGCTTACTAATCGGCAATTACATCTCTTTTCAAACTTAGTTTCGACTTCCGTTTTTACTAAGTTTGGGGGGGTGTGATGTTATTACCTCATTGAAGCATTAAGAGTATAATCTTTTCTTTGTATTGTTTGTTAGGGGAGTTGGTTTTTGCGGCCATATTGAAATTTTTATCGATTTTGATGTGACGATTTTTTACAACTTGCCTAGTGTTCAGTGGTTTTTGGTTGTGTTTTCTTTTACGGAGTTACTCATGAATGATGTTTTGTGGAACAATTTTTGAAGATTGTGCTCTAGATTGTACCTAATGAAGTTGTGTTGAAGCTTGAAGTGTGTAGTGAATGAAGAACACTCAGTTTTGAAAATCAGGAGTATGGTTCGACCAACACTCAGAGTGGTTCGACCAGTGCCAGAGGTCGAACAAAAGCAGAGGAAGTCGAACCGGCGTCGAAAGTTGTCCAGAGAGGAGGTTTGACCTAAGCCATAGTTGTTCGACCTAATCAGAAGGTCGAACCTAAGGTCGAACCAGTCAGTTCAAAGCACTCTGTTTTCCAGAAGAGGGGTTCGACCAATTCAAGGATGGTTTGACCTGATCAGCAAGTCGAACACCAGGTCGAACCGATAAGATCATTTGTCCAGAAGAGAGGTTCGACCTCGTCATCCATGGTTCGACCTGTTCAGGAGGTCGAACCTGAGGTCGAACCAAGCCAGGTACGCGATTTAAGTTCGATTTTTCAGAGGGGTTCGATCACTTTTTCGAAACACCAAACCTCGAACCCTCTTCGAACTTCTACACCCTTGCACAAATTCTTCGATTACACTTGATTGCACACCGATTACACAACATTACACCTTGAATTTTCGATTCGGTCGCGGATTTGGGCGGGTTTCGTCGCGAGTTAGGGCTGAAATCGCAATTTTTGGTTGTTGTGTGTTCTCGATCGGTTGTTCACCATGGGCAAGTCAAAAGGTATGTTTTTCCAACTCAATTACTCTAGGATTGAAGGTTTAGGTAAGAAATTCGATGTGAATAAGAGGATTGATGTTGAGTATGGTTGAATTTCATGGTGAATGTTGATATTGTGACTTGTTCATATGAATTCTTGTTTCTTGGTTTTTGGTTGTTTGATTATTGATAGAACTTGAATTTTTATGTGGATTAATCAAGGATAGAACATATCATAGAATGAGCATGTTGATTTGGTTTGAAATTGATGAAATTGAAGTAGTTCATTGAGGGAAACATGTTGAATTTTCGATTGAATTGCTTGAATTGCTTAATGCATGCTTGTTGGTTATGTTTTGATGATTAAAGAAGGTGTGATTGAAGATGTTTTGAGAATGTTGAATAAGCAAGTGGTGTTGAGATGATAGTTTGTATGAATATGCATTGATGCTTGAAGTCTTGAGTAGAGTATGTGATGTGCTAGTAAAATACTTGCTTTCTTGTCTTGTTGGTTGGATTGAAGTATTTGTTTTCAGGAAAGGGACAAGGATCAAGTAAAGGCAAGGGAAAGGCAGAGGAGGAAAGATCGAAGAAGAGGCATGACAGGCCTTCGAATTTGGACAAAGTGACAAGGAAACTGAGGCTGCAAGATCGTCTACCCGAAAACTTCAAGATTCAGATGCAAGATTGGGATGAGATCAAAGAGAAGTGAGAAGAAGTTTCAGACAAGATAGCTCGCACTCGATACCAAGATGATGAAGCGATGAGGATAATGAGAATAGGGGATGATATATTTTGGATGTTTGATCAAGTAGGGATCCGAAGATTCATGGAGTTGAAGAGGCCGACGTACTTCCATGTTACAGCGGAAGTAGTTTGCTCGTTTGAGATGGAGAAGGACCCACTTGGTTACCCTTATCAGTGTACGTTTTAGCTTGGCGGAGTGAGCAGGAGATGGACGTCTGAGGATTTCAATGAGCTGTTTGAGACGCCTTTGGAGATCCCTAGTTTAGAAAATGCTGCATTCAGTGCAAAACGGTTTTGGAGGGAGATCACCGGGGAGATTCGTGATTATAAGACCAGACACGCTCGTGCTTCCGCAATAAAGAACCCAGTCTTGAGGTACATGGACCGCGTCCTGAGCAACACGTTATTCGCCCGCTCGGAGGGGAGTGTTGTGTCTAGAGGAGAGCTTTACGCCCTGTGGTGTATGCTAAACGGGGTGAAGTTCAATGTTGGAGCTTATTTTATTGCGCAGCTGAATCGATTCAAGACCATTGGATTTCAAAAGGTGAATATTGGAGGGTTATTGACGATCGTGGCTGAGCATTACAACTTGGATCTCACCGGCTTTACACCAGTAGAAGGAAAACCCGATTTGATGATGAGCACGTGCGCGAAGGGAGGATTTGCCCATTTTAGAAATGGAGATTGGTTTTGCACGAGGGGTCTCAAGCCTTTCGAATTTATGTTTCCCTTCGACGTGAGCAACTTGACAACTATTCGGGAAGCATGGAATAAGTTAATGAATTCTCTTGGACATACCGCCTTATCCGTGGCAGTGAAGTCAGGTGGTGATTGGAGAGCGGTAGCGCAGATGTGTGCTGAGGGGAGGATGGCTGAGTTACAGCAGATCGTTGATCAAGGAGAGTTTCGTCCACCTCAGCCACAGCAGCCTGAAGAGGAGGATCAGGTAGATGAGCAGCCGGAGATGGAGATTCCGGAAGAAGAGCAGCGTGATGCGCCTCAGCATGCTCCGGTACCGCAGCAGCGGCGAGCAGTTCCAGGTACCCGGGAGCAGCTTCGCTTGATTCATGAGCAGCTGATCGCAGTAGTAGCTGCACAGCAGGAGACGAACAAGTAGCTCGCGCTCGCTAATGCCAACTACGCCACGCTGAACGAGAAGTACTCTGCTTTGGAGGAGCGTGTTGGTAGAGTGAGTAGTCGAGTGGATATGATGGATAAGCACATTACCAGTCTGTGCCGAGCTGTGGAAAATAGGATGGATGAGGATGACGATGATGATGAGGATGATGATGCTCCTAGGGAGTAGTTTCAGGTTTTCTTTTGGCTTCTCCGATTCATCTTATCTCCCATTCTTCTTTTTATTTTTACAGATTGGGGTGTGATTCATGTGTGAGTGGCATGTACTTGATATAGTTGATCTTGTATCATTGATTTGTATATGGGTTATTGATTCTGTGCATTCATGTGTTTACGTGTTTATTTTCATTGGAAAGAGCATGAATAATTTGTTAAGTATATGGAATTCATGAGGAATTGATTTGATTATGTGCTATGAGGAGTATTAGGAATTGATTACCTATGTGAGGATTTGAGCCTTTATCATGATTAATCATGATAGTTTATTTTTGAGAGAATCATTCGTATGAACGTATTCTAGAACTTGGCTTGGAGTCTTGTGTGAAACTTACAATTGATGAAATATTAGGATATGATCTTAGGCCATTTTTGATTAATTGAGTCACTTAGCCAAATTTTACCTTTCCTAATGATTTTATAAACCTTTGGTAGCCCTGTTTGAGCCTTTTAAAAGCTTTTTCTTTGACAAGCCAAATATAAGAGCCTTAATTACATTATTTGAGCTTTGAAAATACCCTATTCATTGGTAGAGAGAGTAAGGTGAATAAGTGTGGAAGAAGAAAAGGAAGATGGAATGAGGTTTAATAAGAAAAGTGCATGGTTAAATCTTGTTAGGGATAGTGCCTGAAATTGGTACCCCGAATTGCTTATACATGGGGCTTGAAGTTTTTAAGAAGCAGCCGAACGATGTTCCAGAAGGGTAGTGCCTACAACTGGTACCCGAGCGATCAAAAGAAGAATGATGTTGATGCAAGGAAGAGAAGGAAAATTGAAAATTGCAAGTGCAAGAGAAGAATTGGAGGAGAATATGAAGCCGAATGAGAAATCAAGAACCTCCAAGGTAACTCTCTACTAGTGTCTTAAGTCACTATGTCCAAATTTTCCTACCCTTTCCAAAGAGCCAACATTACAACCTAGAAACAAGTCCTTTGTGATCCTAGTATTAATCTAATGTAAGTTGATTTTTGAGACCTTTGCCAAGCTTATGGTTACGCGTGAATATGAATTGATATGAGTGTTTATACTAGCCTATAGTGCCTCACGCACGAGCGAAAGAGAGTAAAGACATATCTTGTCAGCTAGATGACTTAGTACTCCGAATGGTGTGTGATTGGATTGATTTTTTTATGAGTAAAATATATGATGCAAGTAATTCTTATTTGATTCAATGAAGTGGCATGTGTAATATGTGTTGTACTAGATCTTGTTGAATTATACACGACTCCTGTGGTTTAAATTGGTTGCCTCGGGACGAGCAACATGCAAGTTTGGGGGTTTGATGAGTGTGTGAATTCACAAGTTTGGCGCTATGTTTTGTGCTAGTTTTGGAGAGTTTTGATGTGGAAATAGGTGGAAAACCTATATATATTGTGAATTAGCATGAATCAGGTGTTAGTGGAGCTATTTGAGTGTTTTCTTAGCAAAAATGGAGTGAAAGAGCCAAGAATCGAAGAGACGGAGTCGAAGCCACGCGAACCGCCCAAGAATTAGGTGGGTTCGACCTGGTTGGAGGAGGGTTCGACCTCTCCAGCAGGTCGAACCAGCATTACCGAGCTGACAGAAGAGGATTCGACCAGAGTTTGAGTGGTTCGACCTGTCCATCAGGTCGAACCATGGTCGAACCAGTTCGCGGAAAAGAGGATTCGACCGCGACGTTTGAGTTCGACTTGCCAGTTGGTCAAATCGGGAGCGGGAGTTGTCCAGTGATGAGGTTTGACCTGGGGTTCGACCAAGGCCTAAGTGGTTCGACCTGTCCAGAAGGTCAAACCTGTGCAGAATTCTTCCAGTAGCGGGGTTCGACCTGTGGCCAGTTGTTCGACCTGTTTGACGTGGTCGAACCTATGCGCGAGAACTTACCTTATCCGGATTTTCGAGGCCAAAACGCGTAAGATCACTTAGAAAGCCCATTCCAAGCCCTAGAGACGTGATTACAAGTATAAAAGGAGGCTCATACAGAGAATGAAGGGAGATTTTGATCATCAATCATAAGAGAGACAAGAGTAGAGGTGGTGATCCATCCGGAGGGCTGTGACAGAGGTTCGCTGAAGGTTCAAGTAAGAATGATCAATCTAACCATGATTGTTCCTAGATCAATCATGGGCTAGAACCACCTTGGTAGTTCTAGGGTTATGAAAGTTTCATGATGTAATTCGTATTTCGTGTGTAAAACTCCGTACAACACTACCTGTGGTTTGTTTTATATAAGATTGCATATTTAATCCATACTCATAGCCGTTTTGTGCATCAATGATCGTTGTGTAGAGTCTGAATACATAACATGGTTATTGGTTGAGTGCGTTCACTACTGAGCAGGGTTTATTGTTATAATTCTAAGTGAAGGGATTCCGAAGTCTTATTAGAACTGTCTTATATGAATATTCATGAATTAAATTGAATTCGGGTTGATGAATAGGATGAAGAGTATAACTTTATAGTACCTAAAAAGGGAGATCAAATCGGGTTAGATTCTAGACGTAGAAGATAATTGATTATGATAGTACTTAGAAAGGGGGGTGAAGCATATCTCTTGCTCCGATGTTATTCACACGTGTCAAGCGCATATTTACTTGTGTTTATAGAGTAAACTTGCATGGTCTAGTGATGCGTCCACAAACCACAGGGCAGAGTCGGACACCATCACATGAAAATACGAATTGCTAGTGAAACTGGATGACCCAACGAACTACCTATTATTCTTATTGATCACAACTCACTTTTCTCTACTCTTACTATTTCTTTTTGCTATTTTGATTAGAAGTTATTATCCATTAAACCTTTACAATTACCAAACATAGTCTAAAATATACTAGAAGATAACGAAATTGATATTTAACCGTCCCGTGGATTCGATATTGTAACTTGGTCATCTTCGCGACTACAATTGATATCCTTATACTTGAGGATTAATTTGTGTGTTGAGAAAACCCCTATCAGTGCCCCGGCTTCTGGTGGAGAATTCCCTCCTCGTGGGTGTCCCCCGGCATACCCCGGCACCCAACGTGGGCATCCCCCAGCCTATCCTGCACCCAACATGGGCATCCGCCGACGTGCCCCGGCACCCGAATTGCTCATTAAATCATTTATTGGATAAAAGGTCAACACGAGCTCTGCTCATTGCTGCGATGATTCATGATAACTCGACGGATCGCATGTCCCTCGTGCCGGTGACGGGCGACGGAGAATTAATGTTCGATTCGGGAGAGAGAGCCTGAGAAATGGCTACCACATCCAAGGAAGGCAGCAGGCGCGCAAATTACCCAATCCTAACAAGGGGATGTAGTGACAATAAATAACAATACCGGGCTCTTCGAGTCTGGTAATTAGAATGAGTACAATCTAAATCCCTTAACGAGGATCCATTGGAGGGCAAGTCTAGTGCCAGCAGCCACAGTAATTCCAGCTCCAATAATGTATATTTAAGTTGTTGCAGTTAAAAATCTCGTAGTTGGACTTTGGGTTGGGCCGGCCGGTCTACCTTCCAGTGTGCACCGGTCATCTCGTCCCTTCTGCCGGCAATGCGCTCCTATTCTTAACTGGTTGGGTCGTGCCTCCGGCGCTGTTACTTAGAGTGCTCAAAGCAAGCCTACGCTTTGGATACATTAGCATGGGATAACATTATAGGATTTTGGTCCTATTACGTTGGCCTTCGGGATCGGAGTAATGATTAACAGGGACAGTATGGGGCATCGTATTTCATAGTCAGAGGTGTAATTCTTAGATTTATGAAAGATGAAAAATTGCAAAAGCATTTGCCAAGGATGTTTTCATTTATTAAGAACAAAAGTTGGAGGCTCGAAGACGATCAGATACCGTCCTAGTCTTTGGGTTCGGTGAATGTCGACTAGGGATCGACGGATGTTGCTTAAATGACTCCGCTGGCACCTTATGAGAAATCAAAGTCTTTGGGTGTCCCCTGGCATGCCCCGGCACCCGACATGGGCATCCCCCGGCGTGCCCCGGCACCCGATGTGGGCGTCCTCCGGTGTGCCCCGGCAACCAAAGTGGGTGTCCCCCAGCGTGCCCAGGCGCCCGATGTGGGCGTCCCCCAGCATGCCCCGGTGCCTGACGTGGGCATCCCCCGGCCTATCCCGACAACCGACGTGGGCGTCCCCCGGCCTTCCCCGGCACCCAACATGGGCGTCTCCAGTTGTGCCCAAGCGCCCGACTTGGGCATCCCTCGGCGTGCCCCGGCACCCGACATGGGCGTCCCCTGGCCTCTCCCGCATTAGACGTGGGCATCCCCTAGCATGCCACGACACTCAATGTGGGCGTCCTCCAGCCTATCCCGCACCCGACGTGGGCATTCTCCGGCCTGCCCCGCACCCGATGTGGGTATCCCCTGGCGTGCCCCAACACCCGACGTGGGTGTCCCTTGTCTGGTTTAATATCTGAGCATCCTGTATGTTCCTTTTTGATCGGATGGCCAACATGGCTTGTTTTTCTTCGCATCTAGCGGGTTGTGCTAGGGTTTCCTATTCTTCGTCTAGTCTTCCTTACAGAGTTTCTCCATGAGGTAGTTTGGCAATGAGATTCACACCCAAGCACTGCGTACATGATGGTGCGTGAGTGGTGAAGGGCTTGATCACGCGCGTCGTTTCCTTGCTATGGCAGTAAAGGCGTCGCACGACAGCCTCCTCAATAGTTAGCACGGGAGCTATTAGCCTCGGCCATAATCAGTTTCCCCATGCTGAATTCCCATTGAGATGGCAATCGTCCGTACAATCAGTCATTTTCCATCTTGCACCGCTGCTCCACCTGGAAATACGGTGCGGGGGAACGTCAGGGCCCATGTCGTGCCTCATAATTTGAGCAACCTTAAGGACGCTTGGTCTATCGGGCCATGACACAATGCTTGAATTCTTAGTTACGGAGCACAGAGCGACCACGAGGCCACAGTGCCTCCATCGTCCACGTAGAGAGAATTCAATACTCCTTGCAAATGACTGTCATGCGTGCCTTGGTCCGAGTGCCCCCACGACCCAGATCATGCCATTCCGGCATCGCTGAAGAATGCTACCTGGTTGATCCTGCCAGTAGTCATATGCCATGCATGTGTAAGTATGAATAAATTCAGACTGTGAAACTGCGAATGACTCATTAAATCAATTATTGTTTGTTTGATGGTACCTGCTACTCGGATAACTGTAGTAATTCTTGAGCTAATACGTGCAACAAATCCCGACTTCTGGAAGGGATGCATTTATTAGATAAAAGGTCGACACGAGCTCAGCTCATTTTTACGATGATTCATGATAACTCGACGGATCACACGGCCCTCGTGCCGGCGACACATCATTCAAATTTCTGCCCTATCAACTTTCGATGGTGGGATAGTGGCCTACCATGGTGGTGATGGGTGACGGAGAATTAGAGTTTGCTTCGGGAGAGAGAGCCTGAGGAACGGCTACCACATCCAAGGAAGGCAGCAGGCGTGCAAATTACCCAATCCTAACAAATGGAGGTAGAAAATAATAAATAACAATACCGGGCTCTTCAAGTCTGGTGATTGGAATGAGTACAATCTAAATCCCTTAATGAGGATCCATTGGAGGGCAAGTCTGGTGCCAGCAGTCGCGGTAATTCCAGCTCCAATAGCATCTATTTAAGTTGTTGCAGTTAAAAATCTCATAGTTGGACTTTGGGTTGGGCCGGCCGGTCCATCTTCAAGTGTGCACCGGTCATCTCGTCCCTTCTGCCGGCGATGCGCTCCTGGTCTTAACTGGCCGGGTGATGCCTCCAGTGTTGTTACTTTGAAGAAATTAGAGTGCTCAAAGCAAGCCTACACTCTGGATACATTAGCATGGGATAACATTATAGGATTTTGGTCCTATTACGTTGGCCTTCAGGATCAGAGTAATGATTAACAGGGAAAGTCGGGGGCATTCGTATTTCATAGTCATAGGTGAAATTTTTGGATTTATGAAAGATAAACAACTACGAAAGCATTTGCTAAGGATGTTTTCATTAATCAAGAACGAAAGTTGGGGGCTCGAAGACGATCAGATACTATCCTAGTCTCAACCATTAATGATGCCGACTAGGGATCGGCAGATGTTGCTTAAAGGACTCTACCGGTACCTTATGAGAAATCAAAGTGTTTGGGTTCCAGAGGGAGTATGGTCACAACGCTGAAACTAAAAGGAATTGATGGAAGGGCACCACCAGGAGTGGAGCCTGCGGCTTAATTTGACTCAACACGGGAAAAGTTACCAGGTCCAGACATAGTAAGGATTGACAGACTTAGAGTTCTTTCTTTTTTTTGGGTAAAAGTAAATAATATATAAATAAATGTAACAGTTATAACAAAACAGTGATACAAACACTATTTAGAAAGAATGGTGCATAAAGAAGGGCAAATGAGGTTTAAACAGGACCTCAAAACAACCATTGAAGGACATATGGTAAAAGGGAAAGGCATAACACCGTATAAATCCATACCTCATTGGCCTTATTAAAACCTACTTATGAAAACCTCCCCTCCCCAACGGGGAAAAACCATAAGTAGGAAAAAGAGCACCAACATCAGAGAAAGAGGCATGAATGAAACTTCGACCATACAAGATGGCGAGAGTAAAAAGCAATACAACCAAAAATTTTCCAACCATACCAGGATGGCGAGAGAACTACCAAAAATAAAAAATAGACAAGGCATACCCCGGTCTAACAACAATGCAAAGAAAATACACTGGGCAAACCAAGTGAAGAAGACAAGCTAATACAAGCTCAATACTAGAACTTGATGAAATCCACGGGATAGATCCAATAGAGAATCTTGTAAATCATCGATTGAATCTTCCCAACAATTGTATCAACATCAAACATCATAGCATCAAAGATCAAGGCATTCCTAGCCCTCCAGATCTGGTATATAGTGGAGATAAGAGCAAGCTAACGAGCATGCACCATCACGACCCCAACAGTAGGTTCTTTCTTTAACCATTTGATGGCACTTAAGATAGTAGACATGGATCTCCCCACACCAAGCCATGCTCGAATCTTGAACCAAATAGCAATAGTAGACCTGCAATGAAAAAAGAGGTACTGTGAGGATTCATTAACACAACCACACAAAGGACATACCTTGTCAATATCCAAGAATGATAAGTTATCTCTGGTTTGGAGCCTCCCAAGAATGGCCAACCATGTGATGAAGGAGAATTTTGGAGGAATATAATTTTTCCAAATCATATTCTTCCAAACATTATTTTTGTCTTTCAACTTGAAAATATCATAGACAGCAGAAGTATCACGGCCCTTCGGAGTACTCCACTCCAAAAACTTATCAATGATATTATTCATATTACCAAGCTTCACAAAGAGATCATCCCTAATATCAATAACCCATTTGAGGAGGGGAAAATCTCTCAAGTTAGGTTTCCAATCCCAAATAGTAGAATTTTTAATGTAATAATGATGAATCCAACGAATCCATAGGGAATCAGATTTAAGGTGAAGGTTCCATAGGATACGAGATAAAAGAGCATTATTCCATACTTTAATACCCCGAATACCCAATCCCCCTTCATCATATGGCTTACAAATATCAGCCCAACTAACAAGTGGTCTTTTTCCTCCCCACAAAAAAGCTCTACAAAGCTTATGAATACGGTCAATGACAGCACCAGGGAGGGGAAAGATTTGAAGCCAGAAAGACTCCACCCCTTGGAAGACTGAGCAGATAAGCTCAATTTTACCTGCATAAGATAGAGTGTTAGAAGTCCAAGAGTTGATATAGTTTGATATGCGCTCAAAGAGCAGGGCATAGTGGACAATATTAAGCTTTTGAGAAGCTAAAGCGACACCCAGATAACGGACAGGGAGAGAACCAACAGGAAAGTTCAGAAGACCACGAATATCATCTATGTCCATTACATTGATACCCGCCGTAAAAATACAAGATTTATGGGGGTTGATATCGAGGCCAGAGGTGCATTTTAAGGATTCAAGGCAATCAACAAGAATCTTGACAGAAGTGGGATCACCACTAGCAAAAAGCATAAGATCATCCGCAAATACCAGGTGAGAAATACCAAGATCAACACATTTGGGAAGAAAATTAAAATCAGAGTTAGAAGTTTTGGATCTCAGTAACCTCGACAGGTACTCATGCAAAGAATAAAGAGAGAAGGGGACATCGGGTCACCCTGTATGAGGCCTCTCTTACTAGCAAAAAAACCCTTCCAAGAACAATTCACAGAAATAAAGAATGTAGGAGTGGAAACACATTGCATGATCCAAGAGATAAATAGAGGGGGAAAACAAAAACCCTGGAGGACATCAGCAAGAAAGGACCAAGACACTGTATCATAGGCTTTTTGGAGGTCAACTTTGATAGTGCATCTAGGAGAGGTGCGCGATCTAGCATATCCACGCATTAACTCTTGAGCAAGAAAAATGTTATCAGTGATATTCCTACCACTAACAAAAGCTGCTTGGGCTTTATCAATAAGGATAGGGAGAATAGGAGCAAGCCGGTTAGAAATGATCTTGGTGATAGCTTTATAAACAACATTACAACAAGCAATGGGCCTAAAGTCAGAGACAGAAGCTGCATGATTTGATTTGGGCACAAGAGAGATAATAATATGATTTAGTTGTTTTAGGATCAAACCATTTTGGAAGAATTCAGAAATAGCCTCAGTGACAAGGTCGTCCACAGTATGCCAAGAGTTTTTAAAGAACCCCGCAGAATAGCCATCAGGGCCAGGAGCCTTATCCTCACTAATAGAGAAGATATCATCTTTTATCTCACAAGGGAGAATGGGTTTAGTGAGGTCAAAGGCAAGTTCAGGGGATAAAGAAGGACCCCAATCAAACATACGAGAATCAATAGGAGTTCTCGGGGTATCCACGCCAAACAAGTTGGTATAGAAAATCTCTAATTCATTAGCAACTTGGTCTGGAGATGTGGTAGGCAAACCATTACTTCCAATAATAGAAGCAATGTAGTTCCTAGAAGCATTCCTCTTAATAATGCTATGGAAGAATTTGGAGTTCTTATAATCCATAGTGAGAAAGTCGCACTTAGCTTTTTGGGCCAAAAAACTTCTTTCAGCATCATAGAGAAAAAGAGCTTTGGCATGAAGATGTTTAACTTGCTCAAACAAGATCAGATCCGAAGGATTACGGTCAAGAAGTAATTGATTATGCATCAGCTCATCAATCGCTGCTTTAGACCTCGAAGAAATGTGGGAGAAATGTTGACAGTTCAGAGTTTTAAGGCTAGACTTCAACACCTTTAATTTCTGACAGAGAACATATTGAGAAGTACCACTGAAGTAAGAATCCCAAGCAGAGGATACTACAGAATGGTAATCAAGATTAAGAGTCCACATGTTAAAAAATTTGAACGATTTCTGGTGGAACGCGATTGGGAGAATAAGGAAACAATAGCAGACGAATAATCAGAAAGACAACCTGCAGGGAGAAAAACAACAGTACATTGGAAGCCATTAGATTGCCAACTAGGGTTAACAAGAACCCTATCAAGCTTACACCAAGTACTATTATTATTCCAAGTGAAAAAACAACCAGAGGACTAGACATCAGAAAGACCCAGAGAAAGGCACAAATCCTGGAAATCGTTAAGATCATAGGCAGTGATGGGCACACCCATTTTTTCCTCAGGATTTTTGATGCAATTGAAATCACCAAGCACAATCCAAGGACTCGAGAGAGGGTGGCCAAATTGGAGAAGAGAATTCCAAAGGGCCCTACGATTAACAACCGTATATATGCCATAAACAAAAGAGATATTAAAAGAAACATGAGTCTCATTACAATAAACCCCACAATGGATGACTTGAGGGTGGAAGAGTGGACAACTAAATCAACTTTAGAGGGATTCTAAATAATGAGAATACGCCCACCACTAAAAGAATCAAAGTTGTTCACTTGATTCCAAGAGGGGAAATAATTCCTCATCATTAGATCCAACTTAGGAGGCTTTCGTTTAGATTCTAAGATACCAACAATGTCTAGGTTATGATTTTTTTGAAAACTAGACACACCTTTAAGCTTAAGAGGTTTATTACAACCTCGGATATTCCAAGATGCAAAACGTATTGGAAAACAAAGAGAAAGGGACAACTAACGGCGAAGGGGGGCCTAGCATTCTGAGAAATGTAGGGAATCCTAGCCGTAGGGAAGGCAGAAGAGGTGGAAGGAAGGTTTTTAGAACCTTGGACCACTCCAGGAACTTTGGGGTTAGACTTCCTATTATTTTTAGAAGTCACCAAAGTAAACTCCTTTTCAATAGGAGTCGAGTTAGAAGGGATATTAGGAGCAGACGGGATGGAAGGCACAGATAAACCACCACTCACCAAGTTAATGTACCCAATTCTCAAAGACTCAGAAGCACTATTGTGTAAACCAGATGAACCTAAACCCAACTTGGGAATGATACCAGAAACACCAATACCACATTTGTCAGAGAAAACAGAGATATCAGCAATACCAGTATTAACAAAGCTGGCCACAGGCCCTTTATTATGTAAATCAGAGGTAATGAGCCCATTTCCAACCATATCATTTTTGATGCAGGATTAATAGAAGAACTAGGATCATCAGCATTTAGGATAGAAAATCTAGAACCGACAGGGTTCGCAGAAAGAGAGTTTTTCGCAAAAGTATCTTTGTTCTTGTCCACCACACGAAATTCAACGTTGTTACCTTTAAGGAACTGTGGGGCAGAGGTACCTGTTTGTTGCTTTGTAGTATGGTCCACTTTCTCACCACCCTTCTTAGGGTTCAAAGTTGCCTGCCTTTTAGGTGCAGAAGGTGGGGGGAGGGCAGTTAGTAGAAAGATGACAAAATCGAGAGCATAACTTATAAAATTTGGGATTTTGCTCGAAGATAAGGGGCTGCTCGAGCGTAGTATTATTTGGTAGCGTGATGAGTATATTGCTTGGGAGCTCCATAGAAGCGTCCACCTCCACCAAAATTCTAGGAAAAGATATTTTCTTTAATTCCTTTGTGTTTATGTCAGTGCAAAGGGGCTTACCAAGGCGAGAGCAAATTTTCCCAAGTAAATTAAAGTGCCAAAAATCAAGAGGCAGCCCCAGAAGTTTCACCCACACCGGAACCGTCAAATTAAGACACTTAAAATTAAAAAAATTTGGCAGTTTTTGAAGCATGAACGGTTTGGCAAAAACAAAGTGAGGGCCTCCAAACATAATTTTCTCCATTTCTTCTTGCTTGGTGAATTTGATGATCACCCAAGCATCATCGTGGGGAAAAATCCTACACGGAACCCGCCAAGTTTCAACATAAGCTCTGATGGCCTTGAGCCCTGGAAATTTATCCGCAAACCTACCAATGAGCGAGAATCTCCATTCATCTTCAATATTATAGACGTCCTCATTAGTTAGAACTACTGGCCCTTCAAAAGCTGGAAAGAGATCCAACTTGCAATCCTCCAACAAGTCTTTGTTGTTCTTAAAAAAGCTGGCTGCATTTTGGATCTTATCTCAGGGGCATTATGAACATTGGCTTTGGGGGCACCTTTATGGCCTGTGAGGACATTCTGTGTAGCTTCAACGGCAGCATAAGATACTCAATTTACAGCATCTTTATTAGGGAAGATCTGACTATTGGAAGAACCCTCGTCAAAGTGGTGTGAGGCATCTTTGGAACAAGTGATGTCAAGGTTCTCCAGTAGTAAATTGAGTAAGTGGTCCTCCGAGCAGCTAGTTTGTGCCTTAGAATGATTGAGGGAAGTCTGAATTTGGGGCAAATCAGCACTAGCAGCAGATGGGCAGAATGCAGAACTACCCCGATTAGTCTCCTCATCCGAGGAAGAATCAAAGTCACCCAAAGTTTTAGACGAATCAGCCTCCAAGGAACCAAAAATTATAGCTTTATTTTTCCCACGGTGAACCGGATGGACGTGAACGGGCTATTTTTTTATAACCAGAGGTGAGTGAGAGATTTCTTCTTTGCCATTAGTACCTACAGCAAAAACATGAACCACAGCAGCAACAAAATAGGGGGTGGAAGGAAGAACCAGTAGCAACCGAAGAAGGGAAGGAACACAGCAAAGAGAGCACAAGAAGAGAAAACACAACAACCTGAAGCAAGAACCACAAAAGAGGCACACAAAGGGGAACAAGGAAAACACAACAAGAAAAAGACAGCAACAACGCAAGGAACAAGACTCACGCAAACACAAATGCAACCTAAAAGGACAGGAAGAGAGGCAAGAACGACAGAAAGAAACAAAGAAAACTAGGGAATACTAGCACAGTAGGCCAAGCAGCCAGCACACCCAACACACACAAATACTACAAGAACCAACATAGATAAACTAAACTCACACACACAGCGAATAGCAAGCCACACACAACAAGGCCGAAGAGTAACGCCGGACAAATAAGCATACAGCACACAAAGGCAACAGGGCAGACACCAGCACAGATAACACACACTGGAAATAAGACAAGAGTAGAAAAGGACAATACCAACCGCAAGACAAACCTAGATAAAGGACCAGACACAGGAATCCAAAACCAACCAAGCAAGCTAAAGCAAAACAGAACAATAAAGGGAATAGGCAAAATAAGAGAAAACAAGCACAAAGGTAATAGGGACAGAATAACAGGAAACGCAACTAAGCAAGCAAGACAACGGAGCAGCGACGGCCAATAAGAAGAAAAAAATAGCATAACCAGCAACAGGACACTGACAACAGGAGAATATAGAAATGGAGGGGGAACACAGGATAAACAATGACGAAAGACTCGACTCAAAAACAAGGAAAAAAAGGGAGAAGAAGACACGTAGACAGAAACAAGGAAGAAGGGGAGATGAGAAATAAAAGAAAAGCCCAAAGAAATGGAGAGAGCACACCTGAACCAATCGAGAAGAGGAGCACGAACTAGGCAGGTTGGAGGGGCCCCTACAACTGTTGAGAACCCACACCCTGAATCGGAGTAGCCGCACCCATCCCAATATTGCTGTCTGACAGAGAACGCCGCCGCAGACAACGTACTCAGAAACAGAGTAGTAGTTCCAAGCTGGAGCAGTGTTGCCCCTCTAATCCCTAGATAGCACCGCCGCTGACCGCGACCAGCAACACTTAGAAGCTAGTTGCTGGAGAAGCCAGGCAAGACTCGGCGCCGACAGACACCAAGGGAAGAAGAAGAAACCGGTTCGAGGAAATAAGTCGCGCCACCACCAACCCCTGTTGTACTCCGCCGCTGACCGCAAACCTTATGTGCGTGAGCACTGACCGCAGACCAAGAGGTGTGTCGCAGGCATAAAATGTTGTCGTAAAATACTCCAAATTGCAAACCCTAGATGCGCCGCTTCAGGGAGAAATAAAAGCGCCGCTGAAAACTGAACCCATCCGGCAAAAATCTACAGCCCACTCAACCACTGGCTATCCAAACTGGAGCAATTCACGCCTAAAGGGCGAAACCCCAAATGGGGGAACCTAATCGTCGCGCAAGTCGGACG
Source organism: Pogostemon cablin (assembly GCA_023678885.1). Classification (NCBI taxonomy): domain Eukaryota; kingdom Viridiplantae; phylum Streptophyta; class Magnoliopsida; order Lamiales; family Lamiaceae; genus Pogostemon; species Pogostemon cablin. Next base: position 30,921,921 of record CM043013.1, read on the forward strand.
ACCAAAAATAAGGGATTGGAGAGAACAAATTTGATGAAGGTTAACCAAATAAAGAAATAAACAATAATCCGATACTGGATAATTCAAGGGATGATCGGATTAAGCACAGGGAAGCCAAATTCCAAAGAAGGAATGAGCAGATGGGAGGAGTCTCTAGAGAGAAATTCTTCTAGAGAGAGAAATACTCTAACCCCACTGAGACTGAGAGCTCTTTCTTGATTCTATGGGTGGTGGTGCATGACCATTCTTAGTTGGTGGAGCGATTTATCTAGTTAATTCCATTAACAAATGAAACCTCAGCCTGCTAACTAGCTATGCGGAGGTATCCCTCCGCGGCCAGCTTCTTAGAGGGATTACAGCCTTTTAGGCCACTGAAGTTTGAGGCAATAACAAGTTTGTGATGCCCTTAGATGTTCTGGGCCGCACGCACGCTACACTGATGTATTCAACAAGTTAATAGCCTTGGCCGACAGGCCCAGGTAATCTTTGAAATTTCATCATGATGGGGATAGATCATTGCAACGAGGAATTCCTAGTAAGCGCGAGTCATCAGCTCGCGTTGACTACGTCCCTGCCCTTTGTACACACCCCCTCGCTCCTACCAATTGAATGGTCTGGTGAAGTGTTCGGATCGAGGCAACATGGGCGGTTCACCGTCTGCGACATAGCGAGAAGTCCACTGAAACTTATCATTTAGAGGAAGGAGAAGTCATAATGAGGTTTCCATAGGTGAACTTGCGGAAGGATCATTGTCGAAACCTACAAAGTAGAACGCGAACACATTCTGAAGCACCTGTGTTCCGCGTCGTTGGCTAACCCCCACGCCGCGTGCTCGGACCCGACGGCGCTTGCGCCATTCGGGCCTAACAAACTCAAGCACGAGATGCGCCAAGAAATACAAACACGAGCATCCCCTGCCGAATGCCCTGTCCATGGGGCGCTTCGGGTATCAGGATGCCCATCGAATGTCTAAACGACTCTCGACAATAGATATCTCGGCTCTCGCATCAATGAAGAACATAGCGAAATGCGATACTTGGTATGAATTGCAGAATCTCGTGAACCATCGAGTCTTTGAATGCAAGTTACGCCCAAAGCCACTAGGCCAAGGGCACGCCTGCCTGGGTCTCACGCATCGCGTCTCCCCCTCCCTATGCCTAAACATGCAGCGGGGGCGGAGAGTGGTCCCCCGTGTATGGCGCCGCGTGGTCGGCCCAAATATGATCCCCCGACGACGCACGTCACGACAAGTGGTGATTGAACCCTCAATGCGCTTTGTCGTACACCATCGTGTCGAGGTGCACGATCGACTCGGGGCACGGACCAGCGCGGATCAATGTGGTGCTCAAAGCTCATGCGATCGATATGCTAGTTATATGGCATCGCACCGATCCAGGCGGACAGCGTGCGCCTCTATAACTGCGCATTCCTGGTGCTGGCCTGTGGGCTCCCCATTTGTCCCATCTTGAAACATGGACCAAGGAGTCTGACATGTGTGCGAGTCAATAGGCGATTAAACCCGTAAGGCGCAAGGAAGCTAACTGGCGTGATCCCTCCGAGGGGTGCATCGCCGACCGACCTTGATCTTCTGAGAAGGGTTCGAGTGAGCATACTTGTTGGGACTCGAAAGATGGTGAACTATGCCTAAGCGGGGTGAAGCCAGAAGAAACTCTGGTGGAGGCTCGCAGTGATACTGACGTGCAAATCGTTCGTCTAACTTGGGTATAGGGGCAAAAGACTAATCGAACCGTCTAGTAGCTGGTTCACTCCAAAGTTTCCCTTAGGATAGATGGAGCTCTAGTGCGAGTTCCATCCGGTAAAGCCAATGATTAGAGGCATCGGGGGCACAATGCCCTTGAACTATTCTCAAACTTTAAATAGGTAGGACGGCATGGCTGCTCCATTGAGCCGCATCGGAGAATCGTGAGCTCCAAGTGGGCCATTTTTGGTAAGCAGAACTGGCGATGCGGGATGAACCGAAAGCTGGGTTACGGTGCCCAATTGCGCACTAACCTAGATCCCACAAAGGGTGTTGGTCGATTAAGATAACAGGATGGTGGTCATGGAAGTCAAAATCTACTAAGGAGTGTGTAACAACTCACTTGCCAAATCAACTAGCCCCGAAAATGGATGGCGCTGAAGCACACGACCTATACCCGGTCGTCAGGGCAAGGGCCAAGCCCCAATGAGTAGGAGGGCACAGCGGTCGCTGCAAAACCCTGGGTGCGAGCCCGGGTGCGAGCGGCCGTCGGTGCGGATCTTGGTGGTAGTAGCAAATATTCAAATGAGAACTTTGAAGGCCGAAGAGGGGAAAGGTTCCATGTGAACGGCAGTTGCACATGGGTTAGTCGATCCTAAGGATCGGGGAAAGCCCGACAGACAGCGCGTTCAGTGCACGCTCCGAAAGGGAATCGGGTTAAAATTCCCAAACCGGGATGCGGCGATTGACGGCAATGTTAGGGAGTCCAGAGACGTCAGCAGGGGCCTCGGGAAGAGTTATATTTTCTGTTTAATAGCCCGCCCACCCTGGAAGCAGCTCAGCCGAAGGTAGGGTCCAGTGGCTGGAAGAACACCGCACGTCACGTGTGTCCGGTGCACCCCCGGTGGCCCTAGAAAATCCAGATAACCGAGTACAGTCCGTGCTTGGTCGTACTCATAACCGCATCAGGTCTTCAAGGTGAACAACCTCTGGTCGATTGAACAATATAGGCAAGGGAAGTCGGTAAAATAGATCCGTAACCTCAGGAAAAGGATTGGCTCTGAGGGCTGAGCATGGGGGTCCCAGTCCGGAACCCATTTGCTGTCGATGAACTACTCGAGCTACTCGCACGGCGAGAGCGGGTCATCGCGTGCTGGCTGGGGGACGGACTGGGAACGGCTCCCTTGGGGGCCTTCCCCTGGTGTCGAACAATCGACTCAGAATTAGTACGGGCAAGGGGAATCTGACTGTTTAATTAAAACAAAGCATTGCGATGGTCCCTGTGAATGCTCACGCAATGTGATTTCTGCCCAGTGCTCTTAATGTCAAAGTGAAGAAATTCAAGCAAGCGCGGGTAAACGGTGGAAGTAACTATGACTCTCTTAAGGTAGCTAAATGCCTCATTATCTAATTAGTGACGCACATGAATGGATTAACGAGATTCCCACTGTCCCTGTCTACTATCCAGTGAAACCACAACGAAGGGAACGGGCTTGGCAGAATCAGCAGGGAAAGAAGACCCTGTTGTGCTTGACTCTAGTCCGACTTTGTGTAATGACTTGACAAGTGTAGGATAAGTGGGATCCGAAAGGCGAAAGTGAAATACCACTACTTTTAATGTTATTTTACTTTTTCCGTGAATCGGAGGCAGCGCATTGCCCCTCTTTTTGGACCCAAGGCTCGCCCCGGCGGGCCGATCCAGGCGAAAAACATTGTCATGTGGGGAGTTTGGCTGGGGTGACACATCTTTTAAACGATAATGCAGGTGTCCTAAGATGAGCTCAACGAGAATAGAAATCTCATGTGGAACAGAAGGATAAAAGCTCGTTTGATTCTAATTTCCAGTACGAATACAAACCATGAAAGCATGGCCTAACGATCCTTTAGACCTTCGGAATTTGAAGCTAGAGGTGTCAGAAAAGTTAACATAGGGATAACTAGCTTGTGGCAGCCAAGCATTCATAGCGACGTTGTTTTTTTATCCTTCGATATCGGCTCTTCCTATCATTGAGAAGCATAATTCACTAAGTGTTGGATTGTTCACCCACCAATAGGGAACGTGTGCTGGGTTTAGACTGTCGTCAGACAGGTTAGTTTTACCCTACTGATGATGGTGTCGCAATAGTAATTCAACCTAGTACGAGAAGAACTATTGATTCGCATAATTGGTCATCGTGCTTGGTTGAAATGCCAGTGGCATGAAGCTACGGTACTAGACGCGACGCATGCACCCACTGTCTGCTCCCCGACCCACAGTAGGGGCCCCCGGGCCCCCAAAGGCACGTGTCGTTGGCCAAGCCCCCGCGGCGGACGAGCCGCGTGGGCCTCCTTGAAGTACAATTCCAATCGAGCGGCGGATAGAATCCTTTGGAGACTACTTAAATATGCGATGGGATATTATAAGCAGTAGTGTGGCCTTGCTGCCACGATCCGCTGAGATTCTGCCCATCATCGCTTCGATTCGTCCCCCCATCCCCGGTCCCCCAGCATAAAACCCCGTTCCCACTACGAGATTCAGTAGCTTTTAGATCGGAAACATGTAAGTCCCAGAAAAAAATTCCTGGTCACGAGACCGCATTGACCCAACCCCACGCATTTCAAGGGAAAAATCGAATGGTATCTCAGAAGAACATGCAAGTACAAAGTCGTGGAAAATCCCAGGCACCACCCGTGGCAAATCCTGGGCAACGGGTGTGGGCAACCGTGGCCATGGGCCATGGCATGGGCAAGCGTGGCCTTGACATGGGCAAGTAGTGGCCCGTGCATGGTCCACGACATGGGCAATCCTAGGCAACGGGCGTGTGGGCAAGCCGTGGCCATGGCATGGGCAAGCGTGTGCATGGGCAACCCCCGTGGGCAATCGTGCGCAACGGGCATGGGCAACCAGCCCTTGGGAAACCCCGTGGGCAATCCTAGGCAACTCCCGTGGCTAATCCTAGCCAACGGGAGTGGGCAAGCGTTGGCATGGGCCATGGCATGGGCAAGCGTGGCCTTGGCATGGGCAAGCCTTGGCCCTTGCATGGCAACCCCCGTGGGTAATCCTAGGCAACGACCATGGGCAACCGTGGCCATGGGCCATGGCATGGGCAAGCCTAGGCAACGGCCCTGGGCAAGCCGTGGGCATGGGCCATGAAAGCGTAGCAATGGGCGTGGGCATACGTGGGCGACCCCCATGGGTAACTGTGGGCAACGGGAGATGGGCATGGGACATGGAATGGGCAAGCTAAGGCAATGGCCGTGGGCAAGCCGTGGGCATAGGTCGTACAAGCATGGCCTGTGCATGGGCAACCCATGGCAACGGGCATGGGCATACGTGGGCGATCTACGTGGGCAACCGTGGGCAACGGGAGTTGGGCATGGGCATGGCATGGTCAAGCCAAGGCAACAGCCGTGGGAAAGCCATGGGCATGGGTTGTGCAAGCATGACCTGTGCATGGACAACCCGTGGCAATGGGCGTGGGCAAGCCGTGGGCGACCCCCATGGGCAACCGTGGGCAATGGGAGTTGGGCATGGGCCATGGCATGGGCAAGCCAAGGCAATGGCCGTGGTCAAGCCGTGGGCATGGGCCGTGCAAGCATGGACTGTGCATGGGCAACCCGTGGTAATGGGCGTGGGCATACGTGGGCGACCCCTGTGGACAACCGTGGGCAACGGGAGTTGGGCATGGGCCATGGCATGGGCAAGCCATGGCAAAGGCCATGGGCAAGCCATGGGCATGGGCAACCCATACGTGGGCGACCCCCATGGGCAACCGTGAGCAATGGGAGTTGGGCATGGGCCATGGCATGGGCAAGCAAGGCAATGGCCGTGGGTATGGGCCGTGCAAGCATGGCCTGTGCATGGGCAACCCGTGGCAACGGGCGTGGGCATACGTGGGCAATCCCCGTGGGCAACGGGAGTTATGCATGGGCCATGGCATGGGAAAGCCAAGGCAACGGCCGTGGGCAAGCCGTGGGCATGGGCCGTGCAAGCATGGCCTGTGCATGGGCGATGAGAGTGAAAATAAGCGTGTTTTAATATCTAATTTAACACCTTTTTTATTGATATTGTAGTCTTATATGAGCACAAGTGTCTTATATTCAATATATGTGAGAATTATATGCACTTGAGGTATTTTATTGTGATTTAGGTAGAAAAAGGATCAAAAGAGCCAAGTTTGAGAAAAGGTACAATTTGTGCAAGAATGTTGATAAACGCACATCCAAATTGTGTAATTATGCTGTATTTATGTGGAGCTCTGAATTCGATTTGTGATATATGGTTGGAAAGCTACAGAAGAGAGGGTCATTTTGGTGTAAAGAATATCCCAATCAGATTCTTAACGAGAGAGTTATGAGCAAAGTGGTGACGCCGCGCGGGCTGTACCGAACAGAATTGTAGTGCTACATTGCATGGCCTGTTACATATTCAATACTTGGAGTTTTTGTGATTTCCTTATATTTATAGAAAGTTCAGGAAGAGAGGATCGCGTGAGCACAAAAATCACTCAATTCGGAGGTCAGATGTGAAAGTTATACGCGAAACGGAGAGACTGCGCAAATCGGTTCGACCTGCTTGAGGTCGAACCGAGGTCGAACCCAACAGAAAAAATGCTGGTTCGACCACGACATGCTGGTTCGACCTGTTAGCTGGTCGAACCATGCACCTGGGACGTCCAGAAGAGTGGTTCGACCATGGTTCGACCACCCCTGTTTGGTTCGACCTGTTTGAGAGGTCGAACCGCGCTTCGGGAACTTACCAAATCCGTATTTTCGAGGCGTAAACGCGTGTGATCACTTGAAAAGCCCATTCCAAGCCTAGGGACGTGATTACAAGTATAAAAGGAGGTCTATACAGCCCCAAAGAGAGGAGGAACACAACACAATACAAGAGAGGAGAAGAGAGGCCACAACATACAACACCCCACAAGGGGGGATCACCCCCCAACCATCATCCTTTTCTCCATCCATCATTCACTTTGAAGATTCGTTTGTGGAATCAAGGGGAGAACTAAGAGGAGAATTCAAGAGCGAGAAGGACGCGATGACGCCACATCTAGGGTTTATTCGTTTGCTAATTTATCTTGTATTTTCTGGACATCCGGGTAAGATCTATCCAACACCCATGTGTGTATCCCCCAAACTTACCCGTTGCTCGTCCCGAGGCAACAAAATAAAGATAAAGAGAAAGAGTAAGAAAATTAGTGGGGAAACAAGGACTATGACCAATACCCCATTCAAAATATAATTGTCATCAACTTAGGTCATGCAACTCTTATCACGTGTAATAATCAATTCGAAGCATACAAGTTAAGATAATCACCACCAATTCAAATGCTTCATCGATATGTTCTCACGGGAAGTATATATCACTCGCACTCAAGTGTAAAAGATGTACACTTATGGGTTAAGGTGTTTACGCTCAGATTCAATTCAAGTTCATGCGTAACCATAAGCTTGCCAAACGTCTCAAGCTATGATTCGACAATGGGATCAAAAAGGACTTTTCTTTTGGATGTAATGTTGGCTCTTTGGTAAGGGTAGGAAACATATGGATAAAGTGACTCAATTAGTAGAGAATTAAAACCGGAGATCTTATGTACTGCAGATTTTTACACTTCAAGGATATCCAGCTTCATGCTCTTCTAATTTTCTTTTCTCTCCTTTCCTTCAAGCTCAACATACTTTTTCTTGTCTCAAGCACATCCTTTTTCTCTCGAGGTACCAGTTTCGGGCACTACCTCACGCATCCTCCATAGGGTACTAGATTTAAGCACTACCCTAGGGTTTTTGATTCCATGGAGTACTAGATTTAAGCATACTCCATGCTTCTCCTTAGATGCATTATCATAATCCATCACTATTAATTTCAACACCAATTTCATTCCTTCCCAAATTGTTATCAAGCACCATTAACACACTTTGACAGCATTTAATTCTCTACTAAATATATGAATTTAAGGCTCAAATAAGATATCAAAGTGGTTATCATCGTAGGTTGCCAAAGAAATAAGGCTTTTAGGCTCAACGGGGCTAACTACGGATATATAATTATTTGGTAGGGAATTATTTGGCTAAGTGACTCATAAATTCAAGGATGGCCTTAGATCATCTCCCATCATCTAACACATATGTAGTTTCAAGTAAGACAAGAGGCAAGTTCTAGAATACATACACAAGAACGATACTCACTAGAAAAGAAATATCATGTGATTATGTACATGATCAACGAGGCTCAAAATCTCACATGGGTTTTTAACAAGTAACAGAGCACTCTTCATGGTAAGTAATGTCCCACAAGTATACATAGAACTTCATATCACAATATAACTCAAGTACACTTCCTTCATCAATTTCAAGAGCATATGAATTCCAAGACAATTTTAACAATATAAGCTCACATGGATCACCACCATAAACTCAATCCTTCCACTCCATGAATTAAAAGCACATATAAAAATTAGAAAAAGGAAACGAGGGCACCTGATTTCTCCTTCAATGAATGCACGAGCTCCTCGAGTTGAAACCTCAATGTAGAACTCGTCTTGCCACCTAGTTACCCTTTTCTATCATCAAAGCTCAAGCATACTCATCATCACAGGATTCATCAATAATAAAATAGGAGAACTATACGAAAGACTCAATTGACTATCTAATCGACTCCCACACACTAGAAACACCACTGAACACTAGGCAAATTGCAAAAAATTGACACATCAAAACCGATTAAAGTTTCAATATACCGCAAAAATCAACTCCCCTAGCAAACATTACAAAGAAAATATTATATTCTTGGTGCTTCAATGAGGTAAGTACATCACACCCCCCCCAAACTTAGTTAAAACGTAAGTCGAAACTAAGTTTGAAAAGAGATGTAATTTCCGATTAGTAAGTACCTTAAATATAAAAATTTCTTACTCACACGAAAGAAATAAAGCAATAAAATGGAAAGACAAGCCCCCAACAGGCGCTCATGTTTAACGTCGTAGAGTCACGACGGTAGAGGACGGTCTTCTCGCATCCTCACCTTCAAATACTTTCTTTCCCTCTTCTTGTCTACACTCAACACCTCACCTTTCTTGGTCACAAAAATATGATCATTGAAATTTTCTTCCTCCCATGGCTGTCTAGACTCCTCCTTGTCAACCTTCCACTTAAATTCAGAATCACCTGTCCTAGAAAAATCAAGGTTAAATAAGTTAGAACCATATAAATGCTCTTGCACGATTGAGTCTCCATGGGCATCTTCATTGCATGATCAAGAGAGAAAACCACATCTTCATTATCCATCTGCAGTCTAAGCTTCTCGGCTCTCAACCTACTTGCTCTTTCCCACTTCGTCTCCATTGTAAGCTCAGTATTCCATCCTTGGGATGGTAAGGGAGTAGCATTAACATCATGCGGAGCATTCGGTGCAAAAACAGGTACATTCTGGACTGGTTCGACCTGGGTTTGACCAGGGGTACTGGTCGAACCAGGTACATAGTGGTCGAACCAATCATCTGGAAGGCTGTTCTCACTTTGAAGTCATGGTTCGACTTGGGTTCGACCTTCAGGACAGGTCGAACCGCTTTCCCTCAGGTCGAATCGGCTTACTGTACTATTTCTGCCTTCCAGTTTGACCAAGGTTCGACTAGATGGTTTGGTCTAACCATGTCCATCGTGGTCAAACCGTTGTTGCGACAAAACAGGGTGCTCCGGACATTGAGGTTCGACGTGGGTTCGACCTTCAGAACAGGTCGAACCACCCTTGCTTTGGTCGAACCAATAATCTGAAAAAATAGAGTGCTCCGCATGGTATGGTTCGACCTATAGGCCAGGTCGAACCAGAGGCTGGTTGGTCGAATCGCTGCCTGGATATATCCATTTTTGATTTCGTCCTCATCGGTCCTTCGTACTGTGTTCCAGACCTCAATGTGATGGCATTATTCTCCAATGTTTGTGTCAATTGATTCACATTCGCGGTTATCTGCCCCATCATCAAGGTCAGGTCCTTCAACTGCTTAGACAAATCTGCACGATCAACATTCATGGTATCCTTAAGAAGATCAATTCTTGCATCATTCTCAGCCATGTATCGATGGAAGGTATCTTCAACACTCTTCACTTCTTACTGCTGCCTACTAGGCCCCCTTAGTGTCAACTCTGTGATCTGCCTCTGCTGGAACTCTAGTAGCTTGTTGATGTTAGCTAGACTAGAGACGATCTCATCATCCCTATTCCGCTTCACCACTTGATGTTCAACCTGCGCTACCTCGCCAAGTACATATGATCCTCTATCTCTCTCTATTGGCCAGTCACGTGAAGTCATAAGATGTCTTCAAATAACTTTTCTGTTTCAAGTGCTGTCTTTGATAACAACGCTCCTCCTGATGATGCATCAATAAAAACACGCGACTTACAATCCAATCCATAGTAGAAGATACTTATGTATTCAGCCTTCGGCATTCCATGCTGTGGACACCTCCTGAGCATGTCTTTAAACCTGTCCAACGCCTCACAAAATTTCTCACCCTAATTCATAACAAATCAAGTGATCTCTTGCGTCATTCTTAAGATCCTTGAGGGTGGCATGTATCTCTCCAAGAACTTCTGCTGCAGTTGGTCCCATGTATTGCAATCGACTGGATCAAGGGTCTCATACCAAGCTTCCGCCTTATTAATTAAAGAGAACTTGAATAAGGCGATCCTCCTAGCATTATCATTCACTCCACTGCCCTTTTGAGTGTTTACATAACCAAGAAATCTTCGGAGATGCTGATATGGATCTTCAAAATAACCTCCAGAAAAGGGATTATTCTCTACCATGTTAATAAGAGCGGGATTTATCTCAAAATCATCATCTTCCCCCCTTGCTCCTATCAACCCCATGTTGACATTCCCAAAGTTCGTGAAAATTTCACGAATGGAAACATTATCCGGATTTTGCCTTGCTCCGGCCATGTTCAGCTCAATGTGTTGTTTGCTCCTTTCCTTCCTCTCCTTTTTTCAAGCGCACAAGTAACTCGGAAAAATTCAAGGTTAGATAGAAATAAATAATCACAAATAAAAGAAAAAAATATCTTAATCAAACTAGAAATAATAAAATCAATAATAACAGCCATCCCCGGCAAGGGCGCTAAGAACTTGATGCGCGTTTTCTCAACACACAATTAATCCCCAAGTATGAAGGATATCAATTGTAGTCTCGAAAGGTGACCAAGTGAATATCGAACCCAAGGGACGGCGTATTATCAATTTAATTATTATCTAAATTAATTAAGACAATGCAATTACGTTTTAAAGGTTATCTAACAACTAATATGCTGGAAATTAAATAACAAATAAAATAAACTATCACTCGAAGGATACAAAAGTAGATCAAGTAGGAGAATAGGTAGCTCTAGGATAATCCAATTTCACTAATTAACTTCCCTTCCATGTGTCAATGTCCGACTCTGCCTTGTGGAATATGGACGCATCACTAAACCATGCATATCTACTCTATAGACACAAGTAAATATGCGTGTAACACGTGTGAATAACCTCGGAGCAAGAGATATAATTTCACCCCCCTTTCTAGGTACTATCAGTATCAATTATTTTCCCCTAGGATTGGTACTCTAACCCGATATGATCTCCCTTTATAGGTACTATAAAATTACCATCTTTATCCTACTTAATAACCCGAATTCAATTCAATTAATAAGTATTCATATATGATAGTTCTAATAAGACTTTGGAATCCATTCACTTAGAATTATAACTTAAAACCCTGCTCAACAGTAAACGCACTCAACCAATAACCATGTTATGTATTCAGACTCTACACAACGATTATTGATTCACAAAAGGACTATGAGTATGGATTAAAAAGGCACAATCTTATATAAAATAAACCACAAGTAGTGTTGTACGGAGTATACACATGGAAGTTCAATTAACTAGATAAAACCTTCACAACCCTAGTTCTACCAAAAAGGCTCTAGCCCATGATGTTGTAGGAAACACGCATGGGTGTTGGATAGATCTTACCCGGATATCCAGAAAATACAAGATAAATTAGAAAACGAATAAACCCTAGATGTGGCGTCATCGCGTCCTTCTCGCTCTTGAATTCTCCTCTTAGTTCTCCTCTTGATTCCGCAAACGAATCTTCAAAGTGATGGATGGATGGAGAAAAGGATGATGGTTGGGGGGTGATCCCCCCTTATGGGGTGTTGTATGTTGTGGCCTCTCTTCTCCTCTCTTGTATTGTGTTGTGTTCCTCCTCTCTTTGGGGTTGTATAGATCTCCTTTTATACTTGTAATCACGTCTACTAGGCTTGGAATAGGCTTTTCAAGTGATCACACGCGTTTAGGCCTCGAAAATACAGATTTGGTAAGTTTCCGAAGCGAGGTTAGACCTCCCAAACAGGTCGAACCAAACAGGGGAGGTCGAACCATGGTTGAACCACCCTTCTGGACGTCCCAGGTGCATGGTTCGACCAGCCAACAAGTCGAACCAGCATGTCATGGTCGAACCAGCATTTTTTCCGTTGGGTTCGACCTCGGTTCGGCCTCAAGCAGGTTGAACCGATTTGTGCAGTCTCTCTTTTTTGCGTATAACTTTCACATCCGACCTCCGAATTGAGTGATTTTTACGCTCACGCGATCCTCTCTTCCTGAGCTTTTTATAAAGAAATCACAAAAACTCCAAGAATTGAATATGTAATAGGCCATGGAAAGTAGCACTACAATTCTGTTCGGCACAGCTCGCGCGGCGTCACCACTTTGCTCATAACTCTCTCGTTCAAAATCTGATTGGGATGTTCTTTACACCAAAATGACCCTCTCTTCTATAGCTTTCCAACCATATATAAGAAATCCAATTCAGAGCTCCACATCAATACTGAATAATTACACAAGTTGGACGTGTGTTTATCAGTATTCTTGCACAAATTGCACCCCGTGACAATGGGCGTGAATAACCCGTGGCAACGGGCGTGGGTATACGTGGGCGACTCCTGTGGGCAATCCTGGGCAACGAGAGTTGGGCATGGGCCATGGCATGGGCAAGCCAAGGCAACAGCCGTGGGCGCAAGCATGGCCTGTGCATGGACAACCCGTGGAAATGGGCGTGGGCAAGCCGTGGGCAACCCCCATGGGCAACCGTGGGCAACGGGAGTTGGGCATGGGCCATGGCATGGACAAGCCAAGGCAACGACCGTGGTCAAGCCGTGGGCATAGGCTGTGCAAGCAAGGCCTGTGCATGGGTAACCCGTGGCAATGGGCGTGGGCGTACGTGGGCGACCCCCGTGGACAATCGTGGGCAATGGGAGTTGGGCATGGGTCATGGCATGGGCAAGCCATGGCAAAGGTCATGGGCAAGCCGTGGGCATGGGCAAGCCATGGCAACGGGCGTGGGCATACCTGGGCGACCCCCGTGGGCAACCGTGAGCAATGAGAGTTGGGCATGGGCCATGGCATGGGCAAGCCAAGGCAACGGCCGTGGGCATGGGCCGTGCAAGCATGGCCTGTGCATGGGAAACCCATGGCAACGGGCGTGAGCATACGTGGGCGACACCATGGGCAATCCTGGGCAATGGGATTTGGGCATGGGCCATGGCATGGGCAAGCTAAGGCAACGGCCATGTGCAAGCCGTGAGCATGAGCCGTGCAAGCATGGCCTGTGCATGGGCAACCCGTGACAACGGGCATGGGCAAACGTAGGAGACCACCATGGGAAACCGTGGGCATGGGCCATGGCGAGGGCACGCCCAGGGACCCATCATGGGCAATCTTAGGCAACGGGCGTGGGCAACCCCCGTGGACACCGCCAGGCAATGGGCGTGGGAATTCCTAGGCAACCATGGGCAACCCGATGAGGTTCTTCCTGGGTAACCCCCGGCACCTGGCATGCACATTCCGAGGCAACCATGGGCTGCCCGACGGGGTTCTTCCCAGGCAACCGTGGGCAACCGTAGGCAGCCATGGGCAACCCGACAAGGCTCGGCATGGGTAATCCTAGGCAACCACCGTGGGCAATCCTGGGCAACCGTGGGCAACCATGGGCAGCCATGGGCAACCCGACGAGGTTCTTCCTAGCCAACCCCCGGCATGGGCAATCCGAGACAACGGGCGTGGGCAATCCTAGGCAACCCCCGGCAAACCTAGGCAATGGGCGTGCGCGGGCAAACTACTACAAATAAATTTGAATCTCTAAAGTGAAATCTGACTCAAAAAATGAATTCCTTGAGCGATTTCAATGGGGCATGCAATCTCAACCGACCTCCATCCGTCGATATGTGGGCACGTTCGATGTCACCCGACATATTGAATGCGCTGAAATAAAAAAATAATAAAAAATCAGAATCTCAAAATTGAATTCTTACTTAAAAAATGAATTCCTTGCACGATTTTGGTGGGGCATGCAAAGTTTCGTGCCTAAAGGGCGTCTGGATCGACGGGAACTAAAAACTTGCCTCCCAGGGAATTTCAATATCTACTGCTGTCACTTGGGTTTTGCCTCTGAATGTTATGTTGATATTCAAAAAGCAAAAGGCCAAAGCCAGAGTACAATCATATAATTACAACTCCATACGGAGCAACCAAAATACAGAAATAAACATATCTAGATAACAAATGCTCAAATCGAATTACATGCATAAGAATGGAATTGATCAAGCTGTCCGGTGAAGGTCGGGCGCCCTCAAAGAGCGCTTCGTTCCGAGCCTCCCATATGAGGAAGACGCTTCCATAAAGAGCGAGCGTCCACCTTCTCATTTCGCTCACATGCACCCGCCGGTCCTTGCTAAGCCACTTGAAGCCGACCTTCAAAGTCGTAACCTATCTCCTCCACTTCACCTCATTTCTTACCCAGTTCCATACGTACCTCGTGAATGGGCATCCGAAGAAGAGGTGATCTCTCATTTTGGGGGCCCCCACGCACAACACGCACTCAACCGGGCCTTCGTAATGTCTCCATCTGTCCATTGTAAGCAGATGATTCCTCACAGTAATCCACATCCTGAACGAATGTTTCTGAGGAATCCACAGACTCCACAACTTCTTCTAGATGGGCTGTACCGGCGCGGAGTTAGCAGCTAGCCAATACAGCTTCCCTACACGAAGCCTTCCTATCTCCGAACATGACATGAATGAGGTGACAATGTCACCTCCGATCCGTGCTCGAAACCTATCCCTCGCCCGAAGGATATCCTTCCACACTATTGAGGCACTATAGTTAACCTCAACATCCCAGTACAAAGAGGACTGAAGATAAATTCCGTTAATCCACTTAATCCACAGTGACCTCTTCTCCTGATGCACATCCCACAACACACCACAAAGAGCTACATTGTTCAGCAGGTCGAGTCCCCTAAGTCCCAGGCCGCCCTGTTCCTTAGGTAGGATGACCTCCTCCCAACAAACTGCACCCCTTGTGGTTCCCCAAAGGAATTTCCGAATCATCCGTTCAACTCTATCCACAATTCCTTTGGGGACCTTCACCATCGATGTCCAGAAGTTCATCAATCCATACACCACCGACCAAATGAGTTCTAGTCGACCAACATACGAGAGCAAATGCGTAGACCAACCCCTGATCAAGTTAGATATCTGTGTGATGAGCGGCTCAAGACTCCCGAAGCTTACTTCCCTGCAGTGGAACTCCCAAGTAGCATACGAGGAAGGTGCCTTCCTGAAAAGGTAAAACTTCACAAATCGCCTACTCCTCATCCTCCGGAACACCTGCCATAAACAAGTAAGATTTGTCCGCGCTCACCTCCAAACCCGACATGCGTGCAAAGTAATCAAGAGCCTTAGCAACTACTTCTGTGGAGGAGCGATTGCCATAGGTGAAGATGATCAAGTCATCCGAAAATGCCAGATGGGTGACTCCTACCTTAGCGCAATGCCAAGAGTGAATCTTATAGTTCTCTCTCACGGTCAATCTCCTGAAGAGTCAGGAGAAATAATCCATGCAGAGAACAAACAACAAAGATGACAACGGATCCCCTTGGCGCATGCCTCTCTTACTGTCGAAGTACCTCTCAGGTGTGGCATTGATCAAGATGGAGAATGAGGTGGTGGTGACACATTCCATGATCCATCATATCATACCTGAGGGAAATTTCAACCCTGTAAGGACTCCACGCAGAAAACCGAATCATATGCCTTCTTGATATCAACCTTGATAGCCATTCTTCAATACTGACGGTGCCTTGCCCGACCATAATTCTTCACTATCTCCTGAGCAAGAATCACACAGTCTCATTCTTCGGTTCTTTACGAATCCAAAATGATTCTCAGCAACCAACCCATCCATAAGATCCATCATACGTGCCACAATGATTCTAGAGATAATCTTGTACAACACATTGTAGCACGAAATAGGACGGAAGTCCCTAACAGTAGGATCATGCTTATCTTTTGGAATGAGTGTAATAAACGTAGTGTTCATCTGTCCTATCAACTGCCCAGACTGAAAGAATTCCTAGACAGCGGTCACGACATCCACACCCACTACATCCCACGTATCTTGGATGAAGGTGGCCGTATACCCATCCAGACTGGGAGCCTTATCCCCGTTCATTCTCCACACAACCTCTTTTATCTCCTCCACCGTAATAGGTGCAACAAGATCCTGTGCCTGCTGATCACTCAGCACAGCACCCCACTCGAACACACTATCATCAATATCCTCACACTCCCCTGCTGTGCCCAACAAGTCCCTGTAGAATGTAAGAAACTCTCCAACGACTTCATCCCAGGAGGAAGTATGCTCGGTTTTGGTACGTATGGAGGGGATGATATTCCTTATGCTGTTAGACTTAATCTTCTTGTAGAAAAACTTTCTGGGTTTATCCTGGTTGATCAAATACTCACCCCTGACCATTTGAGAAAGAAATAGATGCTCGGCATGACACAAGAAGTCGACCCTCTTGGCTGCCTCCCGAACCCTATCCCATTTCTCAACGTTACCAGGATCAGCATGGCTCTCTAGCTATAGGCTGTCAAGTTCCGTTCTAGTTCTCTCTGCTCTCTCAGCGATGTGGCCGAAGTCTCTCTTGCCAAGCAGGCGTAACTTTGGCTTGAGAAGCTTCAGTCGACGGCATACACTGAACTGAGCCGTGCCCCAAACTTGTGAGTCCCATACCTCTCGATCAAAAGAAAAATGATGTTGATGCAAGGAAGAGAAGGAAAATTGAAAGTTGCAAGTGCAAGAGAAGAATTGGAGGAGAATATGAAGCCGAATGAGAAATCAAGAACCTCCAAGGTAACTCTCTACTAGTGTCTTAAGTCACTATGACCAAAATTTTCCTACCCTTTCCAAAGAGCCAACATTACAACCCAGAAACAAGTCCTTTGTGATCCTAGTATTAATTTAATGTAAGTTGATTTTTTGAGACCTTTGCCAAGCTTATGGTTACACGTGAATATGAATTGATATGAGTGTTTATACTAGCCTATAGTGCCTCACGCACGAGCGAAAGAGAGTAAAGACATATCTTGTCAGCTAGATGACTTAGTACTCCGAATGGTGTGTGATTGGATTGATTTTTTATGAGTAAAATATATGATGCAAGTAATTCTTGTTTGATTCAATGAAGTGGCATATGTAATATGTGTTGTACTAGATCTTGTTGAATTATACACGACTCCTGTGGTTTAAATTGGTTGCCTCGGGACGAGCAACATGCAAGTTTGGGGGTTTGATGAGTGTGTAAATTCATAAGTTTGGCGCTATGTTTTGTGCTAGTTTTGGAGAGTTTTGATGTGGAAATAGGTGGAAAACCTATATATATTGTGAATTAGCATGAATCAGGTGTTAGTGGAGCTATTTGAGTGTTTTCTTAGCAAAAATGGAGTGAAAGAGCCAAGAATCGAAGAGACGGAGTCGAAGCCACGCGAACCGCCCAAGAATTAGGTGGGTTCGACCTGGTTGGAGGAGGGTTCGACCTCTCCAGCAGGTCGAACCAGCATTGCCGAGCTGACAGAAGAGGATTCGACCAGAGTTTGAGTGGTTCGACCTGTCCATCAGGTCGAACCATGGTCGAACCAGTTCGCGGAAAAGAGGATTCGACCACGACGTTTGAGTTCGACTTGCCAGTTGGTCAAATCGGGAGCGGGAGTTGTCCAGTGATGAGGTTCTACCTGGGGTTCGACCAAGGCCTAAGTGGTTCGACCTGTCCAGAATGTCGAACCTGTGCACAATTCTTCCAGTAGCGGGGTTCGACCTGGGGTTCGACCTGTGGCCAGTTGTTTGACCTGTTTGACGTGGTCGAACCTATGCGCGAGAACTTACCTTATCCGGATTTTCGAGGTCGAAACGCGTGAGATCACTTAGAAAGCCCATTCCAAGCCCTAGAGACGTGATTACAAGTATAAAAGGAGGCTCATACAGAGAATGAAGAGAGCTTTTGATCATCAATCATAAGAGAGACAAGAGTAGAGGTGGTGATCCATCCGGAGGGCTGTGACAGAGGTTCGCTGAAGGTTCAAGTAAGAATGATCAATCTAACCATGATTGTTCCTAGATCAATCATGGGCTAGAACCACCTTGGTAGTTCTAGGGTTATGAAAGTTTCATGATGTAATTCGTATTTCGTGTGTAAAACTCCGTACAACACTACCTGTGGTTTGTTTTATATAAGATTGCATATTTAATCCATACTCATAGTCGTTTTGTGCATCAATGATCGTTGTGTAGAGTCTGAATACATAACATGGTTATTGGTTGAGTGCGTTCACTACTGAGCAGGGTTTATTGTTATAATTCTAAGTGAAGGGATTCCGAAGTTTTATTAGAACTTTCTTATATGAATATTCATGAATTGAATTAAATTCGGGTTGATGAATAAGATGAAGAGTATAACTTTATAGTAACTAAAAAGGGAGATCAAATCGGGTTAGATTCTAGACGTAGAAGATAATTGATTATGATAGTACCTAGAAAGGGGGGTGAAGTATATCTCTTGCTCCGAGGTTATTCACAAGTGACAAGCGCATATTTACTTGTGTCTATAGAGTAAACTTGCATGGTCTAGTGATGCGTCCATAAACCACAGGGCAGAGTTGGACACCATCACATGAAAATACGAATTGCTAGTGAAACTGGATGACCCGACGAACTACCTATTATTCTTATTGATCACAACTCACTTTTCTCTACTCTTACTATTTCTTTTTGCTATTTTGATTAGAAGTTATTATCCATTAAACCTTTACAATTACCGAACATAGTCTAAAATATACTAGAAGATAACGAAATTGATATTTAACCATCCCGTGGGTTCGATATTGTAACTTGGTCATCTTCGCGACTACAATTGATATTCTTATACTTGAGGATTAATTTGTGTGTTGAGAAAACCCCTATCACAAGACAAGGCAACGGCCGTGGGCAAGCCGTGGGTATGGGCCATGCAAGCATGGCCTTTGCATGGGCAACCCGTGGCAACGGGCGTGGTATACGTGGGGACCCCCGTGGGCAATCATGGGCAACGGGAGTTGGGCATGGACCATGGCATGGGCAAACCAAGGCAACGGCCGTGGGCAAGCCGTGGGCATGGGCCGGGCAAGCATGGCCTCTGCATGGGCAACCGTGGCAATGGCCATGGGTACGTGGGTGACCCCTGTGGGCAACCGTGGGCAAAGAGAGTTAGGCATGGGCCATGGCATGGGCAAGCCAAGGCAACGGCCGAGCCATGGGCATGGGCAACCCGTGGCAACGGGCGTGGGCATACGTGGGCGACCCCAATGGGCAACCGCGGACAACGGGAGTTGGGCATGGGCCATGGCATGGGAAGCCAAGGCAACGGCCGTGGGCATATGGCGTGCAAGCATGGCCTGTGCATGGAAAACCCGTGGTAATAGGCATGGGCATACGTGGGCGACCCCCGTGGGCAACTGTGGGCAACGAGAGTTGGGCATGGGCCATGACATGGGCAAGCCAAGGCATAGGCCATGCAAGCATGGCCTGTGCATGGGCAACACGAGGTAATGGGCGTGGGCATACGTGGGCGACCCCCATGGGCAACCGTGGGCAACGGGAGTTGGGCATGGGCCATGGCAAGGACAAGCCAAGGCAACGGCCGTGGGCAAGCCGTGGGCAAGGCCCGTGCAAGTATGGCCTGCACATGGGCTATGCAAGCATGGTCTGCGCATGGGCAACCCGTGGCAATGGGCGTGGGCAAGCCGTGGGCGACCCCCATGGGCAACATTGGGCAATGGGAGTTGGGCATGGGCCATGGCATGGGCAAGCCAAGGAAACGGTCGTAGGCATGGGTCGTGCAAGCATGGCCTGTGCATGGGCAACCCATGGCAATGGGCATGGGCAACCATGGGCGACCCCCATAGGCAACCATGGGCAATGGGAGTTAGGCAATAGCCGTGGGCATGGGCAACCCGTGGCAACGAGCGTGGGCATACGTGGGACCCCCATGGGCAACAGGAGTTAGGCATGGGACATGGCATGGGCAAGCCAAGGCAACGACAGTGGGCATGGGCCATGTAAGAATGGCCTGTGCATTGGAAACCCATTGCAACGGGCGTGGGCATACGTGGGTGACCCCCGTTGGCAACCGTGGGAAACGGGAGTTGGGCATGGGCCATAGCATGGGCAAGCCAAGGTAACGACCATGGGCAAGCCGTGGGCATGGGCCGTGCAAGCATGGCTTGTGCATGGGCTACCCATGGCAATGGGCGTGGGAATACGTGAGCGACCCGCGTGGGCAACCGTAGGTAACGGGAGTTGGGCATGGGTCATGGCATGGGCAAGCCAAGGTAACAGCCGTGCAAGCATGGCCTGTGTATGGGCAACCCGTGGCAATGGGCGTGGCAATGATCGTGGGCAAGCCGTGAGCATGGACAACCCGTGGTAACGGGCGTGAGCATACATGGGCAACTCCTGTGGGCAACTGTGGGCAACGGGAGTTGGGCATGGGCCATGACATAGATAAGCCAAGGCAACGGCCGTGGGCATGAGCCGTGCAAGCATGGCCTGTGCATGGACAACCCGTGGGCAACAGGAGTTGGGCATGGGCAAGCCAAGGCAACGGCCGTGGGCAATCCGTGGGCATGGGCTGTGCAAGCATGACCTGTGCATGGGCAACCCGTGGCAACGGGCATGGGCAAGCCATGGGCGACCCCCGTGGGCAACGGGAGTTTGGCATGGGCAATGGCATGGGCAAGCCAAGGCAACGGCCGTGGGCAAGCCGTAGGCATGGGACGTGCAAGCATGGCTTGTGCATGGGCAACCCGAGGCAACGGGCGTGGGCATACGTGGGCGACACCCGTGGGCAACCGTGGGCAATGGGAGTTGGGCATGGGCCATGGCATGGGCAAGCCAAGGCAACGGCCGTGGGCATGGACCATGCAAGCATGGCCTGTGCATGAGCAACCCATGGCAACGGGCGTAGGCATACGTGGGCAACCCCCGTGGGCAACCGTGGGAAACGGGAGTTGGGCATGGGCCATGGCATGGGTAAGCCAAGGCAACGGTCGTGGGGAAGCCTTGGGCATGGGTCGTGCAGAATGGCCTGTGCATGGGCAACCCATGGCAATGGGCGTGGGCTTACGTGGGCGACCCCTGTTGGCAACCGTGGGCAACGAGAGTTGGGCATGGGCCATGGCATGGGCAAGCCAAGGCAACGGCTGTGGGCAAGCCGTGGGCATGGGCTGTGCAAGCATGGCCTGTGCATGGGCAACTCGTGGCAATGGGCGTGGGCATATGTGGGCGACCCTAGTGGAAAATCGTGGGCAACGGGAGTTTGACATTGGCCATGGCATGGGCAAGCCAAAGCAACAGCCGTGGGCAAGCTGTGGGCAAGCCATGGGCATGGGTCATGCAAGCATTGCCAGTGCATGGGCAACCCGTGGCGATGGGCATGGGCAACCCATGGCAACGGGTGTGGGCATACATGGGCAAAGGGAGTTGGGCATGGGCCATGGCATGGGCAAGCAAAGGCAATGGTCGTGGGCAAGCCGTGGGTAATAGCAACCCATGGCAACGGGCGTAGAGATACGTGGGCGACCCCCATGGGCAACCCATGGCAATGGGCATGGGCAACCATGGGCGACCCCCATTGGCAACCATGGGCAACGGGAGTTGGGCATTGGCCATGGCATGGGCAAGCCAAGGCAATGGCTGTGGGCAAGCTGTGGGCATGGGCAACCCGTGGCAACGAGCGTGGGCATACGTGGGACCCCCATAGGCAACAGGAGTTAGGCATGGACCATGGTATGGGCAAGCCAAGGTAACGACAGTGGGCATGGGACATGTAAGAATAGCCTGTGCATTGGAAACCCATGGCAACGGGCGTGGGTATACGTGGGTGACCCCCGTTGGTAATTGTGGGAAACGGGAGTTGGGCATGGTCCAAAGCATGGGCAAGCCAAGGTAACGACCATGGGCAAGCCGTGGGCATGGGCCGTGCAAGCATGGCTTGTGCATGGGCTACCCATGGCAATGGGCGTGGGAATACGTGGGCGACCCGCGTGGGCAACCGTAGGCAACGGGAGTTGGGCATGGGCCATGGCATGGGCAAGCCAAGGTAACAGCCGTGCAAGCATGGCCTGTGCATGGGCAACCCGTGGCAACGGGCGTGGCAATGACCGTGGGCAAGCCGTGTGCATGGACAACCCATGGCAACGGGCGTGGGCATACATGGGCAACCCCTGTGGGCAATCGTGGGCAACGGGAGTTGGGCGTGGGCCATGGCTTGGGCAAGCCAAGAAAACAGCCATGGGCATGAGCCGTGCAAGCATGGCCTGTGCATGGGCAACCCGTGGGCAATAGGAGGTGGGCATAGGCATGCCAAGGCAACGGCCGTGGGCAAGCCGTGGGCATGGGCTGTTCAAGCATGGCCTGTGCATGGACAACCCGTGGCAACGGGCGTGGGCAATTTGTGGGTGACCCCCGTGGGCAACCGTGGGCAACGGGAGTTTGGCATGGGCCATGGCATAGGTAAACCAAGGCAACGGCCGCAGGCAAGCCGTGGGCATGGGACGTGCAAGCATGGCTTGTGCATGGGCAACCCAAGACAACGGGCGTGGGCATACGTGGGCGACACCCGTGGGCAACCGTGGACAATGGGAGTTGGGCATGTGCCATCGCATGGACAAGCCAAGACAACGGCCGTGGGAAACCCATGGCAACGGGCGTGGGCATACGTGGGCGACCCCGTGGGCAACCGTGGCCAACGGAAGTTGGGCATGGGCCATGGCATGAGCAAGCTAAGGCAACGGCCGTGGGCATGGACCATGCAAGCATGGCCTGTGCATGGGCAACCCATGGCAACGGGCGTGGGCATACGTGGGCAACCCCCGTGGGCAACCGTGGGAAACGGGAGTTGGGCATGGGCCATGGCATGGGTAAGCCAAGGCAACGACCGTGGGAAAGCCTTGGGCATGGGCCGTGCAGCATGGCCTGTGCATGGGCAACCCATGGCAATGGGCGTGAGCTTACGTGGGTGACCGCTGTTGGCAACCGTGGGCAACGAGAGTTGGGCATGGGCCATGGCATGGGCAAGACAAGGCAATGGCTATGGGCAAGCCGTGGGAATGGGCTGTGCAAGCATGGCCTGTGCATGGGCAACTCGTGGCAATGGGTGTGGGCATACATGGGCGACCCTAGTGGAAAATCATGGGCAACAGGAGTTTGGCATGGGCCATGGCATGGGCAAGGCAAAGCAACAGCTGTGGGCAAGCTGTGGGCAAGCCGTGGGCATGGGTCGTGCAAGCATTGCCTGTGCATGGGCAATCCGTGGTGACGGGCGTGGGCAACCCATGGCAACGGGTGTGGGCATACATGGGCAAAGGGAGTTGGGCATGGGCCATGGCATGGGCAAGCAAAGGCAACGGTCGTGGGCAAGCCGTGGGCATGAGCAACCCATGGCAACGGGCATGGAGATACGTGGGCGACCCCAATGGGCAACCCATGGCAATGGGCATGGGCAACCATGGGTACCCCCATTGGCAACCATGGGCAACGGGAGTTGGGCATTGGCCATGGCATGGGCAAGCCAAGGCAATGGCCGTAGGCAAGCTGTGGGCATGGGCAACCCGTGGCAACGAGCGTGGGCATACGTGGGAACCCCGTAGGCAACAGGAGTTAGGCATGGACCATGGCATGGGCAAGCCAAGGTAACGACAGTGGGCATGGGCCGTGTAAGAATGGCCTGTGCATTGGAAACCCATGGCAACGGGCGTGGGTATACGTGGGTGACCCCCATTGGCAACTGTGGGAAACGGGAGTTGGGCATGGGCCATAGCATGGGCAAGCCAAGGTAACGACCATGGGCAAGCCGTGGGCATGGGCCGTGCAAGCATGGCTTGTGCATGGCTACCCATGGCAATGGGCGTGGGAATACGTGGGCGACCCGCGTGGGCAACCGTAGGCAACGGGAGTTGGGCATGGGCCATGCATGGGCAAGCTTAGGTAACAGCCGTGCAAGCACGGACTGTGCATGGGTAACCCGTGGCAAGGGGCGTGGCAATGACCGTGGGCAAGCCGTGGGCATGGATAACCCGTGGCAACGGGCGTGGGCATACATGGGCAACCCCTGTGGGCAACCGTGGGCAACGGGAGTTGGGCATGGGCCATGGCTTGGGCAAGCCAAGAAAACAGCCGTGGGCATGAGCCGTGCAAGCATGGCCTGTGCATGGGCAACCCGTGGGCAATAGGAGTTGGGCATGGGCAAGCCAAGGCAACGGCCGTGGGCAAGCCGTGGGCATGGGCTGTGCAAGCATGGCCTGTGCATGGACAACCCGTGGCAACGGGCATGGGCAAGCCGTGGGCGACCCCCATAGGCAACCGTGGGCAACGGTAGTTTGGCATGGGCCATAGCATAGGTAAACCAAGGCAACGGCCGCGGGCAAGACATGGGCATGGGACGTGCAAGCATGGCTTGTGCATGGGCAACCCGAGGTAATGGGCGTGGGCATATGTGGACGACACCCGTGGGCAACCGTGGGCAATGAGAGTTGGGCATATGCCATGGCATGGACAAGCCAAGACAACGGCCGTGGGAAACCCATGGCAACGGGCGTGGGCATACGTGGGCGACCCCGTGGGCAACCATGGGCAATGGGAGTTGGGCATGGGCCATGGCATGAGCAAGCCAAGGCAACGGCCGTGGGCATGGACCATGCAAGCATGGCCTGTGCATGGGCAACCCATGGCAACGGGCTTGGGCATACGTGGGCAATCCCCGTGGGCAATCGTGGGAAACGGGAGTTGGGAATGGGCCATGGCATGGGCAAGCCAAGGCAACGACCGTGGGCAAGCCTTGGGCATGGGCCGTGCAGCATGGACTATGCATGGGCAACCCATGGCAATGGGCGTGGGCTTACATGGGCGACCCCCGTTGGCAACCGTGGGCAACGAGAGTTGGGCATGATCCATGACATGGGCAAGCCAAGGCAACGGCTGTGGGCAAGCCGTGGGCATAGGCTGTGCAAGCATGGCCTGTGCATGAGCAACTCGTGGCAATGGGCATGGGCATACGTGGGCGACCCTAGTGGAAAACCATGGGCAACGGGAGTTTGGCATGGGCCATGGCATGGGCAAGCCAAAGCAACAGCCATGGGCAAGCTGTGGGCATGGGCCGTGCAAGCATTGCCTGTGCATGGGCAACCCGTGGCGACGGGCGTGGGCAACCCATGGCAAGGGGTGTGGGCTTACATGGGCAAAGGGAGGTGGGCATGGGCCATGGCATGGGCAAGCAAAGGCAACGGTCGTGAGCAAGCTGTGGGCATGAGCAACCCATGGCAACGGGCGTGGGCATACGTGGGTGACCCCCGTGGGCAACCGTGGGCAACGGGAGTTAGGCATGGGCCTTGGCATGGGCAAGCCAAGGCAGCGGCCGTGGTCAATGGGAGTTGGGCATGGGCCATGGCATGGGCAAGACAAGGCAACGGCCGTGGGCAAGCCGTGGGCATGGGCTGTGCAAGCATGGGCTGTGATGGGCAACCCATGGGCAACCCCCGTGCGCAACTGTGGGCAACAGGAGTTGGGTATGGGCCATGGCATGTGCAAGCCAAGGCAACGGCCATGGGCAAGCTGTGGGCATGGGACGTGCAATCATGGCCTGTGCATGGGCAACCCGTGGCAATAGGCGTGGGCATACGTGGGCGACAACCGTGTGCAATTGTGGGCAACGGGAGTTGGGCATGGACCATGGCATGGGCTAGCCAAGACAACGGCCGCGGGCAACCTGTGGCAATGGGCGTGGGCATACGTGGGCGACCCCGTGGGTAATCGTGGGCAATCGTGGGCAACGGGAGTTGGGCATGGGCCATGACATTGGCAAGCCAAGGCAACGGCCATGGGTATAAACCATGTAAGCATGCCTGTGCATGGCCAACCCGTGGCAATGGGCGTGGGCATACGTGGGCGACCCCCGTGGGCAACCGTGGGAAACGGGAGTTAGGCAAGGGCCTTGGCATGGGCAAGCCAAGGCAACGGCCGTGGGCAAGCCGTGGGCATGGGACGTGCAAGCATGGCCTGTGCATGGGCAACCCGTGGCAATGGGCGTGGGCTTACGTGGGCGACCCCCGTTGGCAACCATGGGCAACGAGAGTTGGGAATGGGCCTTGGCATGGGTAAGACAAGGCAACGGCTGTGGGCAAGCCGTGGGCATGGGCCGTGCAAGCATTGCCTGTGCATGGGCAACCCGTGGCAATGGGCGTAGGCATACGTGGGCAATCCCTTTGGGAAACCGTGGGCAATGGGAGCTGGGCATTGGCCATGGCATGGGCAAGCCAAGGCAACGTCCATGGGTAAGCCGTGGTCATTGGCCGTGCAAGCATAGCCTGTGCATGGGCAACCCGTGGCGATGGGCATGGGCATACATGAGCGACCCCCGTGTACAATCGTGGGCAACGGGAGTTGGGCATGGGCCATAGCATGGGCAAGCCAAGACAACTGCCGTGGGCAACCCTTGGCAATGGGCGTGGGCATACGTGGTGACCCCCGTGGGTAACCGTGGGCAACGAGAGTTGGGCATGGGCCATGGCATGGGTAATCATAGTCAACGGCCATGGGCATGGACCGTGCAAGCATGGCCTGTGCATGGGCAACCCGTGGCAACGGGCGTGGGCATACGTGGGCGACCTCCGTGGGTAATTGTGGGAAATAGGAGTTGGGCAAGGGACATGGCATGGGCAAGCCAAGGCAATGGCCGTGGGCATGGGCCGTGCAAGCATGGCCTGTGCATGGGCAACCCGTGGCAATGGGCGTGGACTTACGTGGGCGACCCCCATTGGCAACCGTGGGCAATGGGAGTTGGACATGGGCCATGGCATGGGCAAGCCAAGGCAATGGCTTTGGGCAAGCCGTGGGCATGGGCCGTGCAAGCATGGCCTGTGCATGGGAAACCCGTGGCAATAGGCGTTAGCATACGTGGGTGACCCCCGTGGAAAACCGTGGGCAACGGGAGTTGGGCATGGGCCCTGGCATGGGCAAGCCAAGGCAACGGTCATGGGCAAGCCGTGGGCGACGGGCCGTGCAAGCATAGCCTGTGCATGGGCAACCCGTGGCGACGGGCGTGGGCAACTCGTGGCAACGGGCGTGGGCATACGTGGGCAAAGGGAGTTGGGAATGGGCAACCCATGGCAACAGGCGTGGGCATACGTGGGCGACCCCAGTGGCCAACCATGGGCAACGGGAGTTGGGCATGGGCCATGGCATGGGCAAGCCAAGGCAACGACCGTGGGCAAGGGCCGTGCAAGCATGACCTGTACATGGGCCACCCGTGGCAACAGGCGTGGGCATACGTGGACGACCCCTATGGACAACGGGTGTTGGGCATGGGCCATGGCATGGGCAAGCCAAGGCAACAGCCGTGGGCAAGCCATGGGCATGGGCCGTGTAAGCATGGCCTGTGCATGGGCAACCTTTGGCAATGGGCGTTGGAAAGCCGTGGGCGACCCCCGTGGGCAACGGGAGTTGGGCATGGGCCATGGCATGGGCAAGACAAGGGAACGGCCGTGGCATGGGCCGTGCAAGCATGGCCTGTGCATGGGCAACCCGTGGCAATGGGCGTGGTCAACCCGTGGCAATGGGCGTGGGCAACCCATGGTAACGGGAGTTGGGCATGGGCCATGGCATGGGTAAGCCAAGGCAACAGCCGTGGGCATGGGCCGTGCAAGCATGGCCTGTACATGGGCAACCCATGGCAACGGGCGTGGCGTGGGCGACCCTTGTGGGCAACCATGGGCAAGGCATGGGCCATGACATGGGCAAGACAAGGCAATGACCGTGGGCAAGCCATTGGCATGGGCCGTGCAAGCATGGCCTTTGCATGGGCAACTCGTGGCAACGGGCGCGGGCATACGTGGGCGACCCCCGTGGGCAATCCTGGGCAACGAGAGTTAGGCATGGGCCATGGCATGGGCTAGCCAAGGCAACGACCGTGGGTAAGCCGTGGGCATGGGCCGTGCAAAAATGGCCTGTGCATGGGCAACTCGTTGCAACGGGCGTGGGTACGTGGGCGACCCCCATGGACAACCATGGGTAACGGTTGTTGGGCATGGTCCATGGCATGGGCAAGCCAAGGCAACGGCAGTGGTCTAGCCGTGGGCATAAGCAACCAATGGCAACGGGAGTGGGTATACATGGGCATCCCCCGTGGGCAACCGTGTGCAACAAGAGTTGGGCAAGGGCCATGGCATGGGCAAGCCAAGGCAACGGCTGTGGGCATGGGCCGTGCAAGCATGGCCTGTGCATGGGCAACCCGTGGCAATGGGCGTGGGCCTATGTAGGTGACCCCCGTGGGCAGCCATGGACAACGGGAGTTGGGCACGGACCATGGCATGGGCAAACCAAGGCAACAGCCGTGGTATGGGCCGTGCAAGCATGGCCTGTGCACGGGCAACCCGTGGCAATGGGCGTGGGCATACGTGGGCGACCCCCGTGGGCAACCGTGGGCAATGGGTGTTTGGCATGGGCCATGGCATGGGCAAGCTAAGGCAATGGCCGTGGGCAAGCCGTAGTCATGTGCCGTGCAAGCATGGCCTGTGCATAGGAAACCCATGGCAACAGGCGTGGGCAAGCTGTGGGTGACCCCCGTGGGCAACCGTGGGAAACGAGAGTTGGGCATGGGCCATGCAAACATGGCCTGTGCATGAGCAAACCCGTGGCAATGAGCATAGGCATACGTGGGAGACCCCCGTGGGCAACCGTGGGCAACGGTAGTTGGGCATGGGCCATGGCATTGGCAAGCCAAGACAACGGCTATGGGCATGTCGTGGGCATAGGAAACCCGTGGCAACGGGCATGGGCATACGTGGGCGACCCCCGTGGGCAACAAGAGTTGGGCATGGGCCATGGCATGGGCAAGCCAAGGCAACGGCCGTGGGCATGGGCCGTGCAAGCATGTCCTGTGCATGGGCAACACGTAGCAATGGGCGTGGGCATACGTGGGCGACCCCCGTAGGCAATCATGGGCAACGGGAGTTGGGCGTGGGCCATGGAATGGGCAAACCAAGGCAACGGCCGTGGGCATGGGCCTTGCAAGCATGGCCTGTGCGTGGGCAACCCGTGACAATGGGCGTTGTCATACGTGGGCGACCCCCGTGGGCAATGGGAGTTGGGCATGGACCATGGCATGGGCAAGCCAAGGCAATGGCCGTGGGCAAGCCGTGGGCATGTTTCGTGCTAGCATGGCTTGTGCATAGGCAACCCGTGGCAACAGGAGTAGGCAAGACGTGGGCGACCCCTATGGGCAACCATGGGAAACGGGAGTTGGGCATGGGCCATGGCATGAGCAAGCCAAGGCAATGGCAGTGGGCAAGCCATGGGCATGGGCCGTGCAAGCATCGCCTGTTCATGGGCAACCCGTGGCAACGAGCGTGGGCAACCGTGGGCAATGGGAGTTGGGCATGAGCCATGGCATGGGCAAGCCAAGGCTACGGCCGTGGGCAAGCTGTGGGCATGGGCAACCCAAGGCAACGATCGTGTGTATACATGGGCGACCCCCGTGACTAACCGTGGGCAACGGGAGTTGGGCATGGGCAAGCTAAGGCAATGGCCGTGGGCATGGGCCGTGCAAGCATGGCCTGTGCATGGCCAACTCGTGTCAATGGGCGTGGGCATACGTGGGCGACCCCCGTGGGCAACCGTGGGCAACGGGAGTTGGGTACGGGCCATGGCATGGGCAAACCAAGGCAACGGCCGTGGGTATGGGCCGTGCAAGCATGGCCTCTGCATGGGCAACCCGTGGCAATGGGTGTGGGCATACGTGAGCGACCCCCGTTGGCAACTGTGGGCAATGGGAGTTGGGCATTGGCCATGGCATGGGCAAGCCAAGGCAAAGGCCGTGGGCAAGCCATGGGCATGGACCGTGCAAGCATGGCCTGTGCATGGGAAACCCGTGGCAACGGGCGTGGGCAACCCGTGTCAACGGGAGTGGGCATACGTGGGCAATGGGAGTTGGGCATGGGCCATGGCATGGGGAAGCCAAGGCAACGGTCGTGGGCAAGCCGTGGGCATTGGGAAGGAAGTAGGACCGATCAAGAATCACCCGTAATAGGCGCAGTGGCTGGCTTTCCTTTTGGGCTGTGCATGGGCAACCCGTGGCAACGGGCATGGGCATATGTGGGCAACCCCCGTGGGCAACCGTGGGCAACGGGAGTTAGGCATGGGCCATGGCACGGGCAAGCCAAGGTAACAGTCATGGGCATGGGCCATGCAAGCATGCCTGTGCATGGACAACCTATGCCAATAGGCGTGGGTATACGTGGGCGACCCTCGTGTGCAACCGTGGGCAACGGGAGTTGGGCATGGGCCATGGCATGGGCAAGCCAAGGCAATGGCCGTGGGCAAGCCGTGGGCATATGCTGTGCAAGCATGGCCTGTATATAGGCAACCCGTGGCAACAGGCGTGGGTAAGCCGTGGGCGACCCCCATGGGCAACCATGGGAAACGGGAGTTGGGCATGGGCCATAGCATGGGTAAGCCAAGGAAATGGCCGTGGGCAAGCCGTGGGCATGGGACGTGCAAGCATGGCCTGTGCATGGGCTGTTGGGTTGTATACTAAAAGTCTAGCTTTAGTATGAATAATTTTATAACAATATTTGAAATGAGAATCATATGATCAAATGATTGCATCTTATAATAATGCAATAGTCCATTTACTTTATACTGTAGATAATATGTTGTGCGACAACACGCGGAAGATCATATTATTGGTTTCCTTATAAAGTATAAACAGATGCTCACAACCGAGATAGACGGGGACTCTCTATCGATATGGTTGTAGTGTGATTTGGTATTAGTTTGTCTTGACTATAAAATCACATTAGTATGCTTTGTACATATTGAGTAGGATCGCCTGAGATCGTTTGTCTTATACTGACTATATAGTAGAACTTGATCTCTGTTATTATGGAAGTTCGTGCTCTTAATCCATATATAATAACCTCGACACGTAGGGCAGTATGTATTTCTTTGATTCATCAATGGGTGAGATTTATAAGTATTAAATCAACATACTCGGTGAGTTGGGAAATAGTGTTGTATCTATGGTGTGTTGTTGATTGTAGAAGGAATCCATGTCTGATATAGGTTGATGATGTCCCCCTTGAGGAGCTCATAAGATTTATCATGTAAATCTTGCAAGTGGATTAATCTCCGGCATGATAATAAGGTTGAGTGGTACTACTCTCGGATGAGATATTAATTAATGGAGTTGTCAGTAACTTAATTAATTAATGGGCATTGTATATCTTAAACATGGGGAGACTTCGGGCTCATAATAAGAAGGAGCCCAAAACGTAATTTTAGGTTGGAGTGGGTAGTGCAGTAATAATAATTTAGTGGACTTTATTATTATTGGATTAAATATAAGCTTTGGGCTAAGCTTGAATATTTAATCCAATGGAGGCCCAACTCCAATTCTCCTCCTGATCCCTGATGTAGCCCAGTATATAAGTTAACTCAGCCTCTTGGAACCCTAAGATTTCCTGTGCCTCTTTCGACATGAGAAGGGAAAGAAGCAGATTGAGAGATCCTGCAGACTGTTGCCCACACAACAGTAGGATCACACTTGGGACATACAGTAGAAGATCAGAGGTAGTTCTCTCCAACGATTCATCCTCTACATCAACCCAGAAGTACGGTAAACAAATTTTAATTGCTTCCGCTGATTGTTTGCCTATAATCCTAACGATTATGTTTGAACCACACGATCCAATTGCCAACAATTTGTATCAGAGCGTTGGTTTCGTGGTGAAACATGAACTGTAAGGTTGGGGTTTATGTGATTATAAGATTAATTGATTTGATCTGGATGTAATCGCATATTTTTTAGCCATTCGTGTGTTCCTTATCGTGATAGAAAGCGTATGTGAAAGGGATTGTATGTGTGTTATTATCCATTATTCCTTGGTATTTCTCCATGTAAATCGTGTATGATTTTTGTGGATTGTTATTACTTAATACAACACAAAAAATACTTGAAACACATCTGCTATCACACACATGACTGTACAAATCAGTCAGAAAGAAAAAGACAAGAGCCCGATGGCTGGTTGAAGGCGTTGACTGGCATTGGCTGGGCGGCTATGCAACTCTCGGTTGCTGGTGTGAAGGCGACCACCGGCACCCAATGGTGGGACGAGGCAGATTAGTTGACCGCGATGGGGCGGGAGGATGGTTGCGAGATGTGGCTGGGTTCCAGGTAGGTCGCTGATGCTTCCGGTTGAACCAGTGGTGGGTTCTGGTCGCATCAGAAAGCGACCCGATTGAGTCCTCCATGAGTTCGAGGCTGCTGGATATCTGTTGCACGGCTGGAGGCAGCTAGGTCAGCAGTGGGATGTGACTGGAGAGACATCGAGTGGCCTCAAACCTGGACAGAGGATGAGTCGAAGCAGATGCGCGGATGGTGTCGGCGGATCCCGTTCGACGGGGTGCTGGGCAGTGGCAGCCTTGGGCGGCGTAATTCGAAGTAGATCCCATCCGGTGGGCTGACGGCGTTCATGCCAAGAGCAGCGGTCACCGGAGACTGTTCTATCAGGCAGAAGGACGGATCGCGACGACGCGGAGTGGCAGCGGACCCTCAAACGGAGTAGGTGCGACTGGTCCCAGTTGGTGGCGCCGGCAGCAGTTCATTGACGGTGTCTGATCGGCTGGCAGGGAAGGATAGAAGCAGGCGTAACTTCGCTGGTTGATTCCTGGAGAGCAGCCGGCGAATTCATGATGGGTTGGCGCTGCTGGGAGGTCGTAGTGTGGAGCTTGTGACGGTGCGACTCCAGTGGACGACGGCGCGACTCTAGCAGGCTGACGACACGACTCCGTCGGGACAATTGCCGACAGCAGCGGCGCCGGTGAGAGCTCTGCGTGAATGCTGCCATGGATCTGATTGCGGCTGGCAAGTAGAAATAGGGCAGATGATGATCTGGGCCTTGTTTCTTATTTGATTTGGGCTGCATGTTTGGGCACAAAGGGGCAGGCAGGATAATGGGCTGATGATTTTATTAATAGGCCAATTAAAATGCCTGATGGGCCCAATTCAATAATAAATATGGGACTGCTCATTTATTTAATTTGGTTTTGGGTTGTTGGGCCCAAATTTTAATTAAATGGTAATGGGCTGCTGGGCCATTTATTAATACTGGATTTAATTAATTGTGGGATTTGTGTTAGGGCAAGTTTATAGCAAAAATTAGCAGGATAAATGGGCTTAATTAATTTATTAATGGGCTGCTCATTTTATGCTATTGTTGCTTGGGTAGACTGGGCTTATTTATTTGATCCAACATTTTATACAATTAATTCTGATATATAATTGATTTAATTGTTTTACTTGGCAATTAATTGTTATATATGTGGCATGTTCTATGTGATTTATTTTAATTAAATAAATATAGAAGCGTGCTAGAATGTATATTTTATTCTGGAATATTATATGCATGTTAAAAACCCTCGGTGTTTAAATAACTAAGTGGGAGAGGGGATTGGTAATTAATTCCCACGGCCTCCATTATTGGTTTGTAAGTGATGTGAGTAAACTTGCGCATTGGCAATAGAGCCTTCCTCCCTAACGGATGAGTTTATTCATGGATCACTGGTATAAACTTCTTTAAATAATTATTGTTTGTAATGCGATGCATATGGACTTGTGCGTTGGCTATAGTGCCTTCCTCCCTAACGGATGAGCTTATATGCGGTTCACTAGTACAAACTTATATAATAGATGGTTGTAGAAAGTTATCTGAGCGCGTGTGTACTTCTCCAACAGTAAGGCACATAAGCTTGGGCAGCGGACTTGGAATCAAATAATGGTGCACACTTAGATGTAAATAATTAGTATCCTCCCTAACAAAGTCACCGCTATTATTTGCATGGCTAAAGAGGAACCGACTATTAATTATTTTGTCATAAACTTAGGTTGACAAATGAAATTAATGGGTAAAACCTTCTCTTGTAAATGTTCGGGTTTGTAAACGTCCACACTAATGTGGCTTGCAGACTCACGGTGCTTGAGATGTCGGTGAATTTTATTTTTATATTGTTTTGAGGGAATCAATATAAAAGGATAAAATTCGAAGTTTTGATCGGTAAATTAATTTGTGATTCTCTGAATTTCAAATGGTTTTATTTCACTAGTTGTTAACTAAAAGAAATTAAATTTACTCGTCCTAATTAGATGATTAAAAAAGAATCTTGTTTTTGAAATTTACTGCTTAAAGTAAATACATGTGTGTTGTCACAAAGGACTTCTCATGATGCCTATTAAAGTTTCTAGTGATGAGATGAGAGGTTCATAGAAATATGATGGTCTCATGTAACTCTTCGGATACTTAAGTAATTTAAAAGGCGGTAGGTCATGATAGTATTTGATGAATGTATTGGAAATACATGGAATAGAAGTTGAAAGGAAAAACCTAAGTCAATTTTATTCTCCATAATTGCCTAGATGTTTTGAGTAAGTTCCACTTGAATTACAAGAGGATGTAAATGGTGGGAAACTTCTGACAAAACATGTGGTAAAGGAAAGCCATTTTCATCATGATATAAACAAGTTTAATATCTTATTTACTAATGGTTTAAACATGATTAGTGATGACATCTACTGACACGAACTGTGTAGATACTGGAATCACTAAATGTTTATCACTAAGTAATGATAAGATTGTTATGACATGGGTAAAACTACAAAGGTAGTGGCCATTGCAGTGGGAGTTGTTTATTTATCTCATGATAAGAATAAACGATTGATTATGAGAAATTGTCTTTACGTACGTTTCATAGAAAGAATTTGATTTTGGTTTCTATGCATTAACGGATGGATACTTCATTTCATTTAAATGACATGGTGAATGGGGCTATAATCTGTTATAGTACGTTGGTGGATAATGTGTATACTCTTGAATCATGTACATCCCACAGATGCAACAAATAGTAATTAGTAATGCATCTTCTAATATTAGTAAGAGAAAGGAACCTTCAAAGATGAACTAAACATATATTTGGCGTCTAAGATTAGTTCATTTTACTTGAGTAGGATTCAAAAGTTGATAGTCGATGGACCGTAAGGTTTATCAGAAGTGGAAACTATCAGACTTGCGAGTCTTGCTTGGAAGTAAAAATGATTAACTGCCTTTTCAAGGCTGTGGGGTGTAGAGCCAAAGATATATATGTTGGAATTAGTTCATTCTGATTCAAGCAAACCTAATATTATCCAGGCGAGAGATGGTTATGAATATTCGAAGATTATTCTAGATACCAATATATTTATTTGATGCACTGCATGTCTAAGTTCTTTGATTAATTCAAGAATTACAAGGCTGGTACAGTGAAGCGTCATGGAAAATATATTAAGTCATTACGATTTAATCATGATGGCGAATACCTCTTGAGATAGTTAGGAGCTATTGATCAGAAGTTGAGATTAAATCTTAAATTGACTACACCAGGCATGCCCCAACTGAATGGTGTGGTGGATAGAAGGAATAAGGCTCTTATGGTTATGATTAGATAGATGATGAATTATTTGGAATAATTAAATTCATTTTATGGATATGCCCTAGATACAGTAATCCGTAAAACATTTTGTCTGTTTGTGGGATATCCTAGAAAAATGAAGAGTGATTTATGTTGTTCAAAAGATCGAATGGTGATTATCAACACAAACACTGGATTTTTTAGAAAAGGACTATGTAATAAATCACAAACCCATGTATGAGTTGTTCTAAAGGTTGTGAGAAGAAAACACAAAGTATAAGTACCAAGTGTACAAGAGGATATACCACAAGGTAAACTGCAACGCGTGTCACGTCTGATACACAATTACATGTAGTGCCTTTTCGCAGTGGGAGGGTGTTGAGAGTGAAAATAAGCGTGTTTTAGTGTCCAATTGAACACCTTTTTTATGAGTATTATTGTCATATATTAGCACAATGGTCTTATATTCATTATATATGAGAATAAGGTGCACTTGAGGTGTTTTATTATGTTTTAGCTAGAAAAAGGATCAAAAGAGCCAAGTTTGAGAAAAGGAGCAATTTGTGCAAGAATGCTGATAAACGCACGTCCAACTTGTGTAATTATTCTGTATTGATGTGGAGCTCGAAACTATTGGTGTGATATATGGTTGGAAATCCACTGAAGAGAGGGTCGTTTCGGCGTAAAGAACACCATCATTGAAGTCCGAACGAGGAAGTTATGAGCAAAGTGGTGATGCTGCGCGAGCTGTGCCGAACAGAATTGCAGTGCTAATTTCCATGGCCTGTTACATATTCAATTCTTGGAGTTTTTGTGATTTATTTATATGGATAGAAAGCTAAGGAAAAGAGGATCGCGTGAGTGCAAACATCACTCAATTCGGAGTTTGGATGTGAAAGTTATACGCAAAACGATTAGACTGCGCAAGCTGATTCCGATCGGTTCGACCACGACAGGTGGGTTTGACCTGAGCATCAGGTCGAACCGAGGTCGAACCCAACGGAAAAATGCTGGTTCGACCACGACATGCATGGTTCGACCTGTAGGGGTTTGGTTCGACCTGTTTGGGAGGTCGAACCGCGCTTCGGGAACTTACCAAATTCGTATTTTCGAGGCCTAAACGCGTGTGATCACTTGAAAAGCCCATTCCAAGCCTAGGAGACGTGATTACAAGTATAAAAGGAGGTCTATACAGCCCCGAACAAGAGAGGAGGAACACAACACAATACAAGAGAGGAGAAGAGAGGCCACAACATACAACACCCCACAAGGGGGGATCACCCCCCAACCATCATCCTTTTCTCCATCCATCCATCACTTTGAAGATTCGTTTGTGGAATCAAGAGGTGAACCAAGAGGAGGATTCAAGAGCGAGAAGGACGCGATCACGCCACATCAAGGGTTTATTCATTTCCTAATTTATCTTGTATTTTCCGGACATCCGGGTAAGATCTATCCAACACCCATGTGTGTTTCCTACAACACCATGGGCTAGAGCCTTTTTGGTAGAACTAGAGTTGTGAAGGTTTTATCTAGTTAATTGAACTTCCATGTGTATACTCCGTACAACACTACTTGTGGTTTAATTTATATAAGATTGTGCTTTATTAATCCATACTCATAGTCGTTTTGTGCATCGATAATCGTTGTGTAGAGTCTGAATACATAACATGATTATTGGTTGAGTGCGTTCACTGTTGAGCAGGGTTTTATGTTATAAATATGAGTGAAGGGATTCCGAAGTCTTATTAGAACTATCTTATATGAATACTTGTTAATTGAATTGAATTCGGGTTAATAAGTAGGATAAAGAGGATAATTTTATAGTACCTATAAAGGGAGATCATATCGGGTTAGAGTACCAATCCTAGGGGGAAATAATTGATACTGATAGTACCTAGAAAGGGGGGTGAAATTATATCTCTTGCTCCGAGGTTATTCACACGTGTTACACGCATGTTTACTTGTGTCTATAGAGTAGATATGCATGGTTTAGTGATGCGTCCATATTCCACAAGGCAGAGTCGGACATTGATACATGGAAGGGAAGTTAATGAGTAAAACTGGATTACCCTAGAGCTAACTATTCTCCTACTTGATCCACTTTCGTATCCTTCAAGTGATATTTATTTTATTTGTTATTTTAATTACTTGTTTATTAGTTTAATCATCCTAAACCTCAAACCTAATTGCCAACTTGTCTTAATTAATTTAGATAATAATTAAATTGATAATAAGTCGTCCTTTGGGTTCGATATTTACTTGGTCGCTTGCTTAAGCTGCAATTGATATCCTTAATACTTGGGGATTAATTTTGCCTGCAAAGAAAATGCGCATCAGAGGGTTATTCGACAACCCGTGAGATACATGTTTTGGGAAAGTCGTAAGACTTGATCCCTAGAAAACATGGTATTATCCCAGGGATACGACGTTGCACTACAAGATTAAAATGAGGAATCTTAGTAAATTGCAATGAATGTTGAAATAGAATCTATGGATTCTAAATTAAGTCTGGGAACTTGAAAGACCACTAAATAGTGTAAAATCCATTGGAAGTGGTCATAGGAAATAAAAGAGGATCATACAGTAAGGTGAAAACCTTGAAAGCAAAGTTTATTGCGAAAGGGTGTACTCAAAAAGAAATGGTTCGATTATGAGAAACATGTTCGCTGGTAGCTATGCTAATGTTGATCCGGATTCTTTTATTTATTGCTGCTCATATTGAATTATGAGGAACATCAAATAGATCTCAAGACAGCTTTCCTGAATGGAAGTCTTGAGGAAAACATCTATGTGAAGCAACCAGAGTGATTCATTGCAAAGTGCTAATAGCATTTTGATAGTAAGCTTGAAAATGTCCAGCAATGGGCTAAAAGCAAGCTTTGAGATCATGAAGCATCTATTTTGATTAGGTAATCTAGAGGCATGGATTTAAATCAATGAGCGGATGAATCTTGTGTGTTGTAACGAGTGACAGAAACGTGGTGGTGTTTCTTGTACTATACGTAGATAGTATCTTGCTCATTGGAGACAATGAAAAAGTATTATCGGGCGTATGGGTACGGTTAATAAAGCGGTAGAGATGGAGGACTTAAGAAGGGCAAAATATATCCTTTTGATCACGATAATACAGATCACAAGAAAGGATGTTATGCTTATTTCTAGTTTTGTAAAATGATGCAGCCCATACTCGTTTAGCATGTGAATTTATCTAAGTGAATGTGTCTTTGAGACACAAAAAGAAGATAAAGAAGATGAAAGCGGTTCCTTATGCTTCGGCAAATAAGGAAGCTTAATCTAAGGAATGTTATGCACGAAAATGGATAACTGTATTGCCAATGGCATAGACAGTTGGTATCAAACGTAACCCGGAACAAGAATGATGAACTGTAGTAAGACATATATAAAGTGCCTGAGAAGGACTGGAAATTATATGTGGACTTACTAAACAGATTCACTGCTTCTTGTGGATTACTTAGATTTGGATTTTTTAGTCAGATTGGACGGCAGTAAATTCACCTCAAAGGTTATGTGTTTAATTTTAGGAAGTGGAGTCATAATGTGGAGGAGTGCTATATAGGAATATATTTCAGACTCCGGACTCCATCATGGAAAGATGATAAATTGGAGCCTATGAGGCCTCCAAAGTATCTATATGACTCTAGAGACTTCATGATGGACTTTGAAGTGTTTATAAGTTTGCCCAAGGTTATCACAATTTACATTGATGATATTGGTGCAGTTGCAAAATTGAAGGAATCACGAGTCCATAAGGTAATTAAACACATGGAGCGCTAGTACCACCTGTTACGAGAAATTGTATGATGAGGGAAAGGTTGTTGTCGCCTAGATTGCATCGGAGGATGACCTAGTAAATCCATTTACAAGGACCTTAAGGCGAGAGTTTTTAATGGTCGTGTAGTTGGAGTGGGAATCAGATGTATGGCAGAAGACATGATAGCATAGTCTTTTAGTATAAGTGGGAGATTTTTGGATTGTATACTAAAAGTCTAGCTTTAGTATGAACAATTTTATAACAATATTTGAAATGAGAATCATATGATCAAATGATTGCATCTTATAATAATGCAATAGTCCATTTACTTTATACTGTAGATAATATATTGTGCGACAACACGTGGAAGATCATATTATCGGTTTCCTTATAAAGTATAAATAGATGCTCACAACCGAGATAGACGGGGACTCTCTATCGATATGGTTGTAGTGTGATTTGGTATTA
Source organism: Pogostemon cablin (assembly GCA_023678885.1). Lineage (NCBI taxonomy): Eukaryota > Viridiplantae > Streptophyta > Magnoliopsida > Lamiales > Lamiaceae > Pogostemon > Pogostemon cablin. Next base: position 30,961,752 of record CM043013.1, read on the forward strand.
CTTTGTCTTGACTATAAAAATCACATTAGTATGCTTTGTGCATATTGAGTAGGATCGCCTGAGATCGTTCGTCTTATACTGACTATATAGTAGAACTTGATCTCTGTTATTATGGAAGTTCATGCTCTTAATCCCTATACAATAACCTCAACACGTAGGGCAGTATGTATTTCTTTGATTCATCAATGGGTGAGATTTATAAGTATTAAATCAATATACTCGGTGAGTTGGGAAATAGTGTTGTATCTATGGTGTGCTGTTGATTGTAGAAGGAATCCATGTCCGATATAGGTTGATGATGTCCCCTTGAGGAGCTCATAAGGTTTATCATGTAAATCTTGCAAGTGGATTAATTTCAGGCATGATAATAAGGTTGAGTGGTACTACTCTCGGATGAAATATTAATTAATGGAGTTGTCAGTAACTTAATTAATTAATGGGCATTGTATATCTTAAAAATGGGGAGACTTCGAGCTCATAATAAGAAGGAGCCCAAAACGTAATTTTGGGTTGGAGTGGGTAGTGCAGTAATAATAATTTAGTGGACTTTATTATTATTGGATTGAATATAAGCTTTGGGCTAAGCTTAGATATTTAATCCAATGGAGGCCCAACTCCAATTCTCCTCCTGATCCCTGCTGTAGCCCAGTATATAAGTGAACTCAGCCTCTTGGAACCCTAAGATTTCCTGCGCCTCTTTTGACGTGAGAAGGAAAAGAAGCAGATTGAGAGATCCTGCAGACTGTTGCCCACACAACAGTATGATCACACTTGGGACATACAGTAGAAGATCAGAGGTAGTTCTCTGCAGCGATTCATCCTCTACATCAACCCAGAAGTACGGTAAACAAATTTTAATTACTTCCGATGATTGTTTGCCTGTAACCCTAACGATTACGTTTGAACCACACGATCCAATTGTCAACATGGGTAACCCGTGGCAATGAGCGTGGGCATACGTGGGCGACCCCCGTGGGCAACCGTGGGCAATGGGAGTTGGGCATGGGCCATGGCATGGGCAAGCCAAGACAATGGTTGTGGGCAAGCCGTGGGCATAGGCAACCCATGGCAACGGGCATGGGCATACGTGGGCGACCCCCGTGGGCAACAAGAGTTGGGCATGGGCCATGGCATGGGCAAGCCAAGGCAACGGCCGTGGGCATGGGCCTTGCAAGCATGTCCTATGCATGGGCAACCCATAGCAATGGGCATGGGCATACGTGGGCGACCCCCGTAGGCAACCATGGGCAACAGGAGTTGGGCACGGGCCATGACATGGGCAAACCAAGGCAACGGCCATGGGCATGGGCTGTACAAGCATGGCCTGTGTGTGGGCAACCCGTGGCAATGGGCGTTGGCATACGTGGGCGACCCCCGTGGGCAATGGGAGTTGGGCATGGGACATGGCATGGGCAAGCCAAGGCAATGGCCGTGGGCAAGCCGTGGGCATGTGTCGTGCTAGCATGGCTTGTGCATAGGCAACCCGTGGCAATAAGAGTGGGCAAGACGTGGGCGACCCCTGTGGGCAACCGTGCCCAACTCCGTGGCAACGGGCGTAGGCAACCCGTTGCAATGGGCGTGGGCATACGTGGGTAACGGGAGTTGGGCATGGGCCATGGCATGAGCAAGCCAAGGCAACGGGTGTGGGCAAGCAGTGGGCATTGGCCGTGCAAGCATGGGCTATGCATGGGCAACCCGTGGCAATGGGCGTGGGCATACGTGGGTGACCCCCGTGGGCAACCGTGGGCAATAGGAGTTGGGCATGGGTCATGGCATGGGCAAGCCAAGGCAACGATCGTGGGCAAGCTGTGGGCATGAGCAACCCATGGCAACGGACAAGGGCATATGTGGGCGTCCCCCATGGGCAACCGTGGGCAACAGAAGTTGGGCATGGGCCATGGCATGGGAAAGCCAAGGCAACGGCCATGGGCATGGGCCATGCAAGCATGGCCTGTGCATGGGCAACCCATGGCAATGGGCTTGGGCATACGTGGGTGACCTCCGTAGGCAACCGTGGGCAATGGGAGTTGGGCATGGGCCATGGCATTGACAAACCAAGGCAACGGCCATGCGCAAGCCGTGGGCATGGGCCGTGCAAGCATGGCATGTGCATGGGCAACCCATGGCAACGGGCGTGGGCAAGAGGTGGGCGACCCCCGTGGGCAACCGTGGGCAACGGGAGTTGGGCATGGGCCATGGCATGGGCAAGCCAAGGCAACGGCCATGGGTAAGCAGTGGGCATGGGCCGTGCAAAAATGATTTGTGCATGGGCAACCCGTGGCAACCGGCGTGGGTACGTGGGCGACCCCCGTGGGCAACCGTTGATAATGGGAGTTGGGCATGGGCCATGGCATGGGCAAGCCAAGGCAACGGCCATGGGCATAGGTAACCCGTGGCAACGGGAGTGGGCATATGTGGGCGACCACCGTGGGCAACCGTGGGCAACAAGAGTTGAGTATGGACAATGGCATTGGCAAGCCAAGGCAACGGCCATGGGCATGGGTCGTGTAAGCATGGACTGTGCATGGGCAACCCGTGGGAATGGACGTGGGCATATGAGGGCGACCCCCGTGGGCAACCATGGGCAACATGAGTTGGGCACGGGCCATGGCATAGGCAAACCAAGGCAACGGCTGTGGGTATGGGCCGTGCAAGCATGGCCTGTGCATGGGAAACCCGTGGCAATAGGCGTGGGCGACCCCCGTGGGCAACGGGAGTTGGGCATGGTCCATGGCATGGGCTAACCAAGGCAATGGCCGTGGGCATGTGCCGTGCAAGCATGGCCTGTGCATAGGCAACCCGTGGCAACAGGCGTGGGCAAGCCGTGGGCGACTCCCGTGGGCAACCGTGGGAAACTGGAGTTAAGCGTAGGCCATGGCATGGGCAAGCCATGGGCATTGGCCGTCCAAGCATGGCCTGTGCATGGGCAACCCGTGGCAACGAGCATGGGCATACGTGGGCGACCCCCGTGGGCAACCGTGGGCAATGGGAGATGGGCATGGGCCATGGCATGGGCAAGCCAAGGCAACGGCCATGGGCAAGCCGTGGGCATGGGCAACCCAAGGCAACAGGCGTGGGCACACATGGGCGACCTTCGTGGCCAACCGTGGGCAACAGGAGTTGGGCATGGGCCGTGCAAGCATGGCCTGTGCATGGGCAACCATGGCAATAAACGTGGGCATACGTGGGGGGTCGTAGGCAACGGGAGTTGGGCATGGGCCATGGCATGGGCAAGCCAAGGCAACGGCCGTGGGCAAGCCATGGGCATGGGCCGTGCAAGCATGGCCTATGCATAGGCAACCCGTGGCAATGGGCGTGGGCAACCGTGGGCGACCCCGTGGGCAACGGGAGTTGGGCATGGGCCATGGCATGGGCAAGATAAGGCAATGGCCATAGGCTAGCCGTGGACATGGGCCGTGCAAGCTTGGCCTGTGCATGGGCAACCCGTGGCAACGAGCGTGGGCAAACGTGGGCGACCCCCTTGGGCAACAGTGGGCAATGGGAGTTAGGCATTGGCCATGGCATTGGCAAGCCAAGGCAACGGTCGTGGGCAAGCCATGGACATGGGCAATCCATGGCAACGGGCATCGGCATACGTGGGCGACCCCCATGGGCAACCGTGGGCAATGGGAGTTGTGCATGGGCCATGGCATAGGCATGCCAAGGCAACGACCGTGGACATAGACCGTGCAAGCATGGCCTGTGCATGGGCAACCCGAGGCAACGGGCGTGGGCATACCCGGGAGACCCCCGTGGACAACCGTGGGCAATAGGAGTTAGGCATGGGCCATGGCATGGGCAAGCCAAGGCAACGGCCGTGGGCAAGCCGTGGGCATGGGCCGTGCAAGCATGGCCTCTGTATGGGCAACCCGTGGCAATGGGCGTTGGCATACGTGGGTGACTCCCATGGGCAACCGTGGGTAACGTGAATTGGACATGGGCCATGGCATGGACAAGCCAAGGCAACGGCCATGGGCATAGGCCGTGCAAGCATGGCCAATGCATGGCAACCCGTGGCAATGGGCATGGGCAACCCATGGCAACGGGCATTGGCATACGTTGGCAACAGGAGTTGGGGATGGTCCATGGCATGGGCAAACCAAGGCAACGGCCGTGGGCTAGCTGTTGGCATGGGAAACACGTGTCAACGATCGTGGACATACGTGAGCAACCCCCATGGGCAACCGTGGGCAATGAGAGTTGGGCATGGGCCATGGCATGGGCAAACCAAGGCAACGACCATGGGCATGGGTCATGCAAGCATGGCCTGTGCATGGGCAACCCGTGGCAACGGGCGTGGGCATACGTGGGCGACCCCCATGGGCAACAGGAGTTGGGCATGGGTCATGACATGGGCAAGCCAAGGCAATGGCGTGGGCAAGCTGTGGGCATGGGCCGTGCAAGCATGGCCTGTGCATGGGCAACCCGTGGCAATGGGCGTGGGCAACCCGTGGCAACAGACGTGGGCATACGTGGGTAACCCCCGTGGGCAACCATGGGCAAAGGGAGATGGGCATGGGCCATGGCATGGTCAAGCCAAGGCAACAGCCGTCGGCAAGCCGTGGGCATGGGTCGTGCAAGCTTAGCCTGTGCATGGGCAACCCGTGGCAACGGGCGTTGGCATACGTGGACAAACCCCGTGGGCAACAGGAGTTGGGCATGGGCCATGGCATGGGAAAGCCAAGGCAATGGCCGTGGGCAAGCCTTGGGCATGGGCCCTGCAAGCGCGACCTGTGCATGGGCAACCCGTGGCAAAGGGCTTGGGCAAGTCGTGGGCATGGGCCATGCAAGCATGGCCTTTGCATGGGCAGCCATGGCAACAGGCGTGGGCATACGTAGGAGACCCCCGTGGGCAACCGTGAGCATAGGCCAAGACGTGGGTAGGCTCAGGCACCCGTCGTAGGCAATCCTAGGCAACGGGCATGGGCAACCCCCGTGGGCATCCCTAGGCAACGGGCGTGGGCATTCCTAGGCAACCTTCGGTAACCCGACGAGGTTCTTCCTAGACAACCCCCAGCACCCAGCATGCGCAATTCGAGGTAACCATGGGCAGCCCGACGGAGTTCTTCCCAAGCAACTGTGGGCAACAGTAGGCAGCCATGGGCAACACAACGAGGCTCGGCACGGGCAATCCTAAGCAACTACCGTGGGCAATCTTGGGCAACCATGGGCAGCAATGGGCAACCCTACGAGATTCTTCCTAGGCAACCCTCGGCATGGGCAATTCGAGGCAACGGGCGTGGGCAATCCTAGGCAACCCCCGATAATCCTAGGCAATGGGCGTGCGTGGGCAAACTACTAAAAAATAATTCAAATCTCAAAAGTGAAATCCAACTCAAAAAATGAATTCCTTGCACAATTTCGATGGGGCGTGCAATCTCAACCGACCTCCATCCGTCAATATGTGGGCACGTTCGATGTCTCCCGGCATATTGAATGCGTTGAAATAAAAAAATTATCAAAAAAATCAGAATATCAAAACTGAATTCTGACTTCAAAAATGAATTCCTTGAGCAATTTTGGTAGGGAGTGCAAAGTTTCGTGCCGAACGGACGTCCGGATCGATGGGAACCAAAAACTTATCTCCCAGGGAATTTCAATATCTACTGCTGTCACTTGGGTTTCGCCTCTGAACGTTATGTTAATATTCAAAAAGCAAAAGGCCAAAGCCAGAGTACAATCATATAATTACAACTCCATACGGAGCAACCAAAATATTAAAATAAACCTATCTAATTAACAAATGCTCAAATCGAATTACATGCATAAGAATAGAATTGATCTAGCCATCCGGTGAAGGTCGGGTGCCCTCAAAGAGTGTTTCGTTCTGAGCCTTCCATATGAGGAAGACGCTTCCATAAAGAGTGAGCGTCCACCTTCTCCTTTCGCGCACATGCACCTGCCGGTCCTTGATAAGCCACTTGAAGCCGGCCTTCAAAGTGGTAACCTGTCTCCTCAACTCCACCTCGTTCCATACTTGGTTCCATACATACCTCATGAACGAGCATCCGAAGAAGAGGTGGTCTCTCATTTCGGGGGCCCTCGATCGGGCCTTCTTAATGTCTCCATCTATCCATGGTAAGTAGACGATTCCTTATAGCAATTCACATCCTGAACGAATATTTCTGAGGAACCCACGGACTCCATAACTTCTTGTAGATGGGCTGTACCGGCACGGAGTTAGAAGATAGCCAATACAGCTTCCCTACACGAAGTCTTCCCATCTCCGTACACGCCGCGAATGAGGTGACAATGTCGCCTTCGATCCGTGCTCGAACCCTATCCCTCACCCGAAGGATATCTTTCCACACTATTGAGGCACTATAATTAACCTCAACATCCCAGCACGAAGAGGACTGAAGATAAATGGCATTAATCCACTTGATCCACAGCGACCTCTTCTCCTGATGCACATCCCACAACACCCCACAAAGAGCTATATCATTCAGCAGGTTGAGTCCCCTAAGTCCCAGGCCGCCCTGTTCCTTAGGTAGGATGACCTCCTCCCAACAAACTGCACCCCTTGTGGTTCCCCAAAGGAATTTCCGAATCATCTGTTCAACTCTATCCACAATTCACTTGGGGACCTTCACCATCGATGTCCAGAAGTTCATCAACCCATACACCACCGACCGAATGAGTTACAATCGACCAGCTTACGAGAGCAAATGCATGGACAAGCCACTGAACAAGTTAGATATTTGCGTGATGAGCGGCTCAAAGGTAAAATCCTGAAGCTTACTTCCCTGCAGCAGAACTCCCAAGTAGCCTACGGGGAAGGTGCCTTCATGAAAAGGCAAGACTTCACGAATTGCCTGCTCCTCATCCTTCGAAACACCTGCCATAAACAAGTGAGATTTGTCTGCACTCACCTCCAAACCCGACATACGTGCAAAGAGATCAAGAGCCTTAGCAACCACTTCTGTGGAGGAGCGATTGCCATATGCAAAGATGATCAAGTCATCCGCAAATGCTAGATGGGTGACGCCTACCTTAGCGCAATGCCTAGAGTGGAACTTAGAGTTCTCTCTCACAGTCAATCTCTTGAAGAATCAGAAGAAATAATCCATGCAGAGAACAAACGGCAAGGATGATAATGGATCCCCTTGGTGCAAGCCTCTCTTACCGTCGAAGTATCCCTCAGGTGTGTCGTTGATCAAGATGGAGAATGAGGTGGTGGTGACATATTCCATGATCCATCCTATCATACGTTGGGGAAACTTCAACCCTGTAAGGACTCCATGCAGAAAACCCCAATCCATCGAATCATATGCCTACTTGATATCCACCTTAATAGCCATTCTTCTATACTGACGATGCTTTGCTCATCCATAATTCTTCACTATCTCCTGAGCAAGCATCACGCAGTCTCTCATTCTTCGATTCTTAACGAATCCAAAATGATTCTCAGCAACCAAACCATTCATAAGATCCATCATACGCGCCACAATGATTCTAGAGATGATCTTGTACAACATATTGCAGCACAAAATAGGGCGGAAGTCCCTAACAGTCGGATCATGCTTCCCTTTCGGGATGAGTGTAATAAACGTAGCGTTCATCTGTCACAGCAACTGTCCGGGTTGAAAGAATTCCTGGACAGCGGCCACGACATCTGCACCCACTACGTCCCATGAATCCCAGTAGAAGACAGTCGTATACCCATCCGGACTGGGAGCTTTATCCCCGTTCATTCTCAACACTACCTCCTTTATCTCCTCGGCCGTAATAGGTGCAACAAGATCCTGTGCCTGCTGATCACTCAACACAGCACCCCACTTGAACACACTATCATCAATCTCCTCACACTCCCCTGCTGTGCCCAACAAGACCATATAGAACATAAGAAACTCTCCAACGACTTCATCCTGGGATGAGGCATGCCCGGTTTTGGTACGTGTGGAGGGGATGATATTCCTTACGCCGTTAGACTTAATATTCTAGTAAAAAACTTTGTGGGTTTATCCTGGTTGATTAAATACTTAGCCCTGGCCATTTGAGAAAGAAATAGATGCTCGGTGTGACACAAGAAGTCGACCCTCTTAGCTGCCTCCCGAACTCTGTCCCATTTCTCAACGTTACCAGGATCAGCATGGCTCTCCAGCTGTAGGCTATCAAGTTCCGTTCTAGCTCTCTCTACTCTCTCAGTGATGTGGCCGAAGTCTCTCTTGCCAATCAGGCGTAATTTTGGCTTGAGAAGCTTCAGTCGACGACATACACTGAACTGAGTTGTGCCCCAAACTTGCGAGTCCCATACCTCTCGTACTGTATCCAAGTAGCCCCCGCTGGTCTTCTACATGTTCACATATTTGAACGGTCTACCCTTTGAGTACTCGGCGTGAAACACGGAAACTAGGGCAGGGCAGTAGTCCAAAGTGGCCCCCATGGATAGAAACTCCGACTCCACTACTCCCGAACTGAGATTCCAGTTTGAATTCACCAATACTCTATCAATACGACTCCATACTCTACCATTCATCCAGGTGAAGAAGCACCCCTTAGACTTAGCATTATGCAATCCCAGTTCAACACACAATTCCTCAAAATCAACCCTGCACTGTTTCGATGGGACGGAACAATTTAAAAATGCTCATCCGGTTTTCTAACGTAGTTAAAGTCTCCAAGGATCATCCAAGGAGAGTTTACTGCGGGGACAACCGAAGACAGATGACTCCATAGCCTACGCCTGTCAACAACGCCATTACGGGCATACACAACACTGATGTGGAACTCCTGCTGAGAAATCAAACAGCGAACCAAACCAGAGATACATTGCTCATGGAGCATAACATCACTAACAATAATTAAAGTGGAATCCCACGCAACCATAATACGACCACCATCAACAACATCAAAATTATTCACAGTATGCCAACTAGGAACAATTCTACCAACTATGTACACCACATTATCCACAGATAATATAGTCTCAAGAAAAACCTACTGAACACACTTTATGCTTGCGAACTAACCTGCGGGCTGCTCGCTGCGCACGAGGGGTTCGCCCTCGTACATTCCATGATAAGAACTTCATTGACGAACATTGGGGGATGAGCCCCCACCTCGTCCCGGTCCATTTCCTCTACCCTGCGGTTCCTGGATAGTAATTCCTGTACCGCGCCTGCCTTCATCAGCCCTGTGCATAAGGCTGGGAGGCAGAGACCGTCCTGAATATCCCACGGCCTCCTCGTCCTCCTCCTCCATTTTCGACGCCCAAGTTTTTCTAGTGTTAGCTTGGGCGGGCTGTTTACCATCCCGCCTATTGATCCTCCAGTCACTTGTTGGGTTATATACTAAAAGTCTAGCTTTAGTATGAACAATTTTATAACAATATTTGAAATGAGAATCATATGATCAAATGATTGAATCTTATAATTTATTTTATATGCATAATGCAATAGTCCATTTACTTTATACTGTATATAATATGTTGTGCGACAACACGCGGAAGATCATATTATTAGTTTCCTTATAAAATATAAACAGATGCTCACAACCGAGATAGACGGGGACTCTCTATCGGTATGGTTGTAGTGTGATTTGGTATTAGTTTGTCTTGACTATAAAATCACATTAGTGTGCTTTGTGCATATTGAGTAGGATCGCCTGAGATCGTTCGTCTTATACTGACTATATAGTAGAACTTAATCCCTATACAATAACCTCGACACGTAGGGTAGTATGTATTTCTTTAATTCATCAATGAGTGAGATTTATAAGTATTAGATCAACAAACTCGGTGAGTTGGGAAATAGTGTGGTATCTATGGTGTGCTGTTGATTGTAGAAGGAATCCATGTCCGATATAGGTTGATGATGTCCCCTTGAGGAGCTCATAAGGTTTATCATATAAATCTTGCAAGTGGATTAATTTCCGGCATGATAATAAGGTTGAGTGGTACTACTCTCGGATAAGATATTAATTAATTTGAGTTGTCAGTAACTTAATTAATTAATGGGCATTGTATATCTTAAACATGGGGAGACTTCGGGCTCATAATAAGAAGGAGCCCAAAAGGTAATTTTGGGTTGGAGTGGGTAGTGCAGTAATAATAATTTAGTGGACTTTATTGTTATTATTAAATTAAATATAAGCTTTGGGCTAAGCTTGGATATTTAATCCAATGGAGGCCTAACTCCAATTCTCCTCCTGATCCCTGCTGTAGCCCAGTATATAAGTGAACTCAGCCTCTTGGAACCCTAAGTTTTCCTGCGCCTCTTTTTACGTGAGAAGGGAAAGAAGCAGATTGAGAGATCCTGCAGACTGTTGCCCACACAACAGCAGGATCACACTTGGGACATACAGTAGAAGATCAGAGGTAGTTCTCTGCAGCGATTCATCCTCTACATCAACCCAGAAGTACGGTAAACCTATTTTAATTGCTTCCGCTGATTGTTTGCCTGAAATCCTAACGATTACGTTTGAACCACATGATCCAATTACCAACAATTGGTATCAGAGCGTTGGTTTCGTGGTGAAACGTGAGACGTTAGGTTGGGTTTTTGCCTTACTTGTGATTATGGTCGTATGATAGCATGTATGAAGGGGATAATTTGATTATGTGAAATAATCTGAAAATAATCTCTTGGGTTTTATATTGTTATTGTTTTTCACCATGGCATGCAATTTGGTATGTGTGATTGTTAATTGTTTGTTCATTACTGGACACACTACACACACATCGAGAAACCCATATGCTATCTATACACACTGGATCGCACACACTCACGACCCGGTGGGCTGTCGCTGTTCTCATCGGAAAGAAAGGAAGAATGAAAATGATGTGAGTCCTTAACGTGCTATGGGCGAGTCGACGGAGGGTTGGAGCGAGTCAGAAGCAGTCTCCGACCGCGTCTGGCGGCAATCCAAGCGAGTTACTATCGACGGCACGCGTTCGGGCAACATCGGCAGTGGCGATAAAACTGGGTTCTGGGCAGGAAAGTCGAAGGCTACCGGTCGAACCAGTGGTGTGTTATGGTCACATCAGGATGCGATCCGATCGAAGTTCTCCATGCATTCAGTGCTATTGAATCACGTGTACACGGCGACACTCGACTGAGAGAGAAGTCTGGCTGGGCGATTCGAGGCTATTCTGGGTGAGTCGCCGGTTTATTCGACCAAATCAGGAGGGATCCCAGAGAGTCCAACCCGATTCTGGTCGGATCGGAGCTGATCGGCGATGCGCGATAGCACTATTGTGGAAAGCGACGGAGCGAGCTTCTGGATTACCGTTGCTCAGCTGCTTGATGGCGGCGCTGGATTCAGTTGTGGCAGATCAGCGATCTGGGTGGATCGAACTCTCTGTATGATCAGATTTGTGCAGTTCCAATCGGGTCTTGTCTGGTCTTCGACGAATGATGGCGCTCGTGGCTTGCTGTCGATCGAAGCGGTGATGGCAATCGCGGCAAATGCATGCGAGACTCAGGTTGAACCAGTCGAGTCAGTGTTGCTACGAGGTCTCCGGTGTGGAGCAATCACTGAAGAGGGCGGAGCAGGCGTGTATCCGGCTGGATGACGGCACCACAGTCCGCTGACTGGTGCGACGGCGGGGTTGCTGAGGGCTGTTAAAAGCGGTCGTCTTCGCGAAGGCTGGAGCGGCGACTCCAGTCAGTGACGCTGATGGGCAGATGCAGCGGAAATGTGGCAATGCTGCCGGGTCTTGACGGCGCCAGGCGAACTCCGGCCACCGAGAGCAACTTACTGGCGGTGAGTCTGCGGCTGGTTTTGGATTAAATGTGTGATGGCAGAAGCAAGCGGCTGTCTCTTAGGGCAGCGTTGTTGATCTTGCTGCTGGGCCTTATCCCTTTTAATTTGGTTATGGACTGATGGGTCCATATTTAATTAAAATGCTAATGGGCTGTGGATTCTAGGCTGCTCAATTTTAATTTGGTTTTGGGCTGTTGGGCCCAATTTTAATTAAAATGCTTATGGGCTGCTGGGCCAATATTAATTGCTAGATTTAATTAACTGTGGGATTTGTGTTGTGCCAAGTTTATAGCAAAAATTAGCAGGGTAAATGGGCTTAATTAATTTATTAATGGGCTCCTCATTTTATGCTATTGTTGCTTGGGTAGACTGTGCCTATTTATTTGATCCAACATTTTATGCAATTAATTCTGATATATAATTTTTTAATTGTTTTAATTTGACAATTAATTTTTATATATGTGGCATGTTCTATGTGATTTATTTTAATTAAATAAATATAGAAACATGCTAGAATGTATGTTTTATTCTGGAATATTATATTCATGTTAAAAACCCTCGGTGTTTAAATAACTAAGTGGGAGAGGGGATTGGTAATAAATTCCCACGGCCTCCATTATTGGTTCGTAAGTGATGTGAATAAACTTGCGTGTTGGCATAGACCTTCCTCCCCATCGGATGAGTTTATTCACGGATCACTGGTACGAACTTCTTTATCATAATCGTATGAAGTTATCCGAGTGTGTGTGTACTTCTCCATCTGTAAGGCACACAAACTTGGACCGCGGACTTGGGATTAAATAATGGTGTACACTTAGGTGTAAATAATAAGTATCCTCCCCATCGAAGTCACTGCTGTTATTTGCATGGCTAAAGAGGAACCGACTATTAATTATTTTGTCATAAAGTTAGGTTGACAAATGAAATTAATGGGTAAAACCTTCTTTTGTAAATGTTCGGGTTTGTAAACGTCCACACTATCGTGGCTTGTAGACTCACGGTGCTTGAGATATCGGTGAATTTTATTTTTATATTATTTTGAGGGAATCAACATAAAATAATAAAATTCGAAGATTTGATCGGAATATTTATTTGCGATTCTCTGAATTTCGAATGGTTTTATTTCACTAATTGTTAACTTAAAGACATTACATTTACTTGTCCAAATTATATGATTAGAAAAGTATCTTGGTTTTGAAAATTACTGCTTAAGAAAATAAAAATGTGTTCTCACATAGGACGTCTCACGATGCCTGTTAATGTCTCTAGTGAAGAGATGAGAAGTTCATAGAAATATGATGGTCTCATGTAACTCTTCAGATACTCGAGTAATTTAAAATGCGGTAGGTCATGATAGAATTTGATGAATGAATTGGAAATACATGGAATACAAGTTGAAAGGGAAACCTAAGTCAATTTATTTTCCATAATTGCCTAGATGTTTTGAGTAAGTTTCACCTGAATTACGAGTGGATGTAAATGGTGGGAAACTTCTGACAAAACATGTGGCAAAGGAAAGCCATTTTCATCATGATGTGAACAAGTTTAATATCTTATTTACTAGTGGTTTAAAATGATTAGTGATGGCATCTACTGACACGAACTGTATAGATACTGGAATCACTAAATGTTTATCACTAAGTAAGGATAAGATTGTTATGACATGTGTAAAACTACAAAGGTAGTGACTATTGCAGTGGGAGTTGTTTATTTATCTCATGATAAGAATAAACGATTGATTATGAGAAATTTTCTTTACGTACGTTTCATAGAAAGAATTTGATTTTGGTTTCTATGCATTAACGGATGGATACTTCATTTCATTTAAATGACATGGTCATAGTGATGAGGAATGGGGCTATAATCTGTTATAGTACGTTGGTGGATAATGTATATACTCTTGAATCATGTACATCCCACAGATGCAACAAATAGTAATTAGTAATGCATCTTCTAATATTAGTAAGAGAAAGGAACCTTCAAAGATGAACTAAACATACATTTGGCATCTAAGATTAGTTCATTTTACTTGAGTAGGATTCAAAAGTTGATAGCCGATGGACCGTAAGGTTTATCTGAAGTGGAAACTATCAGACTTGCGAGTCTTTCTTGGAAGTAAAAATGATTAACTGCCTTTTCAAGGCTGTGGGGTGTAGAGCCAAAGATATATATGTTGGAATTAGTTCATTCTGATTCAAGCAAACCTAATATTATCCAGGCGAGAGATGGTTATGAATATTCGAAGATTATTCTAGATACCAATATATTTATTTGATGCATTGCATGTCTAAGTTCTTTGATTAATTCAAGAATTGCAAGGCTGGTACAGTGAAGCGTCATGGAAAATATATTAAGTCATTACGATTTAATCATGATGGCGAAGACCTCTTGAGATAGTTAGGAGCTATTGATCAGAAGTTGAGATTAAATCTCAAATTGACTACACCAGGCATGCCCCAACTAAATGGTGTGGTGGATAGAAGGAATAAGGCTCTTATGGTTATGATTAGATAGATGATGAATTATTTGGAATAATTAAATTCATTTTATGGATATGCCCTAGATACATTAATTCGTAAAACGCTTTGTCTGTTTGTGGGATATCCTAGAAAAATAAAGAGTGATTTATTTTGTTCAAAAGATTGAAGGTGATTGTCAACACAAACACTAGATTTTTTTTTTGGAAAAGGACTATGTAATAAATCAAAAACCCGTGAATAAGTTATTCTAAAGGTAGTGAGAAGAAAACACAAAGTATAAGTACCAAGTATACAAGAGGATATACCACAAGGTAAACTGCAACGCGTGTCACGTCTGATACACAATTACATGTAGTGCCTTGTCGCAGTGGGAGGGTTATTCGACAACCCGTGAGATACATATTTTGGGAAAGTCGTAAGACTTGATCCCTAGTAAACATGGTATTATCCCAGGGATACGACGTTGCACTACAAGATTAAAATGCGGAATCTTAGTAAGTTGCAATGAATGTTGAAATAGAATCTACGGATTCTAAATTAAATCTGGGAACTTGGTAGACCACTAAATAGTGTAAAAGCCATTGGAAGTGGTCAAAGGAAATAAAAGAGGATCATACGGTAAGGTGAAAACCTTGAAAGCAAAGTTTATTTGCGAAAGGGTGTACTCAGAAAGAAATGGTTTGATTATGAGGAAACATGTTCGCTGGTAGCTATGCTAATGTTGATCCGGATTATTTTATTTATTGCTGCTCATATTGAATTATGAGGAACAACAAATAGATGTCAAGACAGCTTTCTTAATTGGAAGTCTTGAGGAAAACATCTATGTGAAGCAACCAGAGTGATTCATTGTAAAGTGCTAATAGAATTTTGATAGTAAGCTTGAAAGTGTCCAGCGATGGGTTAAAAGCAAGCTTTGAGATCATGAAGCATCTATTTTGATTAGGTAATCCAGTGGCATGGATTTAAATCAATGAGCGGATGAGTCTTTTTGTGTGTTGTAAAGAGTGACAGAAACGTGGTGGTGTTTCTTGTACTATACGTAGATAGTATCTTGCTCATTACGGTTAATAAAGCGGTAGAGATGGAGGACTTAAAAAGGGCAAAATATATCCTTTTTGATCACGGTAACACTGATCCCAAGAAAGGATGTTATGCTTATCTCAAGTTTCATAAAATGATACACTCCATACTCGTTTAGCATGTGTATTTATCTAAGTGAATGTGCCTTTGAGACACAAAAAGAAGATAAAGAAGATGAAAGTGGTTCCTTATGCTTCGGCGAATAAGGAAGCTTAATCTAAGGAATGCTATGCACGAAAATGGATAACTGTATTGCCAATGGCATAGACAGTTGGTATCAAATGTAACCCAGAAAAAGAATGATGAACTGTAGTAAGACATATATAAAGTGCCTGAGAAGGACTGGAAATTATATGTGGACTTACTAAACAGATTCACTGCTTCTTGTGGATTACGTAGATTTAGATTTTTTAGTCCGATTGGACGGCAGTAAATTCACCTCAAAGGTTATGTGTTTAATTTTAGGAAGTAGAGTCATAATGTGGAGGAGTGTTATATAGAAATATATTTCAGACTCTTGACTCCATCATGGAAAGATGATAAATTGGAGCCTATGAGGCTGCCAAAGTATCTATATGACTCTAGAGACTTCATGATTGACTTTGAAGTGTTTATAAATTTGCCCAAGGTTATCACAATTTACATTGATGATATTGGTTCAGTTGCAAACTTGAAAGAATCACGAGTCCATAAGGCAATTAAACACATGGAACGCGAGTACCACTTGTTACGAGAAATCGTATGATGAGGGGAAGGTTGTTGTCGCCTAAATTGCATCGGATGATGACCTAGTAAATCCATTTACAAGGACCTTAAGGTGACAGTTTTTAATGGTTGTGTAGTTGGAGTAGGAATCAGATGTATGACAGAAGACATGACAGCATAGTCTTTTAGTATAAGTAGGAGATTGTTGGGTTGTATACTAAAAGTCTAGCTTTAGTATGAACAATTTTATAACAATATTTGAAATGAGAATCATATGATCAAATGATTGCATCTTATAATTTATTTTATATGCATAATGCAATAGTCCATTTACTTTATACTGTAAATAATATATTGTGCGACAACACGCGGAAGATCATATTATCGGTTTTCTTATAAAGTATAAATAGATGCCCACAACCGAGATAGACGGGGACTCTCTATCGGTATGATTGTAGTGTGATTTGGTATTAGTTTGTCTTGACTATAAAATCACATTAGTGTGCTTTGTGCATATTGAGTAGGATCGCCTGAGATCGTTCGTCTTACACTGACTATATAGTAGAACTTGATCTCTGTTATTATTGAAGTTCATGCTCTTAATCCCTATACAATAACCTCGACATGCAGGGCAGTATGTATTTCTTTGATTCATCAATGGGTGAGATTTATAAGTATTATATCAACAAACTCGGTGAGTTGGGAAATAGTGCTGTATCTATGGTGTGATGTTGATTGTAGAAGGAATCCATGTCCGATATAGGTTGATGATGTCCCCTTGAGGAGCTCATAAGGTTTATCATGTAAATCTTGCAAGTGGATTAATTTTCGGCATGATAATAAGGTTGAGTGGTACTACTCTCGGATAAGATATTAATTAATTTGAGTTGTCAGTAACTTAATTAATTAATGGGCATTGTATATCTTAAACATGGGGAGACTTCGGGCTCATAATAAGAAGGAGCCCAAAACGTAATTTTGGGTTGGAGTGGGTAGTGCAGTAATAATAATTTAGTGGACTTTATTGTTATTATTGAATTAAATATAAGTTTTGGGCTAAGCTTGGATATTTAATCCAATGGAGGCCCAACTCCAATTCTCCTCCTGATCGCTGCTGTAGCCCAGTATATAAGTGAACTCAGTGATGAGTGATATTTTCACCTAGATTTTAGTGTCTTTTTATATGTGTTTTCGTATGATTTTATCCGTATTTTATATGTTATTTGGTTGTGTTTTGTGTTTTTATGGGAATGTGTGAGAATGATCTTAAACATATGTATAACATGTGAAAATGGAGTAAAAAATGAAGACGGGAGATCAAACAAGAAAGAAGGAACAAAAGTGCAAGAACACGGCCCGTGTACCAGACACGGCCCTGTAAGCAACGGCCGTGCGGAGCCATCCGTTCATCCAACACGGCCACCCTTTGGCCGTGCGACACAGCTCGACTCGTGTTGCAGCACACGGCCCGTGTACCAGACACGGGCCTATAAGTGATGGCCGTGCGGGAGCATCCGTTCACGCAACACGGGCACCTTATGACCGTGTTGCGCCACACGACTCGTGTCGTGTCAGGGATCAGAAAAAGTCAGAATCCTTCAAGAAGCTTGTCAAGGGGTATAAATACCCAACACTTCAATATTTTTAAAAAAGGATCCGAATTCCAACCCTTCTACACACACCTCACACACCATTTCCTCCATTCTTCACCTTCACCTTCATCCATTCTTCATCCTTTGGATCTACCTTGATCCAACCATCACATCCTCCATCCAAGTAGTAGAGAAGCAAGGAAGAGAGGTGAATTGCAAGGGGAAGAAGAAGATCACCATTGGAGACATCCAAGGGAGTTTTCATCTAAACTTTGTATTGAAACCTATTGTTTATCATGTTTTGTAAGGAATTTAATGTCTATGTTAATTTTCTTATGGATATGAGAGGCTAATCTCCCTTGTGAGATTAGCAATATGAATTGTGTTGGATAATTTTTGGTATTTTGCAATTGAATGATTATGTTGATTGAGTTAATTGATTTTCTATCATTGGTGCTTTAGATCTTGAGGTTTATGATGATTTGTGTGTTTAATTGTTTTAAGCATGTGATTAGATTGAGAAGTCAATTGCATATTTAGGATAATTAAGTGAATCATTTCATCAAACACTTCATGTGCATTATAGATTGTGAAGAGATTGAGAAGTCCTTCATAGTTTAGAACCCTTTGATAGAACATATCATTTATTAGATTGAGAAGTCAATAGATTATGTGAAGGGACTCTCATTTCAAGCTTAGTACCTAGTTGGAATTGTTTGAGTGAGAACCAATCCAATGAATGTCATTCCATATCCTATTCATTCCGAGAGGGAGTTTAGGTGATCTTAGTGTTGGCCCTTAGCCTTTTTCCCACGACACATATGAATTCATTGCATGATACCTAGATTTTCCATGCTTTAAGTATTGTTAATCTCATCTCTATCTACTTGGCTCATTCATCCATCTCCCATTCATCTATCCATTTATTTTATTGTCATTTCTTGATTATCTCCCCTTCTTGATCATCTCTATAATACTATGGTGAACACAAGATCGCTTAGACTCTAGCACGTTCCTCCCTGTGGTTCGATAATTTCTTTAATTGGTCATGCCCACTATATTATGGCTAATCACTCAGCCTCTTGGAACCCTAAGTTTTCCTGCGCCTCTTTTGATATGAGAAGGGAAAGAAGCAGATTGAGAGATCCTGCAGACTGTTGCCCACACAACAGCAGGATCACACTTGGGACATACAGTAGAAGATCAGAGGTAGTTCTCAGCAGCGATTCATCCTCTACATCAACCCAGAAGTACGGTAAACCTATTTTAATTACTTCCGCTGATTGTTTGCCTGAAATCCTAATGATTACGTTTGAACCACACGATCCAATTGCCAACATCATTAGGATCCAACTCATCTAGGATTTGGTATTTCCCAGACATGACCTTCTCTCTCTGTTCGTGGGTAAGTTGAGGGGCCATAGCCTTCTTCTTCCCACTCCTGTTTCTCTTTTTCTTCCCTCTATTGTTCTTTGGTCCCACCTGCTAAAATCCCTCCTCATCAACCCCTTCTTCCACCTGTGTGGACTCCTGTGGATTTTCCTTCTCCTTCTCCCCCTTATCTCCACCATCTAGGTCGTCACAATCACTAACCAAGTGGCCAAACTTCCTGCACTTAGTACAATACGCCGGAAGGCATTCGTACAACACAGATTGAGAGTAGTTTGCCCCTCGGTAGTTGAAAGTAACCTCCTTTGGGAGCTCCTGCAAGACATCAATATCAACTCGCACACGCACAAATGATACTTTGTCCGCTTTAACAGAGGTATCGTCCACCATAATCGGTCTACCCACTAATGAGGCCACCTTGCTAATGTGGTTCCTCGACCACAACTCTAATGGGAATGAAGGAAGACGTATCCAGACCAGAACATGGGAGATTTCCCGATCATTAAACTGAAAAGCTCGTGGGAGCCTTTCAAGCATAAGATATCATTCCCAGATGGAGTGGGGAGCCCTGTCCAGCACTTTCCGAACATCTTCCTCCGAGCAAAGATGGAAGATAATCCATCTCGATTGGTGCATGACGATGGTGTATTTGACTCCCCATGCACGGCATATGGCATGAAGAGCTTGCATCCCCGAAAACCATCCCGAGAAGTACCCCACCAGTGTGTATTTCCATGCATCGGAGTCATCCTTCGGATCCAGGTAGGACACTCCATCGCAGGGTGCAATGTATTCAATTTTTCTATCCGGATCAATATTATTCTTGTTGATAAACTTGGAGTAGTCAAATGGTTCCCTGGGAGCAGAACCCTTGCCCGAATCACCCTGCCGTGCGCGCTGAAATCGCTGACCACCCTGCTGCTCAGACCCTGACGTCGCGCCCTCGTGCATGTGCATGTCACCTGGGGCCTGCCCAGCGCTCTCGCCCACGCCCATGCAACTTGTCGAGCTAGGGAGCCGGATGTGCGTGCCGAGACATGTTGTCGAGAAAGGCCCTGCGCCTACCGAGGATCAGCCCCATCCTACCAAGAAGCCTTAGCACTCTTGATAGTCTCGGTGCCCTACCGAGTAGCATCAACAGGCCCCTGCCCATGCCGAGTCTCGGTGCTAACCTGCCGAGGATCTTCGCTTGCCTACCGAGCGGGTGAGGCCAGGGGGGTCGCAACATCCAGCCGACATCGGGCACCCGGGGTAGTACTACGCCTCCCCTTCGCCGAGGATTTTCTCCTTGGGCTAGGGTTTCGGGCAATAGGTACCACCACGGTCGTTTCATCCATGGCCATGTCCACCAACCCTTGCGTGGGGCTTCCAAATGCGGCAACATCCGGTGTGTCTACCACGACGAGGGCCATGGAGCCGACGTTAATCTCCATCTCCATCTCCATCTGGTCGGCCACTATGGATCGCGCCAAGGCGGCGCCATCATTCAGTTGTGGATTATCTACCAAAACTGCTTCCTCAAGTGTTTTCTTCCTTTCAATATCCTTTGCTCGATTCTTCACCGATTTGAATGATTCATCGCTCACACGCACATCCGTCAATACCTTGGAAGGCGTTCTGCTCCTTGATTTTTTCCCCATGAGAGAAAAACCTAGGCGGATAGCATGAACAAGGGATGATTCTCTACCACCACCGTGGGGAGCGGTGAGATCAAATCGGCCGTCGTCGGCGAGAGGCGCCGACAATAGAGGGAAGGGTGGGTGAAGTCGGACGATGATCGCCAAGGCTGTGGGCCAGAGGCGCCGACAGCCGCGAGTTTCTGGGGGAAAGAAGCTAGAGAGCGAAATTTTGGAACTAGGGTTCCAAAAATTTTGCTCACGCATTGACTCTCTCTTTCACTTGGGTTTCGCCTCTGAACGTTATGTTAATTATTCAAAAATTGGAGGCCGAAGCCAGAGTCGTAAACATATAATTACAACTCCAACCGGAGCAACGAAAACAGAAATTAACTTATCTAGATAACAAATGCTCGAATCTAATTACATGCATAATGATAGAATCGATCAAGCCATCCGGGGAAGGTCGGGCGCCCTCGAAGAGCGCATCGATCCGAACCTTCCAAATGAGGAAGACGCTTCCATAGAGAGCAAGCGTCCACCTCCTCCTCTCGCGCACATATACGTTGGTCCTTGATAAGCTACTTGAAGCCGGCCTTCAACGTGGTAACGTGTCTCCTCCATTCCAATTTGCTCCTTACCCGGTTCCATACGTACCTCTTGAATGGGCAACCAAAGAAGAGATGGTATCTCATTTCGGAGGCCCCCACGCGCAGCACACACTCGACCGGGCCTTCATAACATCTCCATCTATCCATGGTAAGCAGACGATTCCTCACAACAATCCACACCCTGAATGAATGTTTCTGAGGAACCCACGGACTCCATAACTTCTTGTAAATGGGTTGTACCAGCGCAGAGTTAGCAGCTAGCTAATACAGCTTCCCTACACGAAGCCTTCCCATCTCCGAACAGGAAGCGAATGAGGTGACAGTATAGCCTCTGATCCGTGCTCGAACCCTATCTCCCACCTAAAGGATATCCTTCCACACTATTGAGGCACTGCAGTTCACCTAAACATCCCAGCACAAAGAGGACTGAAGATAGATGGCGTTAATCCACTTAATCCACAGCGACCTCTTCTCCTGATGCACATCCCACAACACACCATAAAGGGCTACATTGTTCAGTAGGTCGAGTCTTCTAAGTCCCAGGCCGCCCTGTTCCTTAGGTAGAATCACATCCTCCCAACGAACTACACCCCTTGTGATTCCCCAAAGGAATTTCCATATCATGCGTTCAACACTATCCATAATTCTCTTGGGGACCTTCACCACCGACCGAATGAGTTCCAGTCGCCAAGCATACGATAGCAAATACGTGGACCAACCCCTGATCAAGTTAGATATCTGCATGATAAGCGGCTCAAAGGCTGACTCCCGAAGCTTACTTCCCTGCAGCGGAACTCTCAAGTAGCGTACGGGGAAGGTACCTTCCTGAAAAGGCAACACCTCACGAATCGCCTGCTCCTCATCCTTCGAAACACCTGCCATAAACAAGTGAGATTTGTCTGCGCTCACTTCCAGCCCTGACATTTGAGCAAAGAGATCAAATGCCCTAGCAATAACTTCTGCGGATGAGCGGTTGCCGTAGGAGAAGATGATCAAATCGTCCACAAATGTCGGGTGGGTGACGCCTACTTTCGCACAATGTCGAGAGTGATACTTGTAGTTGTTTCTCACGGTCATTCTCCTGAAGAGCCGGGAGAAATAATCTATGCAGAGAATAAACAGCAAGGACGACAATGGATCCACTTGAAATAAGCCCCTCTTACCGTCGAAATACCCCTCAGGTGTGCCGTTGATCAAGATGGAGAATGAGGTGGTGGTGACACATTCCATGATACATCATATCATACGCTGGGGAAACTTCAAACCTGTAAGAACTCCACGCAGAAAACCCTAATCCACCAAATCATATGCCTTCTTGATATCCACTTTTATTGCAATTCTCCGATACTGTCGATGCTTTGCCCACCTATAATTTTTCACTATCCCCTGAGCAAGCATCACGCAATCATATGCCTTCTTGATATCCACTTTTATTGCAATTCTCCGATACTGTCGATGCTTTGCCCACCTATAATTTTTCACTATCCCCTGAGCAAGCATCACGCAATCTCTCATTCTTCGGTTCTTTACGAATCAAAAATGATTCTCAACAACCAACCCATCCATAAGACCCATCATACGTGCCACAATGATTCTAGAGATGATCTTATAAAACACATTGCAGCACGAAATAGGGCGGAAATCCCTAACAGTAGGATCGTGCTTCCCCTTTGGGATGAGTGTAATAAACGTTGTATTCATCTGTTGCAGTAACTGCCCAGACTAAAAGAATTCCTGGACAGCGGCCACAATATCCATACCTACTACGTCCCATGCATCTCGGAAGAAGGCAGTCGTGTACCCATCTGGACCGGGATCCTTATCACCGTTCATACTCAAAAGAACCTCCTTTACCTCCTCGGCCGTGATAGGTGCTACAAGCTCTTGTGCCTGCTAATCACTCAACACAGCACCCCACTCGAACACACTATCATCAATCTCCTCACACTCCCCTGCAGTGCCCAGCAAGTCTCTATAAAACGTAAGGAACTCTCCAACGACTTCATCCCGGGAGGAAGTATGCCCAGTTTCGGTATGTATTGAGGAGATGATATTCCTTACGCTATTAAACTTGATCTTCTTATAGAAAAACTTTGTGGGTTTATCCTGGTTGATCAAGTACTCAGCCTTGGCCATCTGAGAAAGGAAAAGGTGTTCGGTATGACACAATAAGTTGACCCTCTTGGCTGCCTCCCAAACTCTGTCCCATTTCTCAACGTTTCCAGGATCAGCATGGCTCTCCAGCTGTAGGCTGTCAAGTTCCATTCTAGCTCTCTCTGCTCTCTCAACGATGTGGCCAAAGTCTCTCTTGCCAAGCAGGCTTAACTTTGGCTTGAGAAGCTTCAGCCGATGACACACACTGAACTGAGCCGTGCCCCACACTTGCGAGTCCCATACCTCTCGCACTGTATCCAAATAGTCACTGCTGGTCATCCAATTCGAACTGAGATTCCAATTCAAATTCACCAGTAATCTATCAACATGACTCCATATTCTGCCATTCGTCCAGGTGAAGAAGGACCCCTTAGGCTTAGCATCATCCAATCCCAATTCAACATACAACTCCTCAAAGTCCACCCTGCACCAATTCCGATGAGACAGAACAATTTTAGAATGCTCTTCTGGATTCTTGACGCAATTAAAGTCTCCAAGGAACCTCCATGAAGAGTTAACTAAGGGACAACCGAAGAGAGATGACTCCATAGCCTACGCCTGTCAATAACGCCATTACGGGCGTATATAACACTGATGTGGAACTCCTGCTGAGAAATCAAACAGTGAACCAAACCAGAGATATTGCTCATGGAGCATAACATTACTAATAGTAATCAAAGTGGAATCCCACGCAACCACAATACGTCCATCATCCACAACATCAAAATTATTCACAATATGCCAACTAGGAACAATTCTACCAACAATGTCCACCACATTATCCACAGATAATCTAATCTTAAGAAAACCTATTAAACACACTTTATGCTTGCGAACTAACCTGCGGGCTGCCCGCTGCGCACTAGGGGCTGCAAGCCCTCGTACATTCCATGCTAAGAACCTCATTGACGAACATTGGGAGAAGAGCCCCCGCCTCATCCCAATCCATTTCCTCTACCCTGTGGTTCCTGGATAGTGATTCCAGACCTGCGCCTGCCTCCATCAGCCCTGCGCGTAAGGCTGGGAGGCAGAGACTATCCCGAACAACCCACGGCCTCCTCATCCTCCTCCTCCATTTCCGACGCCCAATTTTTTCTAGTGTTAATTTGGGCGGGCTGTATACCATCCTGCCTATTGATCCTCAAGTTATCAGGATCTAGCACATCTAGGATTTGGTATTTCCCAGATGTGACCTTCTCTCTCTATTCGTGGGTAAGTTGAGGGGCTGTAGCCTTCTTCTTCCCACTCCTGTTTCTCTTTTTCTTCGCTCTATTGTTCTTTGTTCCCACCTGTTGAAATCCTTCCTCATCAACCCCTTCATCCCCCTGTGTAAACTCCTATGGATTCTCCCTCTCTTTCTCCTCCTTATCTCCACCATCAAGATCGTTACAATCACTAACCAAGTCGCCGAACTTCCTGCACTTAGTACAATACGCCAGGAGGCGTTCGTATAGCACAGTCTAAAAGTAGTTCGCCCCTCAGTAGTTGAAAGTAACCTCCTTCGGGAGCTCCTGCGAGACATCAAAATCCACTTGCACACACACGAATGATACTTTGCCTGCTTTAACGGAAGTATCGTCCACCATAATCGGTCTACCAACTAATGAGGCTACCTTGCTAATATGGTTCTTTGACCACAACTCCAATGGGAACGACGGAAGACGGATCCAGATCGGGACATGGGAGATTTCCCAGTCATCAAACTGAAAAGCTCGCAGGAGCCTTTCAAGCATAAGGTATCGTTCCCATATCGAGTATGAAGCTTTGTCCAGCACTTTCCGCACATCTTCCTCCGAACAAAGGCGGAAGATAATCCATCCAGATTGGTGCATGACGATGGTGTATTTGACTCTCCATTCCTGGTAGATGGCATGAATAGCTTGCATGCCCAGAAAACGTCCCGAGAAATACCCCACCAGCATGTATTTCCAAGCGTCGGAGTTGTCCTTCGGATCCAAGTAGGCCACTCTATCGCAGGGTACGATGTATTCGAGTTTTCTATCTGGATCAATATTATTCTTGTTGACAAACTTGAAATAGTCAATTGGTTCCTTGGGAGCAGAACCCTTGCCCGAATCATCCTGCCGCGCGCGCTGAGAGTGCTGTCTGCCCAGCTGCCGAGACCCTGACGCCATACTCTCGCGCATGTGCATGTCGCCTGGGGCCTGCCCTACGCTCTCGCCCATATTCGGTGCAATATGCCAAGTAGGGGAGCCGAAGGTGCGTGCCGAGTTGCGCTACCGCGGGATGCCCTGCGCCTGTTGAGGATCAGCCCTGTCCTACAGAGATGTCTCGGCACTCCCAATAGTCTCGAAACCCTACCGAGTAGCATCAGCGGACCCCTGTCCCTGCCGAGTCTCAGCGCCAGACTACCGAGGATCTCTGCCTGCCTGTCGAGCGGGTGAGGCAAGAGGGGTCGCGATGTCCAGCTGACGTCGAGCGCCTGGGGTAGTACTGCGCCTCCCCTCTACCGAGGATTTTCTCCTTGGGCTAGGGTTCCGGGCAATAGGTACCACCGGGGTTGTGTCGTCCATGGCCATGTTCACCAATCCTTGCATGGGGCTTCCGGACGAGGTAACCTCCGGTGTGTTTGCCACGACAAGGGCCTTGGAGCCGACGTTGATCTCCATCTCCATCTCCATCTCCGTCCGGTCGGCCACTATGGATCGTGCCAAGGCGGCGCCATCATCCAGATGTGGATTATCCACCAAAACTGCTTCCTTGAGTGTTTTCTTTCTTTCAATATCCTTCGCACAGTCCTTCACCAATTTGAACGATTCATCGCTCACACGCACATCCGTTAATGCCTTAGAAGGCGTCATACTCCTTGATTTGTTCCCCATGAGAGGGATTTATTATATTCTTTCCTCGTCTTTCAACCAGGCGTCAAACATATATAGGGGGTGTGTGCTTAATTAAGGGGTTGGCAAGGGTGATGTGTAGACGCATGGGCATCGGTTGCCAAGCACCAAGGCCATGGGTAGGCAGCGGCCGTGCCCCATTCTGGCGATAGCTGGCGAGTTTCCAGCACCCGACGTGGGTGTCCCCCGGCCTGCCCCGGCACCCAATGTGGGCATCCCCCGGCCTCCCCGGCACCGGACGTGGGCATCTCCCGACGTGCCTCGGTACCCGACGTGGGCATCTCCCGGCGTGCCCAAGTACCCGACGTGGGCGTCCCCCGGCCTGCCCCAGCGCCTGACGTGGGCATCCCTCGGCTTGCCCCAGCACCCGATGTGGGCATCCCCCGGCATGCCAAGGTGCCCGACGTGGGCGTTGTTGGATTGTATACTAAAAGTCTAGCTTTAGTATGAACAATGTTATAACAATTTATTTGAAATGAAAATCATTGATCAAATGATTGCATCTTGTAATTTAATTATATGAATGATGCGATAGTCCATTTACTTTATTCTGTAGATAATATGTTGTGCGACAACACGCGGAAGATCATATTATCGGTTTCCTTATAAAGTATAAACAGATGCTCACAACCGAGATAGACGGGGACTCTCTATCGGTATGGTTGTAGTGTGGTTCGGTATTAGCTTGTCTTGGCTATAGAATCACATTAGTGCACTTGTGTGTATTGAGCAGGACCGCCTGAGATCGTTCGGCTTATACTGACTTATAGAAGAACTTGATCTCTGTTATTATGGAAGTCCGTGCTCTTAATCCCTATACAATAACCTCGACACGTAGGGCAGTATGTATTTCTTTGATTCATCAATGGGTGAGATTTATAAGTGTTAAATTAACAAACTCGGTGAGTTGGGAAGTAGTGCTGTATCTATGGTGTGCTGTTGATTGTAGAAGGAATCCATGTCCGTCATAGGTTGATGATGTCCCCTTGAGGAGCTCATAAGGTTTATCATGTAAATCTTGCAAGTGGATTAATTTCCAGCATGATAATAAGGTTGAGTGGTACTACTCTCGGATGAGATATTAATTAATTTGAGTTGTCAGTAACTTAATTAATTAATGGGCATTGTATATCTTAAACATTGGGAGACTTTCGGGCTCATAATAAGAAGGAGCCCAGAACATAATTTGGGATTGGACGGGTAGTGCAATAATAATATTTTAGTGGACTATATTATTATTATTGGATTTAATTAAAAGCTTTGGGCTAAGCTTGGTTAATTAAATTCAATTGAGGCCCAGCCCAATTTCTCCTCCTGGTCCCTGCTGTAGCCCAACTATATAAGTCATCTCAGTTCCTATTAACCCTAAGTCAGAGCCTCATTTGACTGAGAGGAGAGAACAGGAACAGATTGAGAGAATCCTGCAGATTGTTGCCCACACAACAGCAGGATTCGACTTGGGATATACAACAGAAGATCTAGAGGTGGTTCTTCTGCAACGATTCAGACTCTACATCAACCCTGAAGTACGGTAAACAGTTTATTAATCGCTTCCGCTAATTGTTTGCCTGGAAACCTAACGATCACGTTTGAACCGCACGATCCAATTGCCCAACAATTGGTATCAGAGCCAGGTTTCGTGGTGAAACGTGAGACGTAGATATGTTGTGATTATATGATAATTTATCTGGAATAATCGCTGTTGTAATCAAAGATTTGTTATTACTTATTTTGATTATATGATTATGCTAATTAATCTGGAAATAATCAATTTTAATTATTAAAAATTGCGTGTGTGATTTTTGAAATTGAATTCACTGTACACTGTAATTTTTTTTTCACACACACACACTGCTCGGTCGGTGACGGCGGCGCGTGGTCGCTGACGGAGACGGCGGCGCGTTGGTCGCTGGTGGTGAAGGCGGCGCGTGGTCGGGGCGGTGAAGTATGATTCCGGCGAGTTGAGTCTTTCCATGGTCGCGATGGGCTGTTGGAGACGGCGCTGTTACTGTATTTCAAGGCGAGTCTACTTCGATTTCGGGATGCGTCAGTTGGTGCTGCCGGTGTGTCTGAGGTCTTTTCCGAGCCGGTTCCTAGACCGCCAACCGGCGGCAGTTGGAGCAGCGTCACAGCGGGTTCTGATTGGCGGCTGCGCGGCGGATGGTTGACGTTCGGTGTCGGGCGGCGCAATCCGTGGCGGATCCCAATCGGTGGGCTCACGGCGTTTATGCCGAGAGCGGCAACCACCGGTCTTCATTCCTTCAGACAGTCTGGACGGCGGCGGATTCCACCTCGTTTTGGTCGCGGCGGAATGGATCGGTGACGGCGGCGGACTTGGGAAGCTCTATTCAAGGCGGGTCCCCTGACGATTCGGATGCCAAGAGCATGATCGAAGCGCCTGCGGCCTTGGGAGACGCGATCCGTGGTGGATCCAGACCGGTGGGCTGACGGCATAAATGCCGAGGGCAGCGACCACCGGGATTCGCACGACTGTCGAGGCAGTTCCGGGGCGTGACGTTGAGAGGCGTCAGACTGGAGGATTCCAGTGGCAACTAGGCGGTAGCGGCGGCTTATTTCACCGGCTGCATGTTCTGGACTGAGGTCTTCCTGGCGGCTGCGCGGCGGATGCTGCAGGCGGCGGCGCTGGCGAGTGCGAGGAATAGGCAGACGACGTGTTTTTCGGGTGGCTCGACGGCACGACAGCGTTGGGCTGTGTGCGCGGCCGCCGGTTGCTGCTGCGGTGTCAATTTCCACCGATGATCGCTGGCGGCGTTGTTGCGACTTGCAGGACACGAAGTGTACGGCGCGACTCCGGTGGCTTGCGGCTCGTCGGCGGAGGTGGCTATCATTGTTGGCCGCCGTTTGCAGCAGCTGTGGCTTGGGACGCCGGAGACAGCGTTGGGTGGCTTGTCGTGTGAGACTGCTGCGGCTGGAAGATTCTAGAAGCCTTTGCGGCTGATGAAATGTTAGGGCAGCACATGAGTTTGGGCTCAATTTTTGTTATGTGGTGATTGGGCTGCTGGGCTTAATTTCATAACAATGGGTTTTGGGCCATCCATTATAAGCAGGAAGCCTTTAGGGCCTTGTGTTTAATTATGGTTTGGGCTGTTCTCATGGCCCAATTTTAATTAAATGGATTTGGGCTTTTGGGCTCAATTTTAATTAAAATGGTTTTGGGCTGCTGGTTTTAATTAATTGTGGGTAATGGGCCAAGCATGAAGTTATTTTTTTATGGGCTAATTTTGTGCTAGTGGGCTTGGTGGAATTAATTTGTTTTGGGCTAAGATTATGGGCCATGGACAATGAGCTTGATTAATTAATTTAATCTGCTACTCATTTTGTGCTTATTTGTTGCTCTTGGGCCCATTTAATTGATCCACTTATTATGCAATTAATTAATGTTATATAACTGATTAATTGATTTAATTATCAATTATTGTTGTATATGTGAAAGACATGTTCTATGTGATTTATTTATTTAAATTGCTGTTAATAGAAGCATGCTAAGATGTATATTTTATTTATGAAATATTATATGCATGTTTAAAACCCTCGGTGTTAAATAACTAAGTGGGAGAGGGGATTGGTAATAAATTCCCGCGGCCTCCATTATTGGTTTGTAAGTGATGTGAGTAAACTTGCGTGTTGGCATAGGCCTTCCTCCCTAACGGATGAGTTTATTCACGGATCACTGGTACAGACTTCATAAATAATTATTGTTTGTAATGTGGCACATAAACTTGCGTGTTGGCATAGGCCTTCCTCCCTAACGGATGAGTTTGTGTGCGGTACACTGGTACAAACTTATAATTGATGATTGTAGGAAGCTACCCAAGCGCGTGTGTACTTCTCCAACTGTAAGGCACATAAGCTCGCGCAGTGGACTTGGGATCAAATAATGGTGTACACTTAGGTGTAAATAATTAGTATCCTCCCCAACGGAGTCACTGCTATTATTTGCATGGCTAAAGAGTAACCGACTATTAATTATTTTGTCATAAAGTTAGGTTGACAAATGAAATTAATGGGTAAAACCTTCTCTTGTAAATGTTCGGGTTTGTAAACGTCCACACTAACGTGGCTTGCAGACTCACGGTGCTTGAGATGTCGGTGAATTTTATTTTATATTGTTTTGAGGGAAACAATATAAAAGGAAAAAATTCGAAGTTTTGATCAGTAAATTTAATCGTGATTCTCTGTATTTCGAATAGTTTTAGTCTCACTAATTGTTAACTAAAAGAAATTATATTTACTTGTCCAAATTAACTGATTAGAAAAGAATCTTAATTTTGAAACTTACTGCTTAAGAAAATACATGTGTTCTCTCAAAGGACGGCTCATGATGCCTATTAAAGTCTTTAGTGAAGAGATGAGAGGATCATAGAAATATGATGAACTCATGTAACTCTTCAGATACTTGAGTAATTTAAAAGGCGCAAGATCATGATAGAATTTGATGAATGAATTGGAAAAGCTTGGAGTATAAATTGAAAGGGAAACCTAGATCAATTTTATTCTCCATGTTTAGCCTTGATGTTTTGAGAAAGTTCTACCTGAAATACTAGAGGATGTATATGGTGGGAGACTTCTGACAAAACATGTGGCAAAGGAAAGCCATTTTCATCATAAAGTGAACAAGTTTAATATCTTATTCACTAGTTGTTTAAACATGATTAGTGATGGCATCTATTAACACGAAGTGTGTAGATACTGGAATCACTAAATGTTTATTACTAAGTGAGGATAAGATAGTTATGACATGGGTAAAACTACGAAGGTAGTGGCTATTGCAGTGGGAGTTATTTATCTATCTTATGATAGGAATAAATGATTGATTATGAGAAATTATCTTTACGTACGTTTTCATGGAAAGAATTTAATTTCGGTTTCTATGCATTAACGGATGGATACTTCATTTCATTTATATGACATGGTCATAATGATGAGGAATGGGGGTATAATCCGTTATAGTACGTTGGTGGATAATAATTATACTCTTGAATCATGTTCATCCCACAGATGCAAGAAATAGTAATTAATAATGCATCTTCTAATATTAGTAATAGAAAGGAACCTTCGGAGATGAACTAAACATACATTTGGCGTCTAAGACTAATTCATTTTACTTGAGTAGGATTCAAAAGTTGATAGCCGATGGACCGTAAAGTTTATCTGAAGTGGAAACTATCAAACTTGCGAGTCCTGCTTGAAAGTAAAAATGATTAACTACCTTTTCAAAGCTGTGGAGTGTAGAGCCAAAGATATATATGTTGGAATAAGTTCATTCTGATTCAAGCGGACCTAATATTATCCAGGCAAGAGGTAGTCATTACGGTTTAACCGTGGTGGTAAATACCTCTTAGGATAGTTAGGAGCTATTAATCAGAAGTTGAGATTAAATCTCAAGATGGCAACACCGGACATTCCCCAGTGGAATGGTGTGGTGAATAGAAGGTATAATCTCTTATAGTAATGATTAGATAGATGAAGAATTATTAAAAATGAATAAATTCATTTTATGGATAAGCCCTAGAAACAGTAATTCGTATAACATTTGTCTGTTTATGGGACATCCTAGAAAATTAGAGGGTGATTTATTTAGTCCAAAAGATCGAAGAGTGATTGTTAACACAAACACTAGATTTTTGGAAAAGGACTATGTAATAAATCACAAACCAATGTAAAAGTTGTTCTAAAGGAAATGAGAGAGAAAACACTAAGTATAAGTACCAAGTGTACAAGAGGATATGCCACAAGGTAAACTGCAACGCGTGTCACATCTGATACACAATTACATGTAGTACCTTGTCGTAGTGGGAGGGTTGTTCGACAACTCGTAAAATATATATTTTGGGAGAGTCGTGAGACTTGGTCCCTAGTAAATATGGTATTATCCCACGGATACGACTTAGCACTACAAGATTAAAATGCGGAATCTTAGTAAGTTGTAATGAATGATGAAATAAAAGAGGATCATACGGTAAGGTGAAAACCTTGGAAGCAAAGCTTGTTGCGAAAAGGTGTACTCAGAAAGAAATGGTTCGATTATGAGAAAACCTGTTCGCTTGTAGCTATGCTTAGTTGATCCGGATTCTTTTAAATTTTGCTGCTCATATTGAATTATGAGGAACAACAAATAGATGTCAAGACAGCTTTCCTGATTGGAAGTCTTGAGGAAAACATCTATGTGGAGCAATCAAAATAATT
Source organism: Pogostemon cablin (assembly GCA_023678885.1). Taxonomy (NCBI): domain Eukaryota; kingdom Viridiplantae; phylum Streptophyta; class Magnoliopsida; order Lamiales; family Lamiaceae; genus Pogostemon; species Pogostemon cablin. The sequence goes on from CM043013.1 coordinate 30,994,156, forward strand.
CATTGCAAAGGGCTAAGTGCATTTTAATAGTAAGCTTATAGGTGTCCATCAATGGACTAAACCAAGCTTTGAGATTGTGAAACATCTGTTTTGAAAAGGAAATCCATAGATATGGATTTATTCAATGAGCGGATGTATCTTGTGTATTGTAAAGAGTGACGGAAACGTGGTGGTAATTCTTGTACAATACGTAGATAGTATCTTGCTCATTGGAGACAATGAAAGAGTATTATCGGGCGTATGGGTATGATTAAAAAAGTAGTATGATATGAAGGACTTAAGAAAAGTAAAATATATCCTTTTGATCACGGTAATACGGATCATATGAAAGGATGTTATGCTTATCTCAAGTTTCATAAATGATACAATCCATACTCGTTTAGCATGTGAATTTATCTTATTGGATATGTCTTGAGACATAAATGAAGATAAAGGAGATGAAAGCGATTCCTTATGCTTCGGCAAATAAGGAAGCTTAATCTAAAGAATGCTATGAACGAGATTGGATATTTGTTTTGCTGAATGCATGAACAGTGGGTATCAACGTAACCCGGAACAAGAATGATGAACTGTGGTAAGATATATATGAAGTGCCTGAGAAGGACTGGTTATCATATATACACTTACTGGACAGATTCACTGCTTCTTGTGGATTACGTAGATTCGGATTTTTAGTCAGATTGGACGGCAGTAAATTCTCCTCAAAGGTTATGTGTTTAATTTTAGGAAGTAGAGTCATAATGTGGAGGAGTGTTATATAGAAATATATTTCAGACTCCGGACTCCATCATGGAAAGATGATAAATTGGAGCCTATGAGGCAACCAAAGTATCTATATGACTCTAGAGACTTCATGATGGACTTTGAAGTGTTTCTAAGTTTGCCCAAGATTATCACAATTTATATTGCTGATATTGGTGCAGTTACAAACTTGAAGGAATCACGAGTCCATAAGGCAATTAAACACATGGAGCGCCAGTACCACCTGTTATGAGAAATCGTATGATGAGGGGAAGGTTGTTGTCGACTAGATTGCATCGGATGATGACCTAGTAAATCCATTTACAAGGACCTTAAGGCGAGAGCTTTTAATGGTCGTGTAGTGGAAGAGGGAATCAGATGTATGGCAGAAAACATGACAGCATAGTCTTTTAGTATAAGTGGGAGATTGTTGGATTGTATACTAAAAGTCTAGCTTTAGTATGAACAATGTTATAACAATTTATTTGAAATGAGAATCATTGATCAAATGATTGCATCTTGTAATTTAATTATATGAATGATGCGATAGTCCATTTACTTTATTCTGTAGATAATATGTTGTGCGACAACACGCGGAAGATCATATTATCGGTTTCCTTATAAAGTATAAATAGATGCTCACAACCGAGATAGACGGGGACTCTCTATTGGTATGGTTGTAGTGTGGTTCGGTATTAGCTTGTCTTGGCTATAGAATCACATTAGTGCACTTGTGTGTATTGAGCAGGACCGCCTGAGATCGTTCGACTTATACTGACTTATAGAAAAACTTGATCTCTGTTATTATGGAAGTCCGTGCTCTTAATCCCTATACAATAACCTCGACATGTAGGGCAGTATGTATTTTTTTGATTCATCAATGGGTGAGATTTATAAGTATTAAATCAACAAACTCAGTGAGTTGGGAAGTAGTGCTGTATCTATGGTGTGCTGTTGATTGTAGAAGGAATCCATGTCCGTCATAGGTTGATGATGTCCCCTTGAGGAGCTCATAAGGTTTATCATGTAAAACTTGCAAGTGGATTAATTTCCGGCATGATAATAAGGTTGAGTGGTACTACTCTCGGATGAGATATTAATTAATTTGAGTTGTCAGTAACTTAATTAATTAATGGGCATTGTATATCTTAAACATGGGGAGACTTTCGGGCTCATAATAAGAAGGAGCCCAGAACATAATTTGGGATTGGACGGGTAGTGCAATAATAATATTTTAGTGGACTATATTATTATTATTGGATTTAATTAAAAGCTTTGGGCTAAGCTTGGTTAATTAAATTCAATTGTGGCCCAGCCCAATTTCTCCTCCTGGTCCCTGCTGTAGCCCAACTATATAAGTCATCTCAGTTCCTGTTAACCCTAAGTCAGAGCCTCATGTGACTGAGAGGAGAGAACAGGAACAGATTGAGAGAATCCTGCGGATTGTTGCCCACACAACAGCAGGATTCGACTTGGGATATACAGCAGAAGATCTAGAGGTGGTTCTTCTGCAACGATTCAGACTCTACATCAACCCTGAAGTACGGTAAACAGTTTATTAATCGCTTCCGCTAATTGTTTGCATGGAAACCTAACGATCACGTTTGAAGCGCACGATCCAATTGCCCAACAGGCGTCCCCCGGTGTGCCTCGGCACCCGATGTGGGTGTCACCCGGCCTTTCCTGGCACCCGACGTGGGCATTCCCCGGCCTGCCCCAGCACCCGACGTGGGCATCCCCCCAGCGTGCCCCGGCACCCGACGTAGGCGTGCCCCGGCACCCGACGTGAGCATCCCCCGACCTACCCTGGCACACGACGTGGGTGTCCCCCGGCATGCCTCGGCTCCTGACGTGGGTGTCCCAAGTTTGTCTTGCACCCGATGTGGGCATCCCCTGGCTTACCCCGGACCCGACGTGGGCATCCCCCGGCCTGCCCGCACCCGACGTGGGCATCTCCCGACGAGCCCCGACACCCGACGTGGGCATCCCTTGTCCGGTTTAATATCTGAGCATCCCTGTATGTTCCTTTTGATCGGATGGCCAATGTGGATTGTGTTTCTTCGCATCTAGCGGGTAGTTCTTGGGTTTCCTATTCTTCATCTAGCCTTCCTTGCAGAGTTTCTCCGTGGGCTGGTTTGGCGATGAGATTCGTACCCAAGCATTACGTAGGTGATGGTGTGTGAGTGGTGAAGGGCTTGATCGCGTGCGTCGTGTCCCTGCTACGGTGGCGAAGGCACCGTGCGACAGCCTCCTCAATAGTTGGCGCGAGAGCTGTTAGCCTCAGCTGTAATCAGTTTTCCTGTGCTAAATTCCCATTAAGATTACAACCGTCCATACAATCAGTCATTTTCCACCTTGCACCGCTGCTCCATCTGGAAATGCGGTGCGGGAGGACGTCAGGGCCCATGTCGTGCCTCACAATTCGAGCACCCTTAAGGATGCTTGGTCTGTCGGGCTACGACACGATGCTCGAATTCTCAGTTATGGAGCACAGAGCGACCATGAGGCCACAGTGCCTTCATCATCCACGTAGAGAGAATTCAACACTCCTTACGAACGACTGTCGTGTGTGCCTTGGTCCGAGTGCCCCCACGGCCCGGATCATGCCGTTCTAGCATCGATGAAGAGTGCTACCTGGTTGATCCTGCCAATAGTCATATTCTTGTCTCAAAGATTATGCCATCCATGTTTAAGTATGAACTAATTCAGACTTTGAAACTGTGAATGGCTCATTAAATCAGTTATAGTTTGTTTGATGGTACCTGCTACTCGGATAATCGTAGTAATTCTAGAGCTAATACGTGCAACAAACCCCAACTTCTGGAAGGGATGCATTTATTAGATAAAAGGTCGATAAGAGCTCTGCTCGTTGCTGCGATGATTCATGATAACTCGGCGGATCGCACGGCCCTCGTGTTGGCGATGCATCATTCAAATTTCTGCCCTACCAACTTTCGCTAGTAGGATAGTGGCCTACCATGGTGGTGACGGGTGATGGAGAATTAGGGTTCGATTCTAGAGAGGGAGCCTAAGAAATGGCTACCACATCCAAGGAAGGCAGCAGGCGCACAAATTACCCAATCCTGACACGGGGAGGTAGTGATAATAAATAATAATACCGGGCTCTTCAAGTCTGGTAATTGGAATGAGTACAATCTAAATCCCTTAATGAGGATCCATTGGAGGGCAAGTCTGGTGCCAGCAACCGCGATAATTCCAGCTCCAATAGCGTATATTTAAGTTTTTGCAGTTAAAAAGCTCGTAGTTGGACTTTAGGTTGGGCCGACTGGTCCGCCTTCTGGTGTGCACTGGTCGTCTCATCCCTTCTGCTAGCGATGCGCTCCTGCTCTTAACTGGCTGGGTCGTGCCTCCAGCGCTGTTACTTTTAAGAAATTAGAGTGCTCAAAGCAAGCCTACGCTCTGGATACATTAGCATGGGATAACATTATAAGATTTTGGTCCTATTACGTTGGCCTTCGGGATCAGAGTAATGATTAACAGGGACAGTCAGGGGCATTCATATTTCATAGTCAGAGGTGAAATTCTTGGATTTATCAAGGATGAGTAACTGCGAAAGCATTTGTAAAGGATGTTTTCATTAATCAAGAATGAAAATTGGGGGCTCGAAGACGATCAGATACTATCCTAGTCTCAACCATAAACGATCCCAACCAGGGATCGGCAGGTGTTGCTTAAAGGACTCTGCCAGCACTTTATGTGAAATCAAAGTCTTTGGGTTCCAGGGGGAGTATGGTCGCAAGGCTAAAACTTAAAGGAATTGACGAAAGGGAACCACCAGGAGTGGAGCCTGCGGCTTAATTTGACTCAACACGGGGAAACTTACTAGGTCCAGACATAGTAAGTAATCACAGACTGAGAGCTCTTTCTTTATTCTATGGGTGGTGGTGCATTGCCGTTCTTAGTTGGTGGAGCGATTTATCTTGTTAATTCCATTAACGAACGAGACCTCAGTCTGCTAACTATCTATGCGGAGGTATCCCTCCGCAGCCAGCTTCTTAGAGGGACTACAGCCTTTTAGGCCACGGAAGTTTGAGGCAATAACAGGTCTGTGATGCCATTAGATGTTTTGGGCTGCACGTGCGCTACACTGATGTATTCAACGAGTTTATAGCCTTGGCCAACAGGCCCGTGTAATCTTTGAAATTTCATTGTGATAGGGATAGATCATTGCAATTGTTGGTCTTCAATGAGGAATTCCTAGTAAGCGTGAGTCATCAGCTCGCGTTGACTATGTCCTTGCCCTTTTTACACACCGCCCGTTGCTCCTACCGATTGAATGGTCTGGTGAAGTGTTCGGATCGAGGCAGCGTGGGCTGTGCGCCGCCTATGACGTAGCGAGAAGGCCATTAAACCTTATCATTTCGAGGAAGAAGAAGTCGTAACAAGGTTTCCGAAGGTGAACCTGCGGAAGGATCATTGTCGAAACATGCAAAACAGACCGCGAACACATTCAGAAACACCTGGGTTCCGCGTCGTCGGCTAACCCCCACGCCGCGTGCCCAGACCTGACGGTGCTCACGCCGTTCAGGTCTAACAAACTCGAGTGTGGGATGCGCCAAGGAATACAAACACGAGCATCCCCTATCGAACGCCTTATTCGTGGGGCGCTTCGGGGATCGGGACACCCATCGAATGTCTAAACGACTCTCGAAAATAGATATCTCGGCTCTCGCATCGATGAAGAATATAGTAAAATATGATACTTGGTGTGAATTGCAGAATCCTGTGAACCATTGAGTCTTTGAACGCAAGTTGCTCCCGAAGCCACTAGGCCAAGGGCACGCTTGCCTGGGTGTCACGCATCGCGTCGCCCCCTGCCTGCGCCCAAACGCGTGGCGAGGGCGGAGAGTGGTCCCCCGTGTGTGGTGCCGCACAGTCGGCCCAAATGTGATCCCCCGGTAATGCACATCACGACAAGTGGTGGTTGAACCCTCAATGCATGCTGTTGTGCACCACCGTGTCGGGATGCACGATCAGACCCAATGGCACGTGCGAGCACATCGCCTTCGACGGTGACCTTAGGTCAGGCGGGATCACCCGCTGAGTTTAACCATATCAATAAGCAGAGAAAAATAAACTTATAAGGATTTTCCTAGTAACGGCGAGCGAACCAGGAATAACCCAACTTGGGAATTGGGCGGCCACACCATTAGAATTATAGTCTGGAGAAGCATCCTCCGCGGCGAACCAGGGTCGAGTCCCTTGGAATGGGGCACCATAGAGGGTGAGAGCCCCATTGCTCCCGAACCCTGTTGCACCACAAGGCACTGTCGGCGAGTTGGTTGTTTGGAAATGCAGCCCCAATCAGGCGGTAAATTCCATCCAAGGCTAAATACGGGCGAGAGAACAATAGCGAACAAGTACTACGAGGGAAAGATGAAAAGGACTTTGAAAAGAGAGTCAAAGAGTGCTTGAAATTGTTGGGAGGGAAGCAGATGGGAGCCGACGATGCATCCCAGTCGGACATGGAACAACGAGAGCCAGTCCGCTGATCGACTCAGGGCGTGGACCACCACGGATCGATGCGGCGCTCAAAGCTCGGGCGATCGATATGCTCATTGTACAGCATCACATCGATCCAGGTTGACAGCGCGCACCTCGTGCGTGCCTCAGTAACTGCGCGTTCTCGGTGCTGGCCTGCAGGCTCTCCATTCGACCCTTCTTGAAACATGAACCAAGGAGTTTGACATGTGCACAAGTCAATGGGCGATTAAACCAGTAAGAAGCAAGGAAGCTGACCTGTGCGATCCCCCCGAGTGGTGCACTGCCGACCGACCTTGATATTCTTAGAAGAGTTTGAGTGAGCGTATTTGTCGGGACCCAAAAGAGGGTGAACAATGCCTGAGCGGGGCGAAGCTAGAGGAAACTCTGGTGGAGGCCCGCAGCGTTACTGATGTGCAAATTGTTCGTCTGACTTAGGTATAGGGGTAAAAGACTAATCGAACCATCTAGTAGCTGGTTTCCTCTGAAGTTTCCCTTAGGATAGCTGGAGCACTAGTGCGAGTTCTATCAGGTAAAGCCAATGATTAGAGGCATCGGGGGCGCACCGCCCTTGACCTATTCTCAAACTTTAAATAGGTAGGACGACGCGGCTGCTCCGTTGAGCAGTGCCAGAGAATCGTGAGCTCCAACTGGGCCATTTTTGGTAAGCAGAACTGGCGATGCAGGATGAACTGGAAGCTAGGTTACGGTGCCCAACTGCGCTAACCTAGATCCCACAAAGGGTGTTGGTCGATTAAGACAGCAGGACGGTGGTCATGGAAGTTGAAATCCGCTATGGAGTGTGTAACAACTCACCTGCTGAATCAACTAGCCCCGAAAATGGATGGCGCTGAAGCGGGCGACCTATACCCAGCCGTCAGGGCAAGGACCCGATGATTAGGAGGGCGCGGCAGTCGCTACAAAACCCTGGGCGCGAGCCCGAGTGGAGCGGCCGAAGAGGGAAAAGGTTCCATGTGAACGGTACTGGCACATGGGTTAGTTGATCCTAAGGGTCGGAGGAAGCCCGACAGACAGCGTGTTCAGCGCGTGCCCCAAAATGAAATCGGGTTAAAATTCAATAATTAGGACGCGGCGGTTGACAGCAATGTTAGGGAGTCCGAAGACATCGGCGGAGGCCTCGGGAAGAGTTATCTTTTTTGTTTAATAGCCCGTCCACCCTGGAAACGGCTCAGTCGGAGGTAGGTCCAGAGGCTAGAAGAGCATCGCACGTCGCATGGTGTCCGGTGCGCCCCCGGTGGCCCTTGAAAATCTGGAGGACCGAGTACCGTCTGCGCCCGATCGTACTCATAACCGCATCAGGTCTCCAAGGTGAACAACCTCGGTCGATGGAACAATGTAGGCAAGGGAAGTCGGCAAAATAGATCCGTAACCTTGGGAAAAGGATTAGCTCTGAGGGCTGGGCACGGGGGTACCAGTCCCGAACTCGTCGGCTGTCGGCAAACTGCTCGAGCTGCTCGCGCGGCGAGAGTGGGTCTTCGCGTGCTGGCCGGGGGACTGACTGGGAACGGCTCACTCAGGGCCTTCCCCGGGCATCGAACAGTCGACTCAGAACTAGTTCGGACAAGGGGAATCTGACTGTTTAATTAAAATAAAGCATTGTGATGGTCCCTGCGGATGCTCACGCAATGTGATTTCTGCCTAGTGCTCTGAATATCAAAGTGAAGAAATTTAACCAAGCGCGGGTAAACGGTGGGAGTAACTATGATGCTGAATATAGATGTTGATATTCAGAAAAAAGCCGAAGCCAGATACAATGTACAAAAGCAAACCTCAACGACTAAGGTCGAAATCTAGACCCAACGAAACAAACATCAAGAGGGTCCGAACGCTATCATCTAACTAGAAGAAACTGAAACCTAGCCACATGCATTAAAAATGTTATTTACAACACCACTAATAGATGGTCTGAAATTATCATATATGGCATCATTCCTCGCTTTCCAAATAAAATATACCGTAGTAAAAAGAGCAAGCTTCTTCCATCTATGATCCACTTTTCGAGTACCACGATCCTTAGAAATCCACTTGACACCTGCAAAGATGGTAGAAATACGTCTTTGCCATCCAATGAAAGAGCGCACTTGCTCCCAAACAGTACTTGAAAAAGAACACTGAAAGAACAAATGATCTCTTGATTCATGAAAACCCACATAAAAACAACATTCCGTGCAATCTCCTTCCGCATGCCAACGATCCAAAGTGGTTAAGCGATTCTTAGCCACTATCCACATACGAAACACATGCTTCCTAGGGACGCACGAAGGTCATATCTTCGCAAAGAAGAATCTCCTTGGGGCTGATGGGGCAACCATATTATAAAGCTTACGAGTAACAAGGCTGCCCAATTCTGAACACTCCATAAAAGCATCAATAGGATCACCTGGTAACCGTGCTCATATATGATCATGTGCATTAAGCAAATCCTTCCACACAATAGAAGCAGCGTTGGTTGGGATAGCATCCCAAACTAACACCCCATGAATATAAACTTCATGGATCCATCGAAGACACAATGAATTCTTCTCCAAATGAATGTCCCATATAACACCACACAATGCTACATCATTCATAAGCTCAATGTTACTAAGTCCCAATCCTCCTTGCTCCTCAGAGAGGAGAACTTCAGACCACTTAACAGAGCCACGCTTTCTGCCCCATAAAAATAAGCGGATCATCCGTTCAACACGCTGAATAACACCTACGGGAATCTTGACCATCGAGGCCCAAAAATTCAAGATCCCATAGATAACAGAACGAACCAACTCCAATCTACCAGTATACAAGAAATGGAGAGAAGACCAACCACGAATGAGTCTAGAGATCTTCTCAAACAAAGGCTCAAAATCAGCCTCCTTTAATTTCTTACTATGCAAATGAATGCCCAAATAACGAACAGGCAGCGAACCATCTTGAAAAGGCAAAATGGCCCAAATACCCTGCTCCACATCTTCGGAAATGCCAGCCATAAACAAACTAGATTTCTCATTGCTAACTTCTAATCCTGAAACTGCAGAGAAGGTATGCAAAGCTTGAGAAACTAGTTGAGCAATGCGAACATCACCATAAGAAAATAAAATCAAATCATCCGCAAACACTAAGTGAGACAAGCTAACTCTCGCACACAATCTGGAATGAAACTTGAAATTATTAGCATTGGACAACTTCTTAAAGGATCTAGTGAAATAATCCATGTACATCACAAAAAGGAGGGAAGAAAGAGGATCGCCCTGACGAAGACCACACTTCCCTTCAAAGTAACCTTCCGGCACCCCATTAACAAGAATAGAAAATGAAGTAGTGGTTACACACTCCATGATCCACCCAATCATCAATGGGGGAAAACGAAGACCCGATAGAACGCCCCTTAAGAAATCCCAGTTGACAGTATCATAAGCATTCTTAATGTCAACCTTGAGAGTCATACGGGGAGCAATATAACCCCTACTCTAACCATAATTCCTCAATACCTGTTGCGCCAACATGATGCAGTCCCTCATGTATCTCCCTTTTATGAAGCTAAAATGATTCTCTGAGATCAAAAAATCCATGACCTTAGAGATTCTGGCAGCAATAATCTTGGAGATAACCTTATATAACATGTTACATCACGAAATAGGCCTGAAATCCTTGACACTCGGGTCATGTACTCCTTTTGGAATAAGAGTGATGAACGTGGCATTCAACTGCCGAAGAAGCCTTCCAGAGTTAAAGAATTCCTAAACCGCAGACACTACCTCATGGCCAACAACATCCCAAGCATCTTTAAAGAAGCTCCCAAAAAATCCATCAGGACCTGGAGCCTTATGCATATTCATACTCCAGATGACTTGTTTGATTTCTTCCTCTGAAACTGGGGCAACAAGCTCGACCCTCTGATCATCCGACAACTGCTCACCCCATTCAAACATTGATTCATCAATAAGATGGAAATCCCGAGAAGTCCCAAGAAGTTCCTTATAAAAGGAAACAAACTCCTCAACCATATCCTCCCTAGAAGAAGTATGCCCCGAGGTAGTTATAACAGATGGGATAATGTTGCGACTACCATTCACTTTAACTAACTTATAAAAAACCTGGATGGCTTATCCTGGCAGAGCAAATATTCATTATGAGCTAACTGTGTAAAGAACAAATGCTCTGCATGAGATAAAAAGGAAGTCACTTTTCGCGCATCCAACACTTTAGCCCAAATATCATGTTAACAGGATCGCCATGACTCAGAAACTGAAGCTGCTCATGATCAGCTCTAGCCTACTCTGCTCTCTCCGCAATATGGGGAAAGTTTCATTTACTTAAACCTCTAAGATGAGGTTTAAGAAACTTCAACTTTGTGCTTATAATAAATTGCTTAGTGCCACAAATAATCTGATTCCAACACTACTGAACACCATCAAGAAAACCATCACAAATACTCCATATAGTTAAGTACCTAAACGGCTTCCTCTTATGAGATTCACAATGAGAAATGGAGATAATAACTACACAATGATCAGAAGTGGCACCCATAGGCAAGAAATCCACCAGAACCATACTTCTATCACCCGCCCAAAGATCATTAATAAGCACTCTATCAATGAGACTCCACCTTGTTCCATTTGTCTAGGTAAAGAAACAACCACGCGAAATGGCATCATCCAAACCCAAACTAACACAACAATCCTCAAAATCAACTCTGAACCAATTAGAAGTAGTTTGAGAAGACACTGACCTCTCATTTGATCGCCTGATAGAGTTGAAATCTCCCATAAACAACCATGGAGAATCAACCGAGGCACCAAACTCCGAGAGGGAATCCCAAAGCAACATTCTCTGAGCCACAGTATTACGACCATAAACAACAGACACCATAAACTCCCTATGTGTAGTCAAGCATAACAATGAGCCAGAAATACATTGATCATGTCTGATAATAGGGACAAACTGAACAAGAGAAGGGTTCCAAGCCACAACAATACGACCGCTAGAAGCAACCTCAATCTTTTGAACAAAACACCATCCTTGAACAATAATATTCATAGTATCAACAATATTATTAAGACCCAACTTAGTATCAATAAGACCCATCAAAGATAAGTCATGACTCTGAACTAACCTGCGAACTGCTTGCTGAGCCGGAGCACCCACCAAGCCTCACACATTCCAACTTAGGAACTTAATGATAAATAAGGATTAGGAGGCCTGCCACTCTCACTAGGTTCACGAATAACTACTCCAGTATTACATCTAGTAGCCAACCTAGATCTCCCACATCTACCACGTGCAAGCCTAGCCACATCTTCCTCCTCAGAATCCAAAGAACCATCCGATTTAGCAGGTGATTTACCCTTTCTACTAACTTTCTTCGGCATCACAACATCTTTAGGGCAATCAT
>CM043013.1:31010790-31040790 GCA_023678885.1 Pogostemon cablin
TGCCAAGGCAATGGCCATGGGCAAGCCGTGGGCATGGGCCGTGCAAGCATGGCCTGTGCATGGGCAACCCTTGGCAATGGACGTGGGCATACGTGGGCGACCCCCGTGGGCAACCATGGGCTACGGGAGTTGGGCATGGGCCATGGCATGGGCAAGCAAAGGCAACGGTCATGGGCAAGCCAAGGCAACGGTCATGGGCAAGCCATGGGCATGGGCTGTGCAAGCATGGCCTGTGCATGGGCAACCGTGGAAACGGGAGTTGGGCATGGGCCATGCCATGGGCAAGCCAAGGCAACGGCCATGGGCAAGCCGTGGGCATGGGCCATGGAAGCATGGCCTGTGCATGGGCAACCCGTGGCAACGGGCATGGGCAAGCCATGGGCATGAGCAACCAGTGGCAATGGGCGTGGGCATACGTTGGCGACCCCCGTGGGCAACCTAGGCAATAGGAGTTAGGCATGGGCCATGGCATGGGCAAGCCAAGGCAACGGCCATGGGCATGGGCCGTGCAGGCAGGGCCTGTGCATGTGCAACCCATGGCAACGGGCATGGGCATACATGGGCGACCCCCATGGGCAACCGTGGGTAACGGTTGTTGGGCATGGGCCATGGCATGGGCAAGCCAAGGGAACGGCCATGGGCAAGCCGTGGGCATGGGCCGTGCAAGCATGGCCTCTGCATGGGCAACCCGTGGCAATGGGCGTGGGCATACGTGGGCCACCGCCGTGGGCAACCGCAGGCAACGGGAGTTCGGCATGGGCCATGGCATAGGCATGCCAAGGCAATGGCCATGGGCAAGCCGTGGGCATGGGCCGTGCAAACATGCCCTGTGCATGTGCAACCTTTGGCAACAGGCATGGGCATACCTGGGCGACCCTCTTGGGCAACCGTGGGCTACGGGAGTTGGGCATGGGCCATGGCATGGGCAAGCCAAGGCAATGGCCGTGGACTATTCGTGGGCATGGATCGTGCAAGCATGGCCTGTGCATGGGCATCCCGTGGTAACTGGCGTGGGCATATGTGGGCGATCCCCGTGGGCAACCGTGGGCAATGGGAGTTGGGCATGGGCCATGGCATGGGTAAGCCAAGGCAACGGCCGTGGGCAAGCCGTGGGCATGGGCCATGCAAGCATGGTCTGTGCATGGGCAACCCGTGGCAATGGGCGTGGGCATACGTGGGCGACCCCCGTGTGTAACCGTGGGCAACAGGAGTTGGGCATGGGCCATTGCATGGGCAAGCCAAGGCAACAGCCGTGGGCAAGCCGTGGCAATGGGCGTGGGCATACATGGACGACCCCCGTGGGCAATCCTGGGCAGTGAGAGTTGGGTATGGGCCATGGCATGGGCAAGCCAAGGCAACGGCCGTGTGCATGCCGTGGGCATGGGCCGTGCAAGCATGGCCTGTGCATGGGCAACCCGTGGAAATGGGCATGGGCAAGCTGTGGGCATGGGCCGTGTAAGCATGGCCTGTGCATGGGCAACCCATTACAACGGGCGTGGGCATACGTGGGAGACCCCCATGGGCAACCGTGGGCATGGGCCATGGCGTGGGCACGCCCAGGCACCCGTCGTGGGCAATCCTAGGCAACGGGCATGGGCACCCCCAGACAACTGGTGTGGGCATTCCTAAGCAACCATGGACAACCTGACGAGGTTCCTTCTGGGCAACCCCCGGCACCCGGCATGTTCAATCCGAGGCAACCATGGACAACCCAACGAGGCTCGGCACGGGCAATCCTAGGCAACCACCGTGGGCAATCCTGGTCAACCGTGGGCAACCATGGGCAGCCATGGGCAACCAAACGAGATTCTTTCTAGGCAACCCCTGGCATGGGAAATCTGAGGCAACGGGCGTGGGCAATCCTAGGCAACCCGCGGTAATCCTAGGCAACGGGCGTGCGTGGGAAAACTACTAAAAATGAATTCGAATCTCTAAAGTAAAATCCAACTCAAAAAATGAATTCCTTGTGCGATTTCGATGGGGCGTGCAATCTCAACCGACCTTCATCCGTCGATATGTGGGCACGTTCGATGTCGCTCGACATATTGAATGCACTGAAATAAAAAAAATTATCAAAAAATCAAAATCTCGAAATTGAATTCCAACTTCAAAAAATGAATTCCTTGCGCGATTTTGGTGGGCGTGCAAAGTTTCATGCTGAACGGACATCCGGATCGATGGGAACCAAAAACTTGCCTCCCAGGGAATTTCAATATCTACTGCTGTCACTTGGGTTTCACCTCTGAACGATATGTTAATATTCAAAAATCAAAAGGCTGAAGCCAGAGTACAATCACATAATTACAATTCCATATGAGGAAGACGCTTCCATAAAGAGCGAGCGTCCACCTTCTTCTTTCGTGCACATGCACCCGACGGTCCTAGCTAAGCCACTTGAAGCCGGTCTTCAAAGTGGTAACTTATCTCCTCCACTCCACCTCGTTCCTTACCCGGTTCCATACGTACCTCGTGAATGGGCATCCGAAGAAGAGGTGGTCTCTCGTTTCGAGGGCTTCCATGCACAGGACACAGCGACTGGGACTTCGTAATGTCTCCATCTGTCCATGGTAAGTAGACGATTCCTCACAGCAATCCACATCCTGAACGAATGTTTCTGAGGAACCCATGAACTCCACAACTTCTTGTAGATAGGCTGTACCGGCGTAGAGTTAGCAGCTAGCTAATACAGCTTTCCTACGCGAAGTCTTCCCATCTCCGAACACGACACGAATGAGGTAACAATGTCGCCTCCGATCCGTGTTCGAACCCTATCTCTCGCCTGAAGGATATCCTTGCACACTATTGAGGCACTATAATTAATCTCAACATCCCAGCATGAAGAGGACTGAAGATAAATACGTTAATCCACTTGATCCACAGCGACCTCTTCTCCTGATGCACATCCCACAACACCCCACAAAGAGCTACACCGTTAAGTAGGTCGAGTCCCCTAAGTCCCAGGCCGTCTTGTTCCTTAGGTAGGATGACCTCCTCCCAACGAACTGCACCCCTTGTGATTCCCCAAAGGAATTTCTGAATCATCCGTTCAACTCTATCCACAATTCCCTTGGGGACCTTCACCATCGATGTCCAAAAGTTCATCAACCCATACACCACCGATAGAATAAGTTCCAGTCGACCAGCATAAGAGAGCAAATGCATGGACCAGCCCCTGAACAAGTTAGATATCTGCGTGATGAGCAGCTCAAAGGCAGACTCCCTAAGCTTACTTCCCTACAACGGAACTCCCAAGTAGCGTACGGGGAAGGTGCCTTCCTAATAATGCAAAACTTCATGAATCGCCTGCTCTTCATCCTCTGGAACACCTGCCATAAACAAGTGAGATTTATCCGCGCTCACCTCCAAACCCGACATACGTGCAAAGAGATCAAGATCCTTAGCAACCACTTCTGCGGAGGAGCGATTACCATAGGCGAAGATGATCAAGTCGTCCGCAAATACCAGATGGGTGATGCCAACCTTACCGTAATGCCTAGAGTGAAACTTATAGTTTTCTCTCACAGTCAATCTCCTGAAGAGTCAGGAGAAATAATCCATGCAGAGAACAAACAACAAGGATGATAATGGATCCCCTAGGCGCAGGCCTCTCTTACAATCGAAGTACCCCTCAGGTGTGTCGTTGATCAAGATGGAGAATGAGGTGGTGGTGACACATTCCATGATCCATCCTATCATACGCTGGGGAAACTTCAACCCCGTAAGGACTCCACGCGGAAAACCCCAATCCACCGAATCATATGCTTTCTTGATATCCACCTTAATAGCCATTATTTTATCTGACGATGCCTTGCCCAACCATAATTCTTCACTATATCCTGAGCAAGCATCACACAATCTCTCATTCTTCGATTCTTAACGAATCCAAAATGATTCTCAGCAACCAATCCATCCATAAGATCCGTCATACGTGCCACAATGATTCTAGAGATGATCTTGTATAACACATTGTAGCACGAGATAGGGTGGAAGTCCCAAACAGTCGGATCATGCTTCTCTTTCGGGATGAGTGTAATAAACGTAGCGTTCATCTATTGCAGCAACTGTCCGGATTGAAAGAATTCCTGGACAGCGGCCACAACATCCGGGCCCACTACATCCCACGCATCCCTGAAGAAGGCAACCGTATACCCATCCAGACCGGGAGCCTTATGCCCATTCATTGTCCACACTACCTCCTTTATCTCCTCAGTCGTAATAGGTGCAACAAGATCCTGAGCCTGCTGGTCACTCAACACAACACCCCACTCGAACACACTATCATCAATCTCCTCACACTCCCCTGTTGTGCCTAACAAGTCCCTGTATAACGTAAGAAACTCTCCAACGACTTCATCCTGGGATGAGGTATGCCCAGTTTCGGTACGTATGGAGGGGATGATATTCCTTACATTGTTAGACTTAATCTTCTTGTAGAAAAACTTTGTGGGTTTATCCTGGTTGATCAAATACTCAGCTCTGGCCATTTGAGAAAGAAATAGATGCTCGGCGTGACACAAGAAGTCGACCCTCTTGGCTGCCTCCCGAACTCTGTCCCATTTCTCAATGTTACCAAGATCAGCATAACTCTCCAGCTGTAGGCTGTCAAGTTCCATTCTAGCTCTCTCTGCTCTATCAGTGATGTGCAGAAGTCTCTCTTGCCAAGCAGGTGTAACTTTGGCATGAGAAGCTTCAGCCGACGACATACACTGAAATGAGCCGTGCCCCAAACTTTCGAGTCTCATACCTCTCGCACTATATCCAAGTAGCCCCCACTGGTTTTCCACATGTTCACATATCTGAAAGGTCTGCCCTTCGAGTGCTCTGTGTGAAACACTGAAACTAGAGCAGGGCAGTGGTCCGAAGTGGCCCCCATGGATAGAAACTCCGACTCCACTACTCCCGCACTTAGATTCCAGTTCGAATTCACCAACACTCTATCAATACGAATCCATACTCTACCATTCGTCCAGGTGAAGAAGCACCCCTTAGACTTAGCATCATCCAACCCCAGTTCAACACATAATTCCTCAAAATCAACGCTGCACCAGTTCTGATGGGACGGAATAATTTCAGAACGCTCTTCCGGTTTTCTGACACAATTAAAGTCTCCAAGGATCATCCATGGAGAGTGTACTGCGGGGACAACCGAAGAGAGATGACTCCATACCCTACGTCGGTCAACAACGCCATTACGGGCATACACAACACTGATGTGGAATTCCTGCTGAGAAATCAAACAGCGAACCAAACCAGAGATACATTGCTCATGGAGCATAACATTACTAACAGTAATCAAAGTGGAATCCCACACAACCACAATACGTCCACCATCAACAATATCAAAATTATTCACAGTATGCCAACTAGGAACAATTCTACCAACTATGTCCACCACATTATCCACAAATAATCTAGTCTCAAGAAAACCTACTAAACACACTTTACGCTTGCAAACTAACCTGCAGGCTGCTCGCTGCGCATTAGGGGTTGCTAGCCCTAGTACATTCCTTGCTATGAACTTCATTGACGAACATTGGAGGAAGAGCCCCCGCCTCATCCCGGTCCGTTTCCCCTACCCTGCGGTTTCTGAATAGTAATTCTAGTACCGCACCTGCCTCTCTCAGCCCTATGCGTAAGGCTGGGAGGCGGAGATCGTCCCAAATGACCCACGGCCTCCTCGTCCTCCTCCTCCATTTCCGACGCCCAAGTTTTTCTACTGTTAACTTGGGCGGGCTATTTGCCATTCCGCCTGTTAATCCTACAGTCATCAGGATCCAACTCATCTAGGATTTGGTACTTCCCAGATGTGACCTTCTCTCTCTATTCATGGGTAAGTGGAGGGGCCATAGCCTTCTTCTTCCCACTCCTGTTTCTCCTCTTCTTCCCTCTATTGTTCTTTGGTCCCACCTACTGAAAAACCTCCTCATCAACCTCTTCTTCCACCTGTGTGGACTCCTGTGGATTCTCCTTCTCCTTCTCCCCCTTATCTCTACCATCTAGGTCGTCACAATCACTAACCAAGAGGCCAAACTTCCTGCACTTAGTACAATACACCGGAAGGTGTTCATACAGCACAGATTGAGAGTAGTTCACCCCTCAGTACTTGAAAGTAACCTCCTTCGGGAGCTCCTGCGAGACATCAATATCAACTCGCACATGCACAAACGATACTTTGTCCGCTTTAACACAAGTATCGTCCACCATAATCGATCTACCAACCAATGAGGCCACCTTGCTAATGTGGTTCCTCTACCACAACTCCAATGGGAACAAAGGGAGACGGATCCAGACCGGGACATGGGAGATTTCTCGATCATCAAACTAAAAAGCTCCTAGGAGCCTTTCATGTATAAGGTATCGTTCCCAGATGGACTGGGGAGCCCTATCCAGCACTTTTTGAACATCTTCCTCCGAGCAAAGATGGAAGATAATCCATCCCAATTGGTGCATGACGATGGTGTATTTGACTCCCCATGCACGGCAGATGGCATGGAGAGCTTGCATCCCCAAGAACCATCCCGAGAATTACCCCACCAGCGTGTATTTCCAAGCATCGGAGTCGTCCTTCGGATCCAGGTAGGCCACTCCATCGCAGGGTGCGATGTATTGGAGTTTTCTATCCTGATCAATATTATTCTTGTTGACAAACTTAGAGTAGTCAATCGGTTCCTTGGGAGTGGAACCCTTTCCCGAATCACCCTGCCGCGCACGCTGAAAGCGCTATCCCCCTACTGCCCAGACCCTGACACCACGCCTTCGCACATGCGCATGTCGTCTGGGGCCTATCCAGCACTCCTTCCTACGTCCGGCGCAACCTGCTGAGCTGGGGAGCCGGATGCGCACGTCGAGTCATGCTACCGATGGATGTCCTGCGCCTGCCGAGGATCAGCTCCATCCTGCCGAGAAGCCTCGGTACTCCCGTTAGTCTCGATGCATTGCCGAGTAGTGTCACCGGGCCCTGCACATGTCGAGTCTTAGCGCTAGCCTACCGAGGATCTCTGCCCTCCTGCCGAGAGAGTGAGGCTAGGGGGTCACGACGTCTAGCCGACGTCGGGTGCCCGGGGTAGTACTACTTCCACTGAGGTTTTTCTCCTTGGGCTAGGGTTCTAAACGATAGGTACCACCGGGGTTGTGTCATTCATGGCTGTGTCCACCAATCCTTGCGTGGGGCTTTCGGACGCGGCAACATCCGGCGTGTCTGCCATGACGAGGGCCATGGAGCCAATGTTAATCTCCGTATCCATCTTCATCTGGTCAGCCACTATGGATCGCGCCAAGGCGGCGCCATCATCCAGTTGTGGATTATCCACAAAAACTGCTTCCTTAAGTGTTTTCTTCCTTTCAATATCCTTCGCACGATCCTTCACCGATTTGCACGATTCATCGCTCACACGCACATCCATCAACGCCTTGGAAGGCATCCTGCTGCTTGATTTCTTTCCCATGAGAAAAAAAACCTAGGCGGATAGCATGAACAAGGAATGTTTCTCTACCACCGTCGTGGAGAGCGGTGTGATCAAATCGGCCTTCGTCGGCGAGAGGCACCGGCAACAGGGAGGAAGGGTGGGCGAAATCCAACAAAGATCGCCGAGGCTGCGGGCGAGAGGCACCGACAACCGCTCGATTTCTTGCATAATTAGTTAGAGAGCGAAATTTTGGAACTAGGGTTCTGAAAAATTTTGCACGCGCAATGACTCTCCTACTTGGGTTTCGCCTCTGAACGATATGTTAATATTCAAAGAACAAAAGCCGAAGCCAGAGTACAATCATATAATTACAACTCCATAAGGAGCAACCAAAGTACGGAAATAAACCTATCTAGATAACAAATGCTCAAATCGAATTACATGCATAAGTATGGAATTGATCAAGCTGTCCGGTGAAGGTCGGGCGCCCTCAAAGAGCGCTTCATTCCGAGCCTTCCAAATGAGGAAGACACTTCCGTAAAGGGCGAGCATCCACCTTCTCCTTTCGCGCACGTGCATCGCCGGTCCTTGCTAAGCCACTTGAAGTCGGCCTTCAAAGTGGTAACCTGTCTCCTCCACTCCACCTTGTTCCTTACCCGATTCCATACGTACCTCGTGAACGGGCATCCGAAGAAGAGATGATCTCTCAATTCGGAGGCCCCCATGCACAGCACGTACTCAATCGGGCCTTCATAACGTCTCCATCTATCCATGGTGAGCAGACGATTTCTCACAGCGATTCATATCTTAAGCGAGTCCTTCTGAGGAACCCATGGACTCCATAACTTCTTGTAGATAGGTTGTACCAGCATAGAGTTAGCAGCTAGCCAATAAAACTTCCCTACACGAAGCCTTCCCATCTCCAAACACGCTGCGAATGTGGAGACAATGTCTCCTCCGATCCGTACTCGAACCCTATCCCTCGCACGAAGGATATCCTTCCATACAATTGAGGCACTATAATTTACCTCGACATCCCAACACGAAGAGGACTGAAGATAAATGGCATTAATCCACTTAATCCATAGTGATATTTTCTCCTGATGCACGTCCCACAACACACCACAATGAGCTACATCGTTCAGCAGGTCAAGACCCCTAAGTCCCAGGCCGCCCTGTTCCTTAGGTAGGATGACCTCCTCCCAACGAACTGCATCCCTTGTGGTTCCCCAAAGGAATTTCTGAATCATCCGTTCAACTCTATCCACAATTCCTTTGGGGACCTTTACCATCAAAGTTCAGAAGTTCATCAACCCGTACACCACCGACCGAATAAGTTCCAGTCGACCAGCATACGAGAGCAAATGCATGGAGAGCCCCTGATCAAGTTAGATATCTGTGTGATGAGCGGCTCAAAGGCTGACTCCCGTAGCTTGCTTCACTGCAGCGGAATTCCCAAGTAGCGTATGGGGAATGTGCCTTCCAGATAAGGCAACACCTCACGGATCGCCTTCTCCTCATCCTCCGGAACACCTGTCATGAACAAGTGTGATTTATCCATGCTCACTTCCAACCCAGACATTCGAGCAAAGAGATCGAGTGCCCAAGCAACCACTTTAGCGGAGGAGCGATTGCCATAGGCGAAGATGATCAAATCGTCCGCAAATGCCAGATGGGTGATGCCTACTTTCGCACAATGTCGAGAGTGAAACTTGTAGTTATCTGTCACGATCATTCTCCTAAAGAGCTGGGAGAAATAATCCATGCAGAGAACAAATAGTAGGGACAACAACAGATCTCCCTGACGTAGGCCCCTCTTACCATCGAAATACCCCTCAGGTGTGCCGTAGATCAGGATGGAGAATGAGGTAGTGGTAACACATTTCATGATCCATCCTATCATACGCTGGTGAAACTTCAAACCTGTAAGAACTCCACGCAGAAAACCCCAATCCACCGTATCATACGCCTTCTTGATATCCACTTTTATTGCCATTCTCCTATACTGTCGATGCTTTGCCCACCCATAATTTTTCACAATCTCCTGAGCAAGCATCACGCAATCTCTCATTCGTTGGTTCTTTACGAATCCAAAATGATTCTCAGCAACCAACCCATCCCTAAGATCCGTCATACGTGCCACAATGATTCTAGAGATGATCTTATACAACACATTGCAACACGAAATAGGGAGGAAATCCTTGACAATAGGATTGTGCTTCCCCTTTGGGATGAGTGTAATAAACGTAGCATTCATCTTTCGCAGCAACTGCCCGGACTGAAAGAATTCCTGGACCGCAGCCACAACATCCGTACCCACCACATCCCACGCAGCTTGGAAGAAGGCAGCCGTGTACCCATCTGGACCAGGAGCCTTATCACCGTTCATACTCCATACAACTCCCTTCACCTCCTCGACCGTGTTAGGTGCTACGAGCTACTGCGCCTGCTGATCACTCAACACAGCACCCCACTCAAACATGCTATCATCAATCTCCTCATATTCCCCTGTAGTGCCGAACAAGTCTCTATAGAATGTAAGGAACTCTCTAACGACTTCATCCCGGGAGGAAGTGTGCCCGGTTTCGGTACATATGGAGGGGATGATATTTCTTACGCTATTAGACTTGATCTTCTTGTAGAAGAACTTTGTGGGTTTATCCTGATTGATCAAATACTCAGCCCTGGCCATTTGAGAAAGGAAAAGGTGCTCGGCATGAAACAAGAAGTCGACCATCTTGGCTGCTTCCCGAACTCTGTCCTATTTCTTAACGTTACTAGGATCAACATGACTCTCCAGCTGTAGGCTGTCAAGTTCCAATCTAGCTCGCTCGGCTCTCTCAGCGATGTGGCCCAATTCTCTCTTGCCAAGCAGACGTAACTTTGGCTTGAGAAGCTACAGGCGACGACACATACTGAACTGAGCCGTACCCTAAACTTGCGAGTCCCATACCTCTCGCACTGTATCCAAATAGCCAATGCTGGTCTTCCACATGTTCACATACCTGAACGGTCTGCCCTTCAAACACTCGGCGTGAAACATAGAAACTAGGGCAGGGCAGTGGTCCTAAGTGGCCCCCATGGGCAGAAACTCCGACCCTACTACACCCGAACTGAGATTCCAGTTTGAATTCACCAAGACTCTATCAGTACGACTCCATATTCTGCCATTCGTCCAGGTGAAGAAGCACCCCTTAGACTTAGCATCATCCAAGACTTAGCATCATCCAACCCCAGTTCAACACACAACTCCTCAAAGTCCACCCTACACCAGTTCTGATGAGACGGAATAATTTCAGAGTGCTCTTCCGGTTTCCTAACGCAATTAAAGTCTCCAAGGAGCATCCAGGGAGAGTTAACTGTGGGGACAACCGAAGAGAGATGATTCCATAGCCTATGCCTATCAACAATGCCATTACGAGCGTATACAACGCTGATGTGGAACTCCTGCTGAGAAATCAAACAGCGAACCAAACCAGAGATACATTGCTCATGGAGCATAACATTACCAACATTAATCAAAGTGGAATCCTACGCAACCACAATACGTCCACCATCAACAACATCAAAATTATTCACAGTATGCCAACTAGGAACAATTCTACCAACAATGTCCATCACATTATCCACAGATAATCTAGTCTCAAGAAAACCTACGAAACACACTTTATATTTGCAAACTAACCTGCGGGCTGCTCGCTGCGCACGAGGGACTGAAAGCCCTCGTATGTTCCATACTAGAAACCTCATTGACGAACATTGGGGGAGGAGCCCCCACCTCGTCCTAGTCCATTGCCTCTGCTCTGCGGTTCCTGGATGATGATTCCAGTGTCGCGCCTGCCTCCATCAGCCCTGTGCATAAGGCTAGGAGGCGGAGACTGTCCCGAGCGACCCACGGCCTCCTCATCCTCTTCCTCCATTTCCGATGCCCAAGTTTTCCTAGTGTTAACTTGGGCAGGCTACTTACCATCCCGCCTATTGATCCTTCAGTCATCAGGATCCAGTTTGTCCAAGATTTGATATTTCCTAGATGTGACCTTCTCTCTCTATTCGTGGGTAAGTTGAGGGCTCGCAACCTTCTTCTTCCCATTCTTGTTTCGGTTTTTCCTCGCTCTAGTGTTCCTAGTTCCCACCTGCTGGAACCCTTCCTCATCCACCCCTTCTTCCACCCGTGTGGACTCCTGTGGTTGCTCCTTCTCCTTCTCCCCTTTATCTCCCCCATCAAGCTCGTCACAATCACTAACCAAGTGGCCGAACTTCCTGCACTTAGTACAATACGTCGGGAGACGTTCGTACAACACAGTTTGATAGTAGTTCGCCCCTCGGTAGTTGAAAGTAATCTCCTTTGGGAGCTCTTGCTAGACATCAATATCCACCCACACACGCATAAACGACACTTTGTCCGCCTTAACGGAAGTATCATCCACCATAATTGGTCTGCCAACCAATGAGGCCACCTTGCTAATGTCATTTTTCGACCACAACTCCAATGGGAATGATGGAAGATGGATCCAGATCGGGACATGGGAGATTTCCCGATCATCAAACTAAAAATCTCGCGGGAGCCTTTCAAGCATAAGGTATCATTCCCATATGGAGTGGGGAGCATTGTCCAACACTTTCCGAACATCTTCCTCCGAATAGAGATGGAAAATAATCCATCCCGATTGGTGCTTGACTATGGTGTACTTAACTCCCCACGCCTGGCAGATGGCATGGAGAGCTTGCATGCTCGGGAAACATCCCGAGAAATACCCCACCAACGTGTATTTCCAAGCATCGAAGTCATCCTTTGGATCCAGATAGGCTACTCCATCGCAGGGTGCGATGTATTCGAGTTTTCTATCAGTATCAATATTATTCTTATTGACAAACTTGGAGTAGTCAACCGGTTCCTTGGGAGTGGAACCCTTGCCTGAATCATCTTGCCACGCGCGCTATCCACCTTGCTGCCGAGAACCTGACGCCACGCCAACATGCATGCGCATGTCGCCAAGGGCCTGCCCCGCATTTCTGCCCATGATCAGTGCAGTCTGCCGAGTTGGGGAGCTGGACGCGTGCGCTGAGCTACACTGCCGAGGGCTGCCCTGTGCTTGCCGAGGATCAGCCCTATCCTGCTGAGAAATATTGGCACTCCTCCCGATATTCTCGATGCCCTACTGAGAAGCATCAGCGGTCTCTACTCCTACCGAGATGTGGTGCCAGACTGCTGAGGATCCCCGCCTACCTGCCGAGAGGGTGAGGCCAGGGGTGTCGCAATGTCCAGCCGATGCTGGGCGCCTGGGGTGGTACTACGCCTCCCTTCTGCCGAGGGTTTTCTCCTTGGGCTCGGGTTGTGGACGATGGGTACCACTGGGGTTGTGTCGTCCATAGTCGAGTCCACCAATGCCTGCGTGGGGCTTCCGGATGCAGCAGCCTCTGGAGTGTCCGCCACGACAAGGGCCATAGAGCCGATGATAATTTTTGTCTCCATCTCCGTCCAGTCGGCCACTATGGATCGTGCCAATGCTGCACCATCATCCAGATGCGGATTCTCCACCAACACTGCTTCCTTGAGAGTTTTCTTCCGTTCAATATCCTTCGCACGATCCTTCACCGATTTGGATGGTGTCCTACTCCTTGATTTCTTCCCCATGAGAGAAAAAACCTAAGCAGATAGCATGAACGAGGGATATTTCTCTAACACCGCCGTGGGGAGCAATGTGATCAAATCAGCCATCGCCGGCGAGAGGTGCCGGCAACAGTGGGGAAAGGGTGGGCGAATCTGAACGGTGATTGCCGATGATCACCGAGGCTGCAGGCGAGAGGCGCCGACAACCGCGAGGTTTCTTGTGTAAGAAGTTAGAGAGCGAAATTTTGGAACTAGGGTTCTGAAAAATTTTGCATGCGCAATGACTCTCACTTGGGTTTCGCCTCTGAACGATATGTTAATTATTCAAAAATGATAGGCCGGAGCCAGAGTCACAGGTACATATAATTACAACTCCAAAGTGGAGCAACCAAAGGAAAAGCACACCTATCTAGATAACAAATGCTCGAATCTAATTACATGCATGAGTATGGAATTGATCAAGCCAGCAGTAGAAGGTCGGGCACCCTGGAAGAGCGCTTCGTTCCGAGCCTTCCAAATGAGGAAGACGCTTCCATAGAGAGCGAGCGTCCACCTCCTCCTATCACGAACATGCACTCGCCGATCCTTGCTGAGCCACTTGAAGCCGGCCTTCAAAGTGGTAACCTGTCTCTTCCACTCCACCTCGACCCTAACCCGATTCCATACATGATTCGTGAATGGACACCCAAAGAAAAGGTGATCTCTCGATTCGGGGGTCCCCACGCATAGCACGCACTCAATCGGGCCTTCGTGTTGTCTCCATTTGTCCATGGTGAGAAGATGGTTCCTCACCGCAATCCACATTCGAAACACTTGCTTCTGAGGGACCCATGGACACCACAACTTCTTGTAGATAGGCTGTACCAGCATGGAGTCTGCAACGAGCCAATACAACTTACCCACACGAAGCTTTCCCATCTCCGAACACGAACCTAACGTGGAAACCAAGTCTCCACTAATCCGTGTTCTGACCTTATCCCTCGCTCGGAGGATATCCTTCCACACGATTGAGGCACTGTAATTCACCTCAACATCCCAGCATGAAGAGGACTGCAGATAAATGGCATTAATCCATTTAATCCACAGGGACCTCTTCTCCTGATGCACATCCCACAACACTCCACAAAGAGCTGCATCGTTCAGCAGATCGAGTCCCCTAAGTCCCAGGCCACCCTGTTCCTTAGGGAAAATGACCTCCTCCCAATGAACTGCTCCCCTTGCGGTTCCCCAAAGGAAATGTCGTATCATCCTCTCTATTCTGTCCACAATTCCTTTGGGGATCTTCACCATTGAAGTCCAGAAGTTCATCACCCCGTACACCACCGATCTAATAAGCTTCAATCGTCCTGCATACGAAAGCATATGCGTGGACCAACCCCTGATCAGGTTAGAAACCTGCGTAATGAGCGGCTCAAACGCAGACTCCCGAAGCTTACTTCCCTGCAGCGGTACTCCCAAATAACGTAAAGGAAATGTGCCTTCCTGAAAAGGCAGTACTTCTCGGATAGTCTGCTCCTCATGCTCCGGAACCCCCGCCATAAATAAATGAGACTTGTCTGCACTAACCTCCAACCCTGACATGCATGCGAACCGATTAAGTGCCGTGGCTACAACCTCTGCCGAAGATCGATTGCCATAAGCAAAGATAATCAAGTCATCTGCAAACGCCAGATGAGTAACCCCCACCTTCTCGCAATGCCTCGAGTGGTACTTATAGTTGCCCGTCACAGTCATTTTCCTGAAGAGTCGGGAAAAATAATCCATGCACAAGACAAACAATAAGGACGACAATGGATCACCCTGTCGTAATCCTCTCTTGCCATTAAAATAACCCTCTGGAGTACCGTTGATAAGTATGGAGAATGAAGAGTAGAGACACATTCCATGATCCATCCTATCATACGTTGAGGAAATTTCAAGCCCGTGAGTACTCCTCGCAGAAACTCCCAGTCAACAGAGTCATATGCTTTCTTGATGTCCACCTTAATCGCCATTCTCCTGTACTGACGATGCCTAGCCCACCCATAATTTTTCATAATCTCCTGGGCCAGCATGACACAATCCCTCATCCTTCGGTTCTTAATAAACCCGATGTGATTCTCTGCTACTAAGTCCTCCATCAGGTCCGTCATTCATTTCACAATGATACGGGATATGATTTTGTAGATAACATTGCAACACGAAATCGGGCGGAAGTCCCTGACAGTAGGATCATGCTTACCTTTATGGATTAGTGTAATAAAAGTGGCGTTCATCTGCCGCAGTAACTGCCCGGAGTGAAAGAATTCCTGGACAGCCGCCACGACATCCGAACCTACCACATCCCACGCATCCTGAAAGAAAGCAGTCGTATACCCATCCGGCCCGGGGGCCTTATCACCATTCATGCTTCACACCACTCCCTTCACCTCCTCGGTCGTGACAGGCACCACGAGCTGCTGCGCCTGTTCATCACTCAATACGGCTCCCCATTCGAACACACTGTCATCAATCTCCTCGCACTCCTGTACAGTCCCCAACAAGTCCCCATAGAATGAGAGGAACTCTCCAACGACTTCATCCCGGGAGGTAGTATGCCCGGATTCCGTATGTATGGAGGTGATGGTGTTCCTCACACTCTTAGACTTGATCTTTCTGTAGAAGAATTTTGTGGGTTTGTCTTGACTGATTAGATAATCTGCTCTGGCCATCTGAGAAAAGAAGAGGTGCTCGGCATGACACAAGAAGTCAACCCTCTTCGCTGTCTCTCGAACCCTATCCCATTTCTCACTATTACCAGGATCAGCATGACTTTCCAGTTGCAATCTGTCTAGCTCCTCTCTAGCTCTCTCTGCTCTCTCGGCTATGTGACCAAAGTCCCTCTTACCAAGCCGACGAAGCTTTGGTTTGAGTAACTTCAGTCTACGACACACACTGAACTGAGCAGTACCCCACACTTGCGAGTCTCACACCTCTCGCACAGTATCCAGGAATCCCTCGCTGGTCTTCCACATGTTCACATACCTGAACGGTCTCCCCTTCGAGTGCTCGGCATGGTGGATGGAAACTAAGATGGGGCAATGGTCCGAAGTTGCCCCCATGGGCAGAAACTCCGATTCCACTACACCTGAAGTGATGTCCCAGTTTGAGTTCACTAGTACCCGGTCAATACGACTCCAAATTCTTCCATTCGTCCAGGTGAAGAAGCACCCCTTGGACTTAGCATCATCCAATCCCCGTTCAACACAAAACTCCTCAAACTCCACCCTGTACCAGTTCCGTTGAGACGGAACAATTTCAGATCTCTCTTCAGTTTTCCTTACGCAGTTAAAGTCTCCAAGGAGCATCCAGGGAGAGTTAACCACGGGGAAAGCCGAGGAGAGATGGGACCATAGCCTACGCCTATCAACTACGCCATTACAGGCATACACAACACTGATAAGGAACTCCTGCTGAGAAATCAAACAGCGAACCATACCAGAGATACATTGCTCATGAAGCACAACATTACTAATAGTAATCAAGGTGGAATCCCACGCAACCACAATACGACCTCCCTCAACATTATTAAAATTATTGACACTATTCTAGCTAGGAACAATTCTACCCACAATATCCACCACATTATCAACAGACAATTTAGTTTCAACAAACCCCACTAAGCATACTTTAAATTTGCAAACTAACCTGCGGGCTGCTCGCTGTGCACGAGTGGCTGCAAGCCCTCGTACATTTCATGCTAGACACCTCATTTACGAACATTGGGGGAAGAGCCCCCGCCTCCTGGTCCGTTGCCGCTACCATGCGGCTCTTGAATTATGATTCCAGTACCTCTCCTAGTGCCATCCGCCCTGTGGGAGAGAGTGGGAGGCGGGGAGCGTCCCGATCAGCCTACAGCCTCAGCCTCCTCTTCCTCAGTCTCCGAAGCCCAAGTCTTCCTAGTATTCACTTGGGCCGGCTGCTTTCCTTCTCATCTATCGATCCTCCAGTCATCAGGATCAAGTTCGTCAAGGATTTGGTATCTACCCGACGCAACTTTCTGTTTCTGTGCTTGGGATAGGTTGGGTCCCGAGGCCTTCTTCTTCCCATTTCTATTCCTCTTTTTCTTTGGCCTCGTATTTCGAGCCCCAACATGCTGAAATCCCTCCTCGTCGACCATATCATCAGCTCGTGCGGTCTCTGGAGGCTGATCCATTCCCTTTTCCCCCTTATCACCTCTAACAAGATCGTCACAGTCACTAACTAGATGGCCAAATTTCCTACACTTGGTACAATACGCTGGGAGGCGTTCATACAAGACAGTTTGGGTGAAATTGGCCCCACGGTAGTTAAACGTGACCTCCCTCGGGAGCTCCTGCAAAACATCTATGTCCACACGCACACGGACAAACGATACCCTGTCCGTCTTGACAGAAGTGTCATCCACCATGATAGGTCGACCAATCAACGAAGCCACCTTACTAATGTGGTTCTTCGACCACAGCTCCAATGGGAACGAAGGCAACCGAATCCAGACCGGGACATGGGAGATTTCCCGATTGTCAAATTGAAAGGCACGAGGCAGCCTTTCGAGCATAAGATATCGTTCCCATATTGAATGGGGAGCACCGTCCAACACCTTCCTAACATCATCCTCCGAATAAAGTCGAAAGATGATCCACCCTGACTGATGCATGACGATGGTATACTTGACTCCCCATGCCCGGCAGATGGCATGAAGGGCTTGCATACCCGGAAACCGCCCCAAAAAGTAACCCACCAACGTATACTTCCATGCATCAGAGTCGTCCTTCAGATCCAGATAGGCTACTCCATCGCAAGGTGCAATGTACTCGAGCTTCCTATCCGGAGCAATATTACTTTTGTTGACAAACTTGTCGTAGTCAACCGGTTCCTTGGGAGTGGAACCAACACCAGAGTCACCCTGACGCGCACGCTGGCCGCGCTGCCCGCCCTGCTACCGAGGCCCTGTTGCCTCACCCGCGCATTCCCCTGTGCCGCTTGTGCCCTGTCCAGCGTTAGTGCCCACATTCGGCATAGCCTGTCGAGACTGGGAGCTGGACGCAAGCGCCGGGCTCCGCTATCGGGCAGTACCCTGCGGCTGCCGAGAGTCCTCGGCACTTTCAGAAACCTCGGCGTCCTGCCGAGACCCGTCAGCCAAATCCTGTCCCTGCCGAGGAGCGTCGCCGATCAGCATAGGCTCCACACCCGCCTGCCGAGAAGGAGAGGCAGGGGGGGTCGCCACGTCCAACCGGCGCCGAGTGCCCGGGGTGGTACTACGCCGCCTTTCCGCCGAGGGCTTCCTCTTGGTGGTTGGGTTGCGCACAATAGGCACCGACGGGGTCGAGTCATCCATGGTGGTGTCGACAAGTCCTTTTGTGGGGCTGCCGGAGCCGTGAGCATCGGGCGTGTTGGCCACGACAAGTGCTAGGTAGCCGACGATGAGTTTCGACTCCATCTCCGTGCGGTCAGCCGCGATAGAGCGCGCCAATTCAGCACCGTCACCCAATTGAGGGTTTTCCGTCAACACTGCTTCCTTCAAGGTTTTCTTCCTTTCAATGTCCTTTGCTCGGTCCTTCACTGATTTGAACGATTCCTCAGTCACACGTACATCCGGCGACGCCCTTGCAGGCGTCCTACTCCTTGATTTCTTCCCCATGAGAAAGATCAAGACGGACTACATGAACGAATAAGGAATCTCTATCACCGTCGTGGGGAGTGGTGAGACCAAACGGTTATCGGCGGCGAGAGACGCCGACGACGATGGGAGGGGCCGGGCGAGGGCTGTGCAATAGTTGTTGGTGAACGTCGAAGTCGAGGGCGAGAGGCGCCATCGGCCGCGAGATGACTTGCGTAGGAAGAAAGAGAGCGAAAATTTTTGGAACCCTAGTTCCAAAAATTTCTTACACGCGTAATGACTCTCTCTCTCACTTGGGTTTCGCCTTCTAAAACATATATAGGGGGGTGTGTGCTTAATCAAGGGGTTGGCAAGGGTGATGTGTAGACGTATGGGCATCAGTTTCCAAGCACCAAGGCCACGGGTAGGCAGCGGCCGTGCCCTATTCGGGTCACCGGCCAGGCATTTTTCCGGCGATTGCCGGCGAGTTTCCGGCGACACTTCTAGTGGGGAATTCCCAGCGTGCCCCAAATTCCGGTGGGGAATTCCCACCGTACCCCGGCACCCGACGTGGGCGTCCCCCGGCGTGCCCCTACACCTGACGTGGGCATCCTCGGCCTACCCCAGCACCTGGCATGGGCGTCCCTCGGCCTGCCTCGGCACCCAACGTGGGCATCCCCCGACAAGCCCCAGCACCCGACGTGGGCGTCCCCCGACCTGCCCCGGCACCCGACGTGGGCGTCCCCAGGCATGCCCCGGTACCAGACGTGAGCTTCCCCTGGCATGCCCCGGCACCCGACGAGAGCGTCCCCTTGCCTGCCCTAGCACCCGACGTGGGCGTCCTCTGGAGTGCCCCGGCGCCTGAAGTGGACGTCCCCCAACCTATCCAACACCCGACGTGGGCGTGCCCTGGCACCCGATGTGGGCATTCTAGTGCCCCGGCACCCGACGTCGGCATCCCCCCCGGCGTGCCCTGGCACCCGATGTGGGCATTCCCTGGCGTTCCCCAGCTCCCGACGTGGCCTGTCCTGGCACCCGATGAGGGCGTCCCCCGGCCTGCCCCGGCACTCGACTTGGGCATCCCCCAGCGTGCCCCGGCACCCGATGTGGGCGTCCCCCAGCATGCCCCAACACCCGACGTGAGCGTCCCCGTCCTGCTCCGGCACCCGATGTGGGTGTCCCCCGCGTGTCCCGGCACTCGACGTGGGCATCCCCCGGCCTGTCCAGCACCCTACGTAGGCATCTCTCGGCCTGCCCCGCACTCGACGTGGGCATCCCCTGGCGTGCCCCAGTACCCGACGTAAATGTCCCTCGGCCTACCCCGCACCCAACATGGGCTTCTCCCTGTGTGCCCCGGCACCCGACGTGGGCATCCCTTGTCTGATTTAATATCTGAGTGTCCTTGTATGTTTCCTTTTGATCGGATGGCCAATGTGGCTTGTGTTTCTTCACATCTAGCGGGTCGTGCTTGAGTTTTCTATTCTTCATCTAGCCTTCCTTACAGAGTTTCTCCGTGGGGTGGTTTGGTAATGAGATTCGCATTACGTACGTGATGGTGCGTGAGTGGTCGAAGATGCCACGCGACAACCTCGTCAATAGTTGGCGCGAGAGCTATTAGCCTCAGCCGTAACTGGTTTTCCCGTGCTGAATTCCCGTTGAGATGGCAACCATCCGTACACTCTGTCATTTTCCACCTTACACTATTGTTCCATTTAGAAATGCAGTGCAGGGAGACGTCAGGGCCCATGTCATGCCTCACAATTCGAACACCCTTAAGGATGCTTTGTCTGTCGGGCCATGACACGATGCTTGAATTCTCAGTTATGGAGCACAGAGCGACCACGAGGCCACGGTGCCTTTGTCGTCCACGTAGAGAATTCAACACTCCTTGTGAACTACCATTGTGCGTGCCTTGGTCTAAGTGCCCCCGCGGCCCAGATCATGTTGTTCCGGCATCGGTGAAGAATGCTACCTGGTTGATCCTACCAGTAGTCATACACTTGTCTCAAAGATTAAGCCATGCATGTGTAAGTATGAACAAATTCAGACTGTGAAACTGCTAATGGCACATTAAATCAGTTATAGTTTGTTTGATGGTACCTGCTACTTGGATAACCATAGTAATTCTAGAGCTAATACATGCAACAAACCCCAACTTCTGGAAGGGATGCATTTATTAGATAAAAGGTCGACATGAGCTCTGTTCGTTGCTGCGATGATTCATGATAACTCGATTGATCGCACGACCCTCGTGCCGACGACGCATTATTCAAATTTCTGCCTTATCAACTTTCGATGGTAGGATAGTGGCCTACCATGATGGTGACGGGTGATAGAGAATTAGGGTCGATTCCGGAGAGGGAGCCTGAGAAACGGCTACCACATCCAAGGAAGGCAGCAGGCGTGCAAATTACCCAATCCTAACACGGGGAGGTAGTGACAATAAATAACAATACCGGGCTCTTCGAATCTGATAATTGGAATGAGTACAATCTAAATCCCTTAACGAGGATCCATTGGAGGGCAAGTCTGGTGCCAGAAGCCATGGTAATTCCAGCACCAATAGCGTATATTTAAGTTGTTGCAGTAAAAAAGCTCGTAGTTAGACTTTGGATTGGGCTGACCGGTCCGCCTTCTGGTGTACACCGATCGTCTCGTCCCTTATGCCGGCGATGCGCTCCTGGTCTTAACTGGCTGGGTCGTGCCTCCAGCGCTGTTAGTTTGAAAAAATTAGAGTGCTCAAAGCAAGCCTACGCTCTGGATACATTAGCATGGGATAACATTATAGGATTTCGGTCCTATTACGTTGGCCTTTGGGATCAGAGTAATGATTAACAGGGATAGTCAGGGGCATTCGTATTTCATAGTTATAGGTGAAATTCTTGGATTTATAAAAGACGAACAACTGCAAAAGCATTTGCCAAGGATGTTTTCATTAATCAAGAACGAAAGTTGGGGGCTAAAAAATTATCAGATTCCATCCTAGTCTCAACCATAAACGATGCTGACCAGGGATCGACCGATGTTGCTTGAAGAACTCCATCGACACCTTATGAGAAATCAAAGTCTTTGGGTTCTGGAGGGAGTATGGTCGCAAGGCTAAAACTTAAAGGAATTGACAGAAGGACACCACCAGGATTGGAGCCCGCGGCTTAATTTGACTCAACATGGGGAAACTTACCAGGTCCAGACATATTAAGAATAGAAAAACTGAGAGCTCTTTCTTGATTCTATGGGTAGTGGTGCATGGCCGTTCTTTGTTGGTGGAGCGATTTGTCTGGTTAATTCCGTTAACGAACGAGACCTCAGCCTGCTAACTAGCTATGCGGAGGTATCCCTCCGCGGCCAGCTTCTTAGATGGACTACGACCTTTTAGGCCGTGGAAGTTTGAGGCAATAACAGGTTTGTGATGCCCTTAGATGTTCTGGGCCGCACGCGTACTACACTGATGTATTCAACGAGTTTATAGCCTTGGCCGATAGGCCCAAGTAATCTTTGAAATTTCATCGTGATGGGGATAGATCATTGCAATTGTTGGTCTTCAACAAGGAATTCCTAGTAAGCGCGAGTCATCAGCTCGCGTTGACTTCGTCCCTGCCCTTTGTACACACTGCCCGTCACTCCTACTGATTGGAAGGTCCGGTGAAGTGTTTGGATCGAGGCGACGTTGGCGGTTCGTCGCTTGCGACGTAGCGAGAAGTCCATTAAACCTTATCATTTAGAGGAAGAAGAAGTCTTAACAAGGTTTCCGTAGGTGAACCTGTGGAAGGATCATTGTCAAAACCTACAAAGCAGACCGTGAACATGTTAAGAAATACCCGGGTTCTATGTCGTCGGCTAAGGCCCACGCCACGTGCCCAGATCCGACGGCGCTCGCACAGTTCAGGCCTAACAAACTTGGGTGCAGGATGCGCCATGGAATAAAAACACGAGCATCCCCTGCCAAACTCCCCATCCCATGGGGCGCTTCATGGATCGGGATGCCCATCAAATGTCTAAATGACTCTCAACAATAGATATCTCAGCTCTCGCATCGATGAAGAATGTACCGAAATACGATACTTGGTGTGAATTGTAGAATCCCGTGAACCATCGAGTCTTTGAACGCAAGTTATGCCCGAAGCCACTACGCCGAGGGCACGCCTGACTGGGTGTCACGCATCGCGTCGCCCCCTCCCCATGCCCAAACGCGCGGCGGGGGAGGAGAGTAGTCCCCCATGCGCAGCGCCGCGCAGTCGGCCCAAATATGATCCCCCAGTGATGCACGTCACGACAAGTGGTGGTTTAACCCTCAACGCGTGCTATCGTACATCACCGTGCCAGGATGCATGATCAGACCCAAAGGCATGTGTGAGCACGTCGCCTTCGACCGCGACCCCAGTTCAAGCGGGATCACCCGCTGAGTTTAAGCATATCAATAAGCAGAGAAAAAAAAACTTACAAGGATTTCCCTAGTAACGGCGAGCGAATCGGGAATAGCCTAACTTGAAAATTGGGCAGCCACGCCGTTCGAATTGTAGTCTAGAGAAGTGTCCTGAGCGGCGGACTGGGTCGAGTCCCCTGGAATGGGGCGTCATAGAGTGTGAGAGCCCCATTGCTCCCGAACTCTATCACACCACGAGGCGCTGTCGGCGAGTCGAGTTGTTTGGGAATGCAGCCCCAATCGAGTAGTAAATTTCGTCCAAGGCTAAATACGGGCGAGAGACCGATAGCAAACAAGTACTACGAGGGAAAGATGAAAAGGACTTTGAAAAGAGAGTCAAAGAGTTCTTGAAATTGTTAGGAGGAAATCGGATGGGGCCAACGATGCATCCCGGTCGAATGTGGAATGGCGAGAGCCGATCCGCCGATCGACTCGGGGTACAAACCAGCATGGATCGATGCGGCACTCAAAGCTCAGGTGGTCAATATGCTCGTTGTACAGTGTCGCACCGATCCAGGCGGACAGCACACACCTTGTGTGTGCCTCGGTAACTGTGCATTCTCAGTGCTAGCCTGCGGGTTCCCCATTCGACCCGTCTTGAAACATAAACAAGGAGTTTGACATGTGTGTGAGTCAACGGGCGATTAAACTCGTAAGGCACAAGGAAGATGACCGGCGCGATCCCCCCGAGGGTTGCACCGCCGACCGACCTTGATCTTCTGAGAAGGGTTCGAGTGAGCATACCTGTCGGGACCCAAAAGATGGTGAACTATGCCTGAGCAGGCCAAAGCTAGAGGAAACTCTAGTGGAGGCCCGTAGCGATACTGACGTGCAAATCATTCGCTGAATAGTATGTAAATTATTCAAAGCAGCAGGTCGAGGCCAATGTCACAGTTTTTAATTACAACTCCAAACGGAGCAAACCAAAGATTAAAAACCACCTATTTAGTCAAAAAATACTCAAATCTAACCATATGCATAATAATTGAATTAAACAGTACATCCATTGAAGGTCGGGCACCCTCAAAGAGCGCTTCGTTCCGAGCCTTCCAAATGAGGAAGACACTGCCGTAGAGGGCGAGCGTCCACCTCCTCCTCTCGCGAGCATGTACACGCCGGTCCTTGCTCAACCACTTGAGGCCGGCCTTCAAAGTGGTAACCTGTCTCCTCCACTTCACTTCATCTCTAACCCGGTTCCACACGTGCTTCATGAACGGGCAACCGAAATAGAGATGATCTCTCGTCTCAGCGGCGCCCACACACAACACGCACTCCCACCTGTCCAGAGTAAGCAGTCTGTTCCTTAGGGCAATCCACATCCTGAACGAATGTTTCTGTGGAACCCAAGGACTCCACAGCTTCTTATAGGCAAAATGCACCGGTGCCGTTGTGGCAGCGAGCCAGTACATCTTGCCCACTCGAAGCTTTCCCATCTCCGAGCACGAAGCGAGAGAGGTGATGAGGTCCCCTCCGATCCGTGCTCGGACTCTATCCCTCGCACGCAGAATGTCTTTCCACACTATAGAGGCGCTATAGTTCACCTCTACATCCCAGCAAGAAGAATTCTGTAGGTAAATGGCATTAATCCACTTAATCCACAGCGACTTCTTCACCTGATGCACATCCCATAACACTCCACACAGGGCTACATCATTCAGGAGATCCAATCCCCTAAGTCCCAGGCCACCCTGTTCCTTAGGTAATATGACCTCCTCCCAACGGACTGCAACCCTCGTCGTTCCCCAAAGGAACTTTCAGATCATGCGTTCTACCCTGTCAACCACTCCTTTGGGAATCTTCACCATGGCGATCCAGAAGTTCATCACCCCATACAGGACTGACCGGATGAGTTCCAGTCAGCCTGCATAGGACAACAAATGCGTGGACCAGCCCCTGATGAGGTTCGCCACCTGCGTGATAAGAGGTTCAAAGGCGTACTCACGTAGTTTACTTCCCTGCAGCGGTACTCCCAAATAGCGCACAAGAAAGGTACCCTCCTGAAAAGGCAGCACTTCGCGAATACTCTGTTCGTCGGCCTCCGGAACACCAGCCATAAACAAGTGAGATTTCTCCGGACTAACCTCCAGTCCTGACATTCTGGCGAACTGATCAAGTGCCTTAGCAACCACTTCTGCAGAGGTGCGATTGCCATAAGAAAAAATAATCAAGTCATCCGCGAATGCGAGGTGAGTAACTCCAACTTTAGCACACAACTGAGAGTAGTGTTTGTAGTTCTCCTCCATCGTGAGTCTCCTGAATAAACGGGAAAAGTAATCCATGCAGAGCACAAAGAGCAAGGACGACAGAGGGTCACCTTGATGCAAGCCACGCTTGCCGTCGAAGTACCCCTCCGGAGCACCGTTGACAAGGATGGAGTATGAAGTGTTGGTGACGCACTCCATGATCCATTCTATCATACGCTGAGAAAACGTCAACCCTGCCAGAACTCCACGTAGGAAACTCCAGTCCACTGAATCATAGGCCTTTTTTATATCTACCTTCACAGCCATTCGCCTGCTCATCCGGTTCCTTGCCCAGCCATAGTTTTTGACTATCTCCTGAGCAAGCATCACACAGTCCCTCATCTTGCGATTCTGCACAAAACCAAAGTGATTTTCTGCCACCAAATCATCCATCAACCCCGCCATTTGTCCCACAATAACCCTAGAGATAATCTTGTAAATTACATTACAGCACGAGATCGGACGGAAGTCTCGTACAGTGGGATCATGCTTCCCTTTTGGGATGAGTGTAATAAACGTGGCATTCATTTGTCGCAGCAATTGCCCAGAATGGAAAAATTCCTGGACAGCGGCCACAACATCAGAACCAACCACATCCCACGCATCTCGAAAGAAGGTGGCCGTGTACCCATCCAGCCCAGGGGCTTTATCTCCATTCATCCTCCACACCACCTCCTTAATCTCCTCAGCTGTAATAGGTGCAACAAGCTCTTGGGCCTGCTGATCAGACAGCAAGGTGCCCCACTCGAACACACTATCATCAATCTTATCACACTGGCCTGCAGTACCCAACAAGTCTCTGTAGTACGTAAGGAATTCATCAACCACCTCATCACGGGAAGAAGTGCGCCCGGATTCGGTGCGAATGGATGAGATGACGTTCCTCACGCTGTTTGACTTAATCTTCTTGTAGAAAAACTTTGTGGGCTTATCCTGATTAATCAGATACTCACCCCTGGTCATCTGAGAGAAGAAAAGGTGTTCGGCATGACATAGGAAATCAACTTTCTTCGCCACCTCACGGACCCTCTCCCATTTCTCAGCATTACCCGGATCAGCCTGGCTATCCAGCTGGAGTCTGTCAAGTTCCACTCTAGCTCTCTCTGCTCTTTCGGCTATGTGACTGAAATCTCTCTTGCCAAGCAGACGTAACTTTGGTTTGAGTAGTTTCAGCCGACGACATAAACTGAATTGAGCGGTGCCCCAAATTTGTGAGTCCCAAGTCTCGCTCACAACATCCATAAAACTACTGCTCTTACTCCACATGTTCACAGATCTGAACGGTTTCCCCTTTGACTGCTCCGTATTAAGTACGGTTGCTAGGCAGGGCAGTGATCCGAGGTGGCCCCCATGGGCAGGAACTCGGCCTCTACCACTCCCGACCTGGCATCCCAGTTCGAGTTCACCAGTACCCTGTCAATACGACTCCATGTCCTGCCATTAGTCCAGGTGAAGAAGCACCCTTTAGACTTGGCATCATCTAATCCCTATTCGACACACAACTCCTCAAAATCCACCCTTTTCCAGTTCCTATGAGAAGGAACGACTTCAGAACGCTCATCCGGTCTCCTAACAAAGTTAAAGTCACCCAGGAGGATCCAGGGGGAGTTAACTGCTAGAGCAGCCGAAGAGAGATGTGACCATAGCCTACGCCTGTCAACTACGCCATTATGGGCGTAAACAACACTGATATGGAACTCCTATTGAGAAATCAGACAGCGAACCAAACCAGAAATACACTGCTCATGGAGCACAACATTACAAAAAGCAATCAGGGTGGAATCCCACGCAACCACAATCCGCCCCCCATCAACAAAATCGAAATTATTAACAACATTCCATCCTGGAACTATTCTACCCACTATGTCGAAGACATTATTAACAGATAATCTGGTTTCAAGAAAGCCAACTAGACACACATTATGCTTGCGAACTAACCTGCGGGCTGCTCGCTGCGCGCGAGAGGCTGAAAGCCCTCGCACATTCCACGTTAGTAACCTCATTGACGAACATTGGGGGGTAGAGCCCCCGCCTCGTCCTGGTCCATTCCCTTGGTCCGGCGGCTCCTGGATGATGATTCCAGTGCCGCGCTTCCTCCCATCAGCTCTCGGTGGTGCACCGGGTGGAGGGGAGTGTCTCGTTCGCCCAACGGCTTCCTCATCCTCATCCTCTGTCTCCGACGCCCAAGTTTACTTAGTATTGACTTGAGCGTGTTGTTTTCCTTCCCGTCTGTTGATCCTGGTATCATCAGGATCCAACGGATCGAGGATTTGATATCTCCCCGATGAAACCACAGTGCTCGGTTCCTTAACAGGTGGGGCAGCTGTGCCCTTATTCTTCCTGCTTCTGCTCCTCCCCTTCTTTTTCTTATTCGAACCAACCTGTTGAAATCCTTCTTCATCCACACCGTTCTCAACATGTGTGGCCTGGACAGGCGTCCCCTTCTCCACATTATTCCCCTTTTCCCCAACGTCACAATCTCCTACCAGATGACCAAACTTTCTGCACTTTGTACAATACGCTGGGAGACGTTCATACAGTACAGTTTGGGTATAGTTAGCACCTCGATAGTTGAATGTAACCTCCTTTGGAAACTCCAGCGATACATCAATATCCACACGCACTCGAACATACGATACCCGGTCGGCCTTAACCGAGGTATCATCCACCATAATAGGTCGACCGACCAAAGAGGCAATCTTGCTTATGTGATTTCTCGACCACAATTCCAATGGGAAAGATGGAAGACGTATCCAAACTGGGACATGGGAGATTTCACGGTCATCAAACTGAAAAGCTCGTGGAAGCCTCTCTAGCATGAGGTACCTCTCCCATATAGAGTGTGGGGCCCTATCAAGCATCTTATTGACATCCTCCTCCAAACAGAGACGAAAAATAATCCATCCTGACTGATGCATAATGAGTGTATACTTGACGGCCCAGGACCTGCATATGGCGTGGAGAGCCTGCATCCCTGGAAAATGCCCCGAAAAGTATCCAACCAGAGTGAACTTCCATGCATCTGAGTCGTCCTTCGGATCCAGATAGGCCACTCCATCACAAGGTGCGATGTATTCGAGCTTCCTATCTGGATCAATATTATTCTTGTTGACAAATTTGGAATAGTCTATCGGTTCCTTGGGAGCGGAACCCTTCCCCGAACCACCTTGTCCCCTGCGATGATTCCCCTGATTACCGCCTGCCTGTCCGGGCCCTGCCGAGGTGCCCTCGGCCATGACCACATCACCCGGCTCCTGCCGAGCGCTGCCGCCAGGCGCCTGCCGCGAACTGCCTCCCTGCACCTGCCGAGAGATGTCGCCCACACCAGGCGCTTTCTGCCAAGACGGGGAGCTAGAATTATGCCTGGACTCCTCCTGCCGAGTGGCTACCAGCGCCTGCCGGAAGCCCATATCATCCTGCCGAGAAGCCTCAGCGCTTCCAAGGCCCGCGCCAATCTGCCAAGAGAGGTCGGCGATCTCACCATCTCGCCGAGTTCCAGCGCCAGGCCTGGGTTGTCATCGCCTGACTGCCGAGAGGGCAAAGTTGAGGGCGAATCCACATCCAGCCTACACCGAGTGCCCGACGAAGTACTGCGCCTCCCGTCCGCCGACACCTTCCGCCTAGGGCTAGGGTTTTAGATTATGGGGGCATCGGGGGTTGAATTCTCCATGGCCGTATCGACGAGGCCCCGAGTGGGGCTGTCGGACGGGGTGCCATCGGGAGTATCCACCACCATGAGAGCCATGGAATCCACGCTTTCCTCCGTCTCCATCTCCGTTCGGTCACGATGGCCCTTGCCAAGGCGGCGCCATCATCCAGCGATGGATTATCCACCAAGACAGCTTCCTTCCGTGCTTTCTTCCTCTCAATCTCCTTCGTACGCTCCTTTACCAACTTGAACGAGTCGTCCTCCACACGCAAATCCGGCAGCGCCTTGGAAGGCGTCCTGCTTCTAGATTTCTTGCCCATCAAGAAAGTTCTAGGCGGAGTGCATGAATGAGGGAAAACTCTCTAACACCGCCGTGGGGAGCGGTGTGATCAGTCGCCGTTGACGGCGAGAAGCGCCGGTAACAAGGGAAGAGCGGCGAAGATGTGCGGTGGGAAAAGATGATCATCGATGGGCTGGAGGCGAGAGGTGCCATCAGCCGCGAGTTTCGGGAGAGAAAAGTTGATAGCGAAATTTTTCCCCCTAGGGTTTCCGAAATTTCGTTGCGCGAACAATGACTCAACTTGACTGACACGTGCAAATCGTTCATCTGACTTGGGTATAGGGGCGAAAGAGTAATCGAACCGTCTAGTAGCTGGTTCCCTCCGAAGTTTACCTCAGGATAGCTGGAGCTCTAGTACGAGTTCTATCGGGTAAAACCAATGATTAGAGGCATTGGGGGCACAACGTCCTTGACCTATTCTCAAAATTTAAATAGGTAGGATGCTCGGCTGCTCCGTTGAGCCATGTCGGAGAATCATGAGCTCTAAGTGGGCCATTTTTTGTAAGCAGAATTGGCAATATGGGATGAACCAAAAGCCAGGTTATGGTGCCCAACTGCACGCTAACCTAGATCCCACAAAGGCTGTTGGTCGATTAAGACAGCAGGACGGTAATCGTGGAAGTCGAAATCCACTAAGGAGTGTGTAACAACACACCTACCGAATCAACTAGCCCCAAAAATAGAAGGCGCTAAAGCGCGCGACCTATACACGGCCATCGGGGCAAGGGCCAG
>CM043013.1:31043290-31045790 GCA_023678885.1 Pogostemon cablin
TAGGCAATCCTTGGCAATGGCCGTGGGAAACCGTGGCCATGGGCCATGGCATGGGCAAGCCTAGGTAACCCTGGGCAAGCTGTGGGCATGGGCCATGCAAGCGTGGCCTGCGCATGGGCAACCCGTGGCAACGGGCGTGGGCATACATGGGCGACCCCCGTGGGCAACTGTGGGCAACGGAAGTTGGGCATGGGCAATGGCATGGGCAAGCCAAGGCAACAGACGTGGTCATGGGCCGTGCAAGCATGGCCTTTGCATGGGCAACCTATGGCAACGGGCGTGGGCATACGTGGGCGATCCCCGTGGGCAAGGCATGGGCCATGACATGGGCAAGATAAAGCAACGGCCGTGGACATGGGCCATACAAGCATGGCTTGTGCATGGGCAACCCATGGCAACGGCGTGGGAATATATGGGCGACCCCCGTGGGCAATCCTGGGCAACAGGAGTTGGGCATGGCCATGGCATGGGCAAGCCAAGGCAACGGTCATGGGCAAGCCATCGACATGGGCCGTGCAAGCATGACCTGTGTATGGGCAATCCATGGCAATGGGCTTGGGTACGTGGGCGACCCCCGTGGGCAACCGTGGGTAACGGGAGTTGGGCATGGGCCATGGCATGAGCATGCCAAGGCAATGGCCAAGGATAAGCCGTGGGCATGTGCAACCCGTGGCAACAGGCGTGGGCATACGTGGACGACCTCCGTGAGCAATCGTGGGCAACGGGAGATGGGCATGGGCCATAGCATGGGAAAGCCAAGGCAACTGCCGTGGGCATGGGCCATGCAAGCATGGCCTGTGGATAGGCAACCCATGGCAACGGGCGTGGGCATACGTGGGCGACCCCCGTGGGCCACGGGAGTTGGGCATGGGCAAGCCAAGGCAACGGCCATGGGCAAGCCATGGGCATGGGCCAGCCAAGTATGCCCTGTGCATGGGCAACCCATGGCAATGGGCGTGGGCATACATGGGCAACCCCCATGGGCACTGTGGGCAACGGGAGTTGGGCATGGGCCATGGCATGGGCAATACAAGGTAATGGTCGTGGGGAAGTCGTGGGCATGGGTCGTGCAAGCATGGCCTGTGCATGGGCAACCTGTGGCAACGGGTGTGGGCAAGCCTTGGGCGACCCCTGTGGGTAACCGTGGGCAATGGGAGTTGGGAATGGGCCATGGCATGGGCAATCCAAGACTGCCTCCTTGAAAGGAAGAAAACACTTAAGGAAGCAGTTTTGGTGGATAATCCACAACTGGATGATGGCACCGCCTTGGCGCGATCCATAGTGGCCGAACAGGCGAAGATGGATAAGGAGATTAATGTCGGCTCCATGGCCCTCGTCGTGGCGGACATGCCGGATGTTGCCACGTCCGAAAGCCCCACGCAAGGGTGGATTGTTGTGGATTGTCCACCAAGACTGCCTCCTTACTATTTTTCTTTCTGTCAACCTCCTTCGCACATTCCTTCACCGACTTGAACGATTCATCACTCACACGCACATCCGTCAATGCCTTGGTTGGCGTCTTACTCCTTGATTTCTTCCCCATGAGAGAAAAAACCTAGGCGGATAGCATGAACAAGAGAATCCTCTCTACCACCACCGTGGGGAGCAGTGTGATCGAGTCGGCCGTTGTCGGCGAGTGGCGCCGACAACCAAGAGAGAAGGACGGGTGACGTCGAACGATGATCACCGAGGCTGCGGGTGAGGGGCGCCGATAGCCGTGTGGTTTCTTGCATGAAAAGGTAGGGAGCGGGATTGAATTTGGGACCCTATTTTCAAAAATTTTGCACGCATAATAACTCCCCTTCGAGTGCTCGGCGTGGAACACAGAAACTAGGGCAGGGCAGTGGCCTGAGGTGGCCCCCATGGGCTGAAACTCTGACTCCACTACTCCTGAACTGAGATTCCATTTCAAATTCACCAACACTCTATCAATACGGCTCCATATCCTGCCATTCGTCCAAGTGAAGAAGCACCCTTTAGACTTAGTATCATCCAACCCCAGTTCTACACATAACTCCTCAAAATAAACCCTGCACAAGTTCCGATGAGATGAAACAATTTCGGATCGCTCTTCCGGCTTTCTGACACAATAAAAGTCTCCTAGGATCATCCAAGGAGAGTTAACTGTGGGGACAACCGAAGAGAGATGGCTCCATAGCGTACGCCTGTCAACAACTCCATTACGGGCGTACAAAACACTGATATGGAACTCCTGCTGAGAAATCAAACAACGCACCGAACCAGATATACATTGCTCATGGAGCAGAACATTACTAACAGAAATCAAAGTGGAATCCCACGCAACCACAATCCGTCCACCATCATCAATATCAAAATTATTCACAATATGCCAACTAGGAACAATTCTACCGACTA
Organism: Pogostemon cablin; assembly: GCA_023678885.1. NCBI lineage: Eukaryota > Viridiplantae > Streptophyta > Magnoliopsida > Lamiales > Lamiaceae > Pogostemon > Pogostemon cablin. The sequence continues at coordinate 31,045,667 of CM043013.1, forward strand.
TGTCCACCACATTATCAACAGATAATCTAGTTTCAAGAAAACCAACTAAACACACTTTATGCTTACGAACTAACCTGCGGACTGCTCACTGTGCACGAAGGGCTGCAATCCCTAGTACTTTCCA
>CM043013.1:31050790-31068290 GCA_023678885.1 Pogostemon cablin
AAGGTATGCAAAGCTTGAGAAATTAGTTGAGCAGTTCGAACATCACCATAAGCGAATAAAATCAAGTCATTCTTAAACACTAAGTGAGACAAACTAACTCTCGCACACAATCTGGAATGAAACTTGAAATTATTAGCATTGGAAAGCTTCTTAAAGGATCTACTGAAATAATCCATGCACATCACAAAAAGGAGGGAAGAAAGAGGATCGCCCTGGCGAAAACCACGCTTCCCTTCAAAGTAACCTTCTGGCACCCCATTAACAAGAATAGAAAAAGAAGTAATGCTCACACACTCCATGATCCACCCAATCATCAATGGGGGAAAACGAATACCCATTAGAACGCCCCGTAAGAAGTCCCAGTTGACAGTATGACAGTATCATAAGCCTTCTTAATGTCAACCTTGAGAGTCATACGGGGAGCAATATAACCCCTACTCCAACCATAATTCCTCAATACCTCTTGTGCCAACATAATGCAGTCCCTCATGTATCTCCTTTTTATGAAGCCAAAATGATTATCTGAGATCAAGAAATCCATAACCTTAGAGATTCTGGCAGCAATAATTTTGGAGATAACCTTATATAAAATATTACGACACGAGATAGGTCTGAAATTCTTCACACTCGGGTCATGTACTCCTTTTGGAATAAGAGTAATGAACGTGGCATTCAACTGCCGAAGAAGCCTTCCAGAATGAAAAATTTCCTGAACCGCAGACACAACCTCATGCCCAACAACATCCCAAGCACCCTTAAAGAAGCTCACAGAAAATCCATTAGGACCTGGAGCCTTATGTATACTCATACTCCTGATGACTTGTTTGATTTTATCCTCGAAACTTGGGCAACAAGCTTGACCCTCTGATCCTCCGACAACTGCTCACCCCATTCAAACACAGAGTCATCAATAAGCTGGCAATCCCGAGAAGTCCCAAGAAGTTCCTTATAGAAAGAAACAAGCTCCTCAATCATATCCTCCCTGGAAGAAGTATGGCCCGCGGCTGTTCTAACAGACGGAATAATATTGCTGCCACCATTCACTTTAACTAACTTGTGGAAAAACCTGGATGGCTTATCCTGGCAGAGCAAATATTCATTACGAACTAACTGCGTAAAGAACAAATGCTCTGCATGAGATAAAAAAGAAGCCACTTTTCGCACATCCAACACCTTAGCCCAAATATCCATGTTACCAGGATCGTCATGACTCAGAAACTGAAGTTGCTCAAGATCAGCTCTAGCCTTCTCAGCTCTCTCCTCAATATGATGAAAGTTTCTTTTACTTAACCTCTAAGATGAGGTTTAAGTAATTTCAACTTTCTACAAACAATAAATTGCTTATTGCCACAAATAATTTGATTCCAACACTGTTGAACACCATCAAGAAAACCATCACAAATACTCCACATAGTTAAGTACCTAAACGGCTTCCTCTTATGAGGTTCACAATGAGAAATGGAAATAATAACTACACAATGATCAGAAGTGGCACCCATAGGGAAGAAATCCGCCTGCACCATACTTCTATCACTCGCCCAGAGTTCATTAATAAGCACTCTATCAATGCGACTCCACCTTGTTCCATTTGTCCAGGTAAAGAAACAACCACGCGAAATGGCATCATCCAAACCCAAACTAACACAACAATCCTCAAAATCAACTCTGAACCAATTAGAAGTAGTTTGAGAAGATAATGACCTCTAATCTGATCGCCAGATAGAGTTGAAATCTCCAATCAACAACCATGGAGCATCAACCGAGGCACCAAACTCTGAGAGGGAACTCCAAAGCAACTTCCTCTGAGCCACAGTATTACGACCATAAACAACAGACACCATAAACTTCCTATGTATAGTCAACCATAACAATGAACCAGAAATACATTGATCTTGTATGATAATAGGTACAAACTGAACAAGAGAAGGGTTCCAAACCACAACAATACGACCGCTAGAAGCAACGTCAATGTTATGAACAAAACACCATCCTCGAACAATAATATTCATAGTATCAACAACATTATTAAGACCTAACTTAGTATCAATAAGACCCATCAAAGATAAGTCATGACTCCGAACTAACCTGCAAACTGCTTACTGAGCCGGAGCACCCACCAAGCCTTGCACATTCGACCTTAGGAACTTCATGATAAATGCGGATCAGGAGGCCTGCCACCCTCACTAGGTTCACGAATAACTACTCCAGTATTACGTCGAGTAGCCAACCTAGATCTCCCACATCTACCACGTGCAAGCTTAACCACTTCCTCCTCCTCCGAATCTAAAGAACCATCCGATTTAGCAGGAGATTTGCCCTTTCTACTAACCTTCTTTGGCACCACAACATCCTTATGGCAATCATCCTGAGAGGAAGAAAAAAGCTGAGGGGAAGCCAAATTCTCAAGAGGCTCACTACCCTCCAAAAGGACATTGAACCGAGAAGAGATAGATAGCCCAATACTACCATCCACTGCCCTATCAACAACCTCACCTCTCGGTTTAGGCTTAGCTTTTGGCTTTCCCTTAGGCTTAGCCATAACAAACCCATCAGAAGACTTAACACCCATAGTCTTTGATGAGTGTGTAAATTCACAAGTTTGGCGCTATGTTTTGTGCTAGTTTTGGAGAGTTTTGATGTGGAAATAGGTGGAAAACCTATATATATTGTGAATTAGCATGAATCAGGTGTTAGTGGAGCTATTTGAGTGGTTTCTTAGCAAAAACGGAGTGAAAGAACCAAGAATCGAAGAGACAGAGTCGAAGTCACGTGAACCGCCCAAGAATTAGGTGGGTTCGACCTGGTTGGAGGAGGGTTCGACCTCTCCAGCAGGTCGAACCAACGTTGCTGAGTTTGCAGAGATGGATTCGACCACGACTCAATTGGTTCGACCTGTCCATCAGGTCGAACCGTGGTCGAACCAGTTCGCGGAAAAGAAGATTCGACCACGACGTTTTAGTTCGACTTGCCAGTTGGTCGAATCGGGAGCGGGAGTTGTCCAGTGTTGAGGTTCGACCTGGGGTTCGACCAAGGCCTAAGTGGTTCGACCTGTCCAGAAGGTCGAACCTGTGCAGAATTCTTCCAGTAGCGGGATTCGACCTGTGGCCAGTTGTTCGACCTGTTTGACGTGGTCGAACCTATGCGCGAGAACTTACCTTATCCGGATTTTCGAGGCCAAAACGCGTGAGATCACTTAGAAAGCCCATTCCAAGCCCTAGAGACGTGATTACAAGTATAAAAGGAGGCTCATACAGAGAATGAGGAGAGCTTTTGATCATCAATCTTAAGAGAGACAAGAGTAGACGTGGTGATCCATCCGGCGGGCTGTGACAGAGGTTCGCTGAAGGTTCAAGTAAGAATGATCAATCTAACCATGATTGTTCCTAGATCAATCATGGGCTAGAACCACCTTGATAGTTCTAGGGTTATGAAAGTTTCATAATGTAATTCGTATTTCGTGTGTAAAACTCCGTACAACACTACCTGTGGTTTGTTTTATATAAGATTGCATATTTAATCCATACTCATAGTCGTTTTGTGCATCAATGATCGTTGTGTAGAGTCTGAATACATAACATGGTTATTGGTTGAGTGCGTTCACTACTGAGCAGGGTTTATTGTTATAATTCTAAGTGAAGGGATTCCGAAGTCTTATTAGAACCGTCTTATATGAATATTCATGAATTGAATTGAATTCGGGTTGATGAATAGGATGAAGAGTATAACTTTATAGTACCTAAAAAGGGAGATCAAGTCGGGTTAGATTCTAGACTTAGAAGATAATTGATTATGATAGTACCTAGAAAGGGGGGTGAAGCATATCTCTTGCTCCGATGTTATTCACACGTGTCAAGCGCATATTTACTTATGTCTATAGAGTAAACTTGCATGGTCTAGTGATGCGTCCACAAACCACAGGGCAGAGTCGGACACCATCATATGAAAATACGAATTGCTAGTGAAACTGGATGACCCGACGAACTACCTATTATTCTTATTGATCACAACTCACTTTTCTCTACTCTTACTATTTTTTTTTGCTATTTTGATTAGAAGATATTATCCATTAAACCTTTACAATTACCAAACATAGTCTAAAATATACTAGAAGATAACAAAATTGATATTTAACCGTCCCTTGGGTTCGATATTGTAACTTGGTCATCTTCGCGACTACAATTGATATCCTTATACTTGAGGATTAATTTGTGTGTTGAGAAAACCCCTATCAAGTTCTTGGCGCCGTTGCCGGGGACGGCGTAAAATATCTTTTTTGTATTATTTCTAGTTTATTAGGACTATTTACCTTGTTTTGTTGTTTTCTTTCTTATTCGTTTTAGGTGTATGCTCACAAGATCAAAGAAAGGTAATCTTGAACCGTATAATCCTGAGATTGGAGCGTCATCAAGAAAGAAGAAGAAGAAAAAGAGCAAGGCAAAGACAATTGACCCAACTGAAGCTCTGAATTTTGGAGTCGAGGTTGACGAGCTGACTTCGCAAACAATTGAGGCTACAACTGAAGTTAATTTGGAAGTAGAAACAATCAATATGGCAGCGAATCCGGATAATCTAGCCATCCGAGAGGTTTTCAGAAATAATGGGGCTGGAAATTTTGAGCTTTTAGGAGCAAGGGGAACTAACACAGCGTTCGATCTTCATCCCGCTCTTATTAGCATGATAGAAAGAAACTCCTTTTTAGGAGGGTCTTTCGAGGATCCGCAACAGCATCTGAACAAGTTCTTGGGCTATGCAAGTACTCAAAAAGACGTAGGAGAACATGAAGATGCTAGGAAGATCCTTTTGTTCAAATTCTCGCTTACTGAAAAGGCGAGGGATTGGTACGATTCTATAAACGCAGCTGAGTGCACCACGTGGGAGCAATTGAAGTTAAGGTTCTTGGAAAGGTATATGCCACCTTCGAAGGTGTTTAAGATGAAGCAAGATATTAACCAATTTGCTATCAGTGGAGGTGAGAAATTTCATGAAGCGTGGGATAGATTCAAGGACATGCTAAGGAAGTGTCCTCAACATGGGTTATCTAAAGCCCAATATATCAGTATATTTTATAATGGATTGGACTGTGAATCAAGAGTGCTACTTGATGCTTCTTCTAATGGAGCATTGCTTACAAAGTCATCCGTTGAGGCCGAGAGATTGTTTGAAGACATATCGATGAATTTGAGGAATTGGCCTACTGATAGAGTTAGAGGTACGTATGTTCTTGGAAAGGTAGCTCAGGTTGAACAAGCAATGGTAAAAACAAAGAGAGAGGATGAGATTGTTTCGAGCTTGTCCAATATCAACAAGCTAGTTGAGTCTCAACAGAAGCAGATCAGCGAGATATCTCAACGAGTGCCAATCATGCAGCAAGAGATGATGAATAATGGAACCATCCAAGAAGAATTGTAGGAAGCAAATTATGCCATGGGTCAGAGTATTCAAGGAACGAGGTACCCAAATCAAGGAAACCGGAATTACCAAGGGAACTATCGAGGGAACTTTAATAATCGTGGTCCCTCTGGTAGTTATCAACAGCAACCAAGGAGGCCTGAATTTTCATGGAGCAATACGAACAATGCAGTGCAATTTCCGATGGGTGTTGAACCGGGAGAAAAGGTGGAAGAAGGGAAGCCTGGTTTTGAGGATACTGTGAACTGGTACATGGTAAAGAATGATGAAAGAGTGAACCGCCTTGTGGTAAAACTTGAGAAAAAGATTGATGATCACCACAGAGATTTGTCCACTCAAGTGAAAGATCTCACGTTGTTGATGGGTATAATTGCAGAGAATGTGAACACATTGACTCAAACTATAGGAAAAGGGAAGTTTCCGTCTCAGAGTATAGAGAATCCGAAGTCGTGTAATGCCATCACACTGAGGTCGGGAACGCAGTACGAGGGACCGATGAGGCCGGAATCGAAGCTAGAATTTTCTAAGCCTCGGTTAGACCAAAACTCAGAGGGTTCGACCTAGCATACAGGTCGAACCATGGTCGAACCTCATCAACAAAAGCACTCTGTTTTAACATAGGAACGGTTTGACCAACACGCAGAGGGTTCGACCAATCCTACAGGTCGAACCATGGTCGAACCTCATTAGCCAGAGCACTCTATTTTGATGCAGGAGCGGTTCGACCACGATCGAAATGGTTCGACCAACTCTTCAGGTCGAACCCAGGTCGAACCGAAGGATAGAGATTATGCAGTGTAGCGGTTCGACCACGATCGAAATTGTTCGACCAACCCTTCAGGTCGAACCTAGGTCAAACCGGAGGGTAGAGATTATACAGAGAAGCAGTTCGACCTCGGGGGCAATGGTTCGACCTCCAATGATGGTCGAACCCAAGTCGAACCTCCGGAGCAGAATGAGATCAGCCTTCCAGGAGAGAGGTTCGACCAATACAGTCCTGGTTCGACCTCTCAAACTGGTCGAACCCTAGTCGAACCTCACCGAGATGTTTTGATTGATGCACCTAATGTTCCTTTTGATGTTGATGCAACTCCAATGGTACGGAATGAGCAAAGTACAGACATAATAGCTGAGAAAAAATGGGAAAGAGCTAAGCGATTAAGAGCCGAAAAGGAGAAAGCGGAGAAGGTTGATCGTGATGAATGGGGGATTCCCCAAAACAAAGATACCTCCACCGTTTCCCTACAAGCTAGTGAAGAAGGGGTTGGAAGAGAAGTTCAAGAAGTTTTCAGAGATAATGAACAAGATAAGCTTGAACATCCCTTTTTCAGAGGCAATCATGGAGAAGCCATATTATTCTCGATTCCTTAAAGACATATTGATGAAGAAGCGAAGCTTAACCGGAGTTGAAACGGTAAACTTATCTGAGAATTGTAGCTCAATTATTCAAAAGAAGTTGCCACCAAAGATGAAAGATCCGGGGAGCTTTACTATTCTATGTGAGATCGGGAAGGGGCCAGCACGGCGAGCTTTGTGCGATCTAGGGGCAAGCATCAATCTGATGTCGTTGTCCATCTTTCAGAAGCTTGGTTTGGGGGAGCTGACTCCGACAACTGTTGCTCTCCAATTGGCAGATAGATCAATGACATTTCCGAAAGGTATTATTGAAGATGTTCTTGTAAAGGTGGAGAAGCTAGTCTTTCCTGTGGATTTCCTTGTATTAGAAATGGATGATGACAAGGATAATGTTCCTTTAATCTTGGGGAGGCCATTCCTTGCTACGGCTGGAGCTATGATAGATGTTTGAAAGGGAGAACTGAAGTTACGAATGGACAAAGAAGAAGTACTTTTCAACTTGGACAAAGCAATGAAGATGCCAATGGAGTCCCAGTGTTACAGTATTGACGTGGTGGAGGAGATTGTGAAGGAGGATATGTCTCTGATCTTGTCAAAGGATCCTCTTGAGACATGTTTGATGGAGTCTCTTACTTATCCCACTACGGAGCTTGACGGACTTTCTAATGAGGTATGTATTGAATTTCTTGAAAACTTACTTGCTTTGGGTGATGACAGGTTTGCATTGGAAAGAAAGAAAGTGGAAGAAGTGAAATGGACCAGGAAGTACTTGCCTTTGGATAACCAAAGCACTCCAGTGGAAGAAAGAAAAGAGGAGTTGAAACCATTGCCGGAACACTTGAAGTACGCTTTTCTTGATGATAATGAAAAATACCCGGTAATTGTATCTTCTTCCCTTAATGATGATCAACTTGAGGAGTTATTAGAAGTCTTAAGGAAGTACAAGTCTGCAATAGGGTGGTCACTTGATGATTTGAAAGGTATTAGTCCTTCGTATTATATGCATCGGATTAGGTTGTTGGATGAAGCCAAGGCTAGTGTTCAAAATCAACGTAGGGTGAATCCCGCAATTCAAGAGGTGATAAGGAAGCAAATCCTTACGTGGTTGGACGCTGGAATTATATATCCTATTAGTGATAGTCCCCATGCGAGTCCATTGCATGTAGTTGCTAAAAAGGGGGGTATGACTGTAGTGAAAGCTGAAGATGGAGAAGCCATAGCCACGAGGATTCCTACGGGATGGCGTACATGTGTGGATTATAGGAAATTAAATGAGAACACGTGTAAGGACCATTTCCCTCTTCCGTTTATGGATCAAATGTTGGATCGTCTTGCAGGGTACGAGTTTTATTGTTTCTTGGATGGATACTCGGGGTATAATCAAATCATGATTGCTCCCGAGGATCAAGAAAAGACCACTTTTACTTGCCCCTACGGGACCTTTTCTTTTAGGAAGATGCCGTTTGGATTGTGTAATGCGCCTGCTACTTTTCAGAGATGCATGATGGCGATTTTTGATGGTTTGATAGAGAAGATCATGGAAGTATTCATGGACGATTTTTCAGTCTTTGGTTCATCTTTTGATAATTATTTGTCTAACCTTGCTATTGTTTTGAGGAGGTGTCAAGAAACTAATCTTGTCTTGAATTGGGAGAAGTGCCACTTCATGGTGAAGGATGGGATTGTTCTTGGGCATCATGTTTTCGCCAAAGGATTACAAGTTGATCGTGCTAAAGTGGTGGCAATTGAGAAGCTTCCACCACCGACCAATGAAAGAGGAGTGCGGTCCTTCCTTGGACATGCCGGTTTTTATAGGAGATTTATTAAAGACTTCTCAAAATTCTCTAAGCCCTTATCTCATTTACTTGAAAAGGATATTCCTTTTGTGTTTAATGATGAGTGTCTAACAGCTTTTCAAGTTTTGAAGGAGGCGCTTATTACTGCCCCTATCTTGATCACACCGGACTGGACTCAACCGTTTGTACTTATGTGTGATGCAAGTGATGTAGCACTGGGTGTGGTGCTCGGGCAGCTAAGGGAGAAGAAGTTCTGCACCATTTACTACGCGAGTAAGACTTTCGATGTGGCACAGAAGAATTACACGGTGACTGAAAAGGAGTTTTTGGCTGTTGTGTATGCATTCGATAAGTTTCGTCAGTATTTGGTTGGCATGAAGACGATTGTGTATACGGATCATTCAGCGATTCGGTATTTGATGGAGAAGAAGGAGACAAAGCCTAAGATTATAAGGTGGATTCTACTACTTCAGGAGTTTGACATGGAGATTCGGGATAAGAAAGGAATAGAAAATGTGTTGGCAGATCACTTGTCAAGGTTGGAGACTAGAGAGCATTGTGATAATTCTTTCGAGTATATTGAAGAGATGTTCCCTGATGAGAAGATCATGGCTGTGGCTGTTGAAGGAGCTGAGCGAGCATGTGTTGTCGCAGCGCAAGGTATGGATCCATGGTACGCGGATTATGTTAATTACATTGTCATTGGAGAAATTCCAAGGGATCTCAACCGATATCAACTTGCGAAATTTCGGAGGGAAGTTGAGACATTTATATGGTATGATCCATTTGTTTACAAGATTTGTACAGATTCTATTGCCCGAAGATGTGTACCCGAGATGGAAATGGAAAGTGTGCTTGAGTTCTGCCATGCACAACCAAATGGGGGGCATTTCGGAGCGCAAAAGACTGCAGCTAAGGTACTTCAATCCGCTCTTTATTGGCCTACATTGTTTAGAGATAGTGAGAACTATGTGGCGTCTTGCGATAGATGTCAGCGCATGGGAAATATAGGTAGGAGAGATGAGATGCCAATGCAGCCTAGCATAGTTGTGGAGATATTTGATGTATGGGGGATCGATTTTATGGGGCCTTTTCCCCCGTCGAATGGGTTTCTCTACATTCTTCTTGCGGTGGATTATGTTTCAAAGTGGGTGGAAGCGATTCCTACTCGTGTTAATGACTCGAAAATTATTCTATCTTTCTTGAAGAAGCATATTTTTGCCCGTTATGGAGTTCCTAGAGCGCTAGTTAGTGATGGAGGTTCCCACTTCGTCAATAAATTTCTTGAGAAGGTGCTTAAGGATTATGGTGTTAAGCATAGGGTTACTACACCCTATCATCCGCAAGCGAATGGGCAAGCGGAGGTCTCCAACCATCAAGTCAAGCAGATTCTGGAGAAAGTGGTAGGAACTAATAGAAAGGATTGGGCTATGAAGCTCGATGATGTGTTATGGGGGTTCCGAACCGCTTACAAGACGGTGTTAGATATGTCACCGTATCAAATTGTCTATGGGAAGCCGTGCCACTTACCTGTAGAGATTCAACACAAAGCGTTTTGGGCTTTGCGACGCTTGAACTTGACCCTTAAGGATGTGAAGGAGTTGAGGATAACTCACATGAATCAATTGGATGAGTTTAGGAGTCGTGCTTACAAGAATTCAGAGATTTATAAGGAAAGAATGAAGAGGTGGCATGATTCTAAGATCTCATACAAGGAGTTCAAGCAAGGAGATGAGGTACTACTTTTTAACTCTCGTTTGAAGCTTTTTACAGGTAAGTTGAAGTCTAAGTGGACGGGACCGTTCATGATTCATCGAGCCTTAGGAGGGGGGAGTTTTGAGCTTATTGACAAAGATGGAGACGTTATCGCGGCAAATGGGCAACGGTTGAAGCATTATAGGTCGCCGGATGATGTGTGTGTCATTTTTGATGATACCTTGATCTGATTCAGTACCGTCGTGACTCTACGACGTTAAACATGAGCGCTTGTTGAGAGCTTACTCTTCCGTTTTATTGCTTTATTTCTTTTGTGTGCGTAAGAAATTTTTATATTTAAGATGCTTACTAATCGGCAATTACATCTCTTTTCAAACTTAGTTTCGACTTACGTTTTTACTAAGTTTGGGGGGGTGTGATGTTATTACCTCATTGAAGCATTAAGAGTATAATCTTTTCTTTGTATTGTTGGTTAGGAGAGTTGGTTTTTGCGGCCATATTAAAATTTTAATCGATTTTGATGTGATGATTTAATGTTCAGTGGTTTTTGGTTGTGTTTTCTTTCACGGAGTTACTCATGAATGATATTATGTGGAACAATTTTTGAAGTTGTGCTCTAGATTGTACCTAATGAAGTTGTGTTGAAGCTTGAAGTGTGTAGTAAATGAAGAACACTCAGTTTTGAAAATCAGGAGGATGGTTCGACCAACACTAGGGGTGGTTCGACCAGTGCCAGAGGTCGAACAGAAGCAGAGGAAGTCGAACCATTGTTGAAAGTTGTCCAGAGAGGAGGTTCGACCTAAGCCATAGTTGTTCGACCTGATCAGAAGGTCGAACCTAAGGTCGAACCGAGCAGTTCAAAGCACACTATTTTCCAGAAGAGGTGTTCGACCAATTCAAGGAGGGTTCGACCTGATCAGCAAGTCGAACCCAAGGTCGAACCGAGAAGATCATTTGTCCAAAAGAGAGGGTCGACCTCGTTATCCATGGTTCGACCTGTTCAGGAGGTCGAACCTGAGGTCGAACCAAGCCAGGTACACAATTTAAGTTTGATTTTTTAGAGGGGTTCGATCACTTTTTCGAAACACCAAACCTCGAACCCTCTTCGAACCTCTACACCCTTGCACAAATTCTTCAATTACACTTGATTTCACACCGATTACACAACATTACACCTTGAATTTTCAATTCGGTCGCGGATTTGGGCGGATTTTGTCGCGAGTTAGGGCTGAAATCGCGATTTTTGATTGTTGTGTGTTCTCGATTGGTTGTTCACCATGGGAAAGTCAAAAGGTATGTTTTTCCAACTCAATTACTCTAGGATTGAAGGTTTAGGTAAGAAATTCGATGTGAATAAGAGGATTGATGTTAAGTATGGTTGAATTTCATGGTGAATGTTGATATTGTGACTTGTTTCATATGAATTCTTGTTTCTTGGTTTTTGGTTGTTTGATAATTGATAGAACTTGAATTTTTATGTGGATTAATCAAGGATAGAACACATCATAGAATGAGCATGTTGATTTGGTTTGAAATTGATGAAATTGAAGTAGTTCATTGAGGGAAACGTGTTGAATTTTTGATTGAATTGTTTGAATTGCTTAATGCATGCTTGTTGGTTATGTTTTGATGATTAAAGAAGGTGTGATTGAAGATGTTTTGAGCATGTTGAATAAGCAAGTGGTGTTGAGATGATAGTTGGTGTGAATATGCATAGATGCTTGAAGTCTTGAGTAGAGTATGTGATGTGCTAGTAAAATACTTGCTTTCTTGTCTTGTTGGTTGGATTGAAGTATTTGTTTTTAGGAAAGGGACAAGGATCAAGTAAAGACAAAGGAAAGGCAGAGGAGGAAAGATCGAAGAAGAGGCATGACAGGCCTTCGAATTTGGACAAAGTGACAAGGAAACTGAGGCTACAAGATCGTTTACCCGAGAACTTCAAGATTCAGATGCAAGATTGGGATGAGATCAAAGAGAAGTGGCAAGAAGTTTCAGACAAGATAGCTCGCACTCGATACCAAGATGATGAAGTGATGAGGATAATGAGAATAGGGGATGATATATTTTGGATGTTTGATCAAGTAGGGATCCGAAGATTCATGGAGTTGAAGAGGCCGACGTACTTCCATGTTACAGCGGAAGTAGTTTGCTCGTTTGAGATGGAGAAGGACCCGCTTGGTTACCCTTATCAGTGTACGTTTTAGCTTGGCGGAGTGAGCAGGAGATGGACGTCTGAGGATTTCAATGAGCTATTTGAGACGCTTTTGGAGATCCCTCGTTTAGAAAATGCTGCATTCAGTGCAAAATGGTTTTGGAGGGAGATCACCGGGGAGATTCGTGATTATAAGACCAGACATGCTCGTGCTTCCACAATAAAGAACCCAGTCTTGAGGTACATGGACCGCATCCTGAGCAACACGTTATTCGCCCGCTCGGAGGGGAGCGTTGTGTCTAGAGGAGAGCTTTACGCCCTGTGGTGTATGCTAAATGGGGTGAAGTTCAATGTTGGAGCTTATTTTATTGCGCAGCTGAATCGATTCAAGACCATTGGATTTCAAAAGATGAATATTGGAGGGTTATTGACGATCGTGGCTGAGCATTACAACTTGGATCTCACCGGCTTTACACCAGTAGAGGGAGAACCCGATTTGATGATGAACACGTGCGCGAAGGGAGGATTTGCCCATTTTAGAAATGGAGATTGGTTTTTCACGAGAGGTCTCAAGCCTTTCGAGTTTATGTTCCCCTTCGACGTGAGCAACTTGACAACTATTCGGGAAGCACGGAATAAGTTAATGAATTCTCTTGGACATACCGCCTTATCCGTGGCAGTGAAGTCGGGTGGTGATTGGAGAGCAGTAGCGCAGATGTGTGCTGAGGGGAGGATGGCTGAGTTACAGCAGATCGTTGATCAAGGAGAGTTCCGTCCACCTCAGCCACAGCAGTCTGAAGAGGAGGATCAGGTAGATGAGCAGCCGGAGATGGAGATTCTGGGAGAAGAGCAGCATGATGCGCCTCAGCATGCTCCGGTACCGCAGCAGCGGCGAGCAGTTCCAGGTACTCGAGAGCAGCTTCGCTTGATTCATGAGCAGCTGATCGCGGTGGTAACTGCGCAGCAGGAGACGAACGAGCAGCTTACGCTCGCTAACGCCAACTACGCCACGCTGAACGAAAGGTACTCTGCCTTGGAGGAGCGTGTTGGTAGAGTGAGTAGTCGAGTGGATATGATGGATAAGCACATTACCAGTCTGTGCCGAGCTGTCGAAAATAGAATGGATGAGGATGACGATGATGATGAGGATGATGATGCTCCTAGGGAGTAGTTTCAGGTTTTCTTTTGGCTTCTCCGATTCATCTTATCTCCCATTCTTCTTTTTATTTTTACAGATTGGGGTGTGATTCATGTGTGGGTGGCATGTACTTGATATAGTTGATCTTGTATCATTATTTTGTATATGGGTTATTGATTCTGTGCATTCATGTGTTTACGTGTTTATTTTCAGTGGAAAGAGCATGAATAATTTGTTAAGTATATGGAATTCATGAGGAATTGATTTGATTATGTGCTATGAGGAGTATTAGGAATTGATTACCTATGTGAGGATTTGAGCCTCTATCATGTTTAATCATAATAGTTTATTTTTGAGAGAATCATTCGTATGAACGTATTCTAGAACTTAGCTTGGAGTCTTGTGTGAAACTTACAATTGATGAAATATTAGGATATGATCTTAGGCAATTTTCGATTAATTAAGTCACATAGCCAAATTTTACCTTTTCTAATGATTTTATAAACCTTTGGTAGCCCTGTTTGAGCCTTTTAAAAGCTTTTTCTTTGGTACGCCAAATATAAGAGCCTTAATTACCTTATTTGAGTTTTGAAAATACCCTATTCATTGGTAGAGAGAGTAAGGTGAATAAGTGTGGAAGAAGAAAAGGAAGATGGAATGAGGTTTAGGAAGAAAAGTGCATGGTTAAATCTTGTTAGGGGTAGTGCCTGAAATTGGTACCCCGAATTGCTTATACATGGGGCTTGAAGTTTTTAAGAAGCAGCCGAACGATGTTCGAGAAGGGTAGTGCCTACAACTGGTACCCGAGCGATCAAAAGAAGAATGATGTTGATGCAAGGAAGAGAAGGAAAATTGAGAATTGCAAGTGCAAGAGAAGAATTGGAGGAGAATATGAAGCCGAATGAGAAATCAAGAACCTCCAAGGTAACTCTCTACTAGTGTCTTAAGTCACTATGACCAAATTTTCCTACCCTTTCCAAAGAGCCAACATTACAACCTAGAAACAAGTCCTTTGTGATCTTAGTATTAATCTAATGTAAGTTGATTTTTGAGGCCTTTGCCAAGCTTATGGTTACGCGTGAATATGAATTGATATGAGTGTTTATACTATCCTATAGTGCCTCACGCACGAGCGAAAGAGAGTAAAGACTTATCTTGTCAGCGAGATTACTTAGTACTCCGAATGGTGTGTGATTGGATTGATTTTATATGAGTGAAATATATGATGCAAGTAATTCTTGTTTGATTCAATGAAGTGGCATGTGAAATATGTGTTGTACTTGATCTTGTTGAATTATACACGACTCCTGTGGTTTAAATTGGTTGCCTCGGGACGAGCAATATGCAAGTTTGGGGGTTTGATGAGTGTGTAAATTCACAAGTTTGGCGCTATGTTTTGTGCTAGTTTTGGAGAGTTTTGATGTGGAAATAGGTGGAAAACCTATATATATTGTGAATTAGCATGAATCAGGTGTTAGTGGAGCTATTTGAGTGGTTTCTTAGCAAAAACGGAGTGAAAGAGCCAAGAATCGAAAAGACGGAGTCGAAGTCACGCGAACCGCCCAAGAATTAGGTGGGTTCGACCTGGTTGGAGGAGGGTTCGACCTCTCCAGCAGGTCGAACCAACGTTGCTGAGTTTGCAGAGATGGATTCGACCACGACTCAATTGGTTCGACCTGTCCATCAGGTCGAACCGTGGTCAAACCAGTTCACGGAAAAGAGGATTCGACCACGACGTTTTAGTTCGACTTGCCAGTTGGTCGAATCGGGAGCGGGAGTTGTCCAGTGTTGAGGTTTGACCTGGGGTTCGACCAAGGCCTAAGTGGTTCGACCTGTCCAGAAGGTCGAACCTGTGCAGAATTCTTCCAGTAGCGGGGTTCGACCTGGGGTTCGACCTGTGGCCAGTTGTTCGACCTGTTTGACGTGGTCGAACCTATGCGCGAGAACTTACCTTATCCGGATTTTCGAGGCCGAAACGCGTGAGATCACTTAGAAAGCCCATTCCAAGCCCTAGAGACGTGATTACAAGTATAAAAGGAGGCTCATACAGAGAATGAGGAGAGCTTTTGATCATCAATCTTAAGAGAGACAAGAGTAGACGTGGTGATCCATCCGGCGGGCTGTGACAGAGGTTCGTTGAAGGTTCAAGTAAGAATGATCAATCTAACCATGATTGTTCCTAGATCAATCATGGGCTAGAACCACCTTGGTAGTTCTAGGGTTATGAAAGTTTCATAATGTAATTCGTATTTCGTGTGTAAAACTCCGTACAACACTACCTGTGGTTTGTTTTATATAAGATTGCATATTTAATCCATACTCATAGTCGTTTTGTGCATCAATGATCGTTGTGTAGAGTCTGAATACATAACATGGTTATTGGTTGAGTGCGTTCACTACTGAGCAGGGTTTATTGTTATAATTCTAAGTGAAGGGATTCCGAAGTTTTATTAGAACCGTCTTATATGAATATTCATGAATTGAATTGAATTCGGGTTGATGAATAGGATGAAGAGTATAACTTTATAGTACCTAAAAAGGGAGATCAAGTCGGGTTAGATTCTAGACGTAGAAGATAATTGATTATGATAGTACCTAGAAAGGGGGGTGAAGCATATCTCTTGCTCCGATGTTATTCACACGTGTCAAGCGCATATTTACTTGTGTCTATAGAGTAAACTTGCATGGTCTAGTGATGCGTCCACAAACCACAGGGCAGAGTCGGACACCATCACATGAAAATACGAATTGCTAGTGAAACTGGATGACCCGACGAACTACCTATTATTCTTATTGATCACAACTCACTTTTCTCTACTCTTACTATTTCTTTTTGCTATTTTGATTAGAAGATATTATCCATTAAACCTTTACAATTACCAAACATAGTCTAAAATATACTAGAAGATAACAAAATTGATATTTAACCGTCCCTTGGGTTCGATATTGTAACTTGGTCATCTTCGCGACTACAATTGATATCCTTATACTTGAGGATTAATTTGTGTGTTGAGAAAACCCCTATCAGTCTTCCCACTCCTTGCAACCACTCCCTTCAGATCACCACCAACACTGTCTTCACCAACTTTCTCAACCCCTTTATCATTGCCTCCCCTACCAGGCTTAGTCATCGCTTCCTTACTAGGAGCCTTGCAAACTCCATCTTGGTGGCCATATTCATTGCACACACGATAATAAAAAGGGAGTTGTTCGTAAATAACATGCTGCTTGAAAACACCTCCTGGAAATTTAATACTAACCTCCTTGGAGAGATCCTTCGACATAACAACATCAATCCGAACTCTCATAAAGAAAACCCTATCTGTATCTCCAGAATGAGCATCAACATATATAGGTTGACCAATTGCAGAAGCAATAGAACTGATGTGATGCTGGGTCCAAAATTCCAAAGGAAGTAAAGGAAACCTGACCCAAAGAGGAATGCGAGACAATTTCTTCTCCCCAAATCGAAAAGCTATCGGAAGCTTATCCAAGAGAAGAAAATGATCCCAAATAGAGTAAGGGCCTAAATGCAACACTTTCAACATATCCTCTTCGCCAAAGAACCTGAAGATAATCCAACCCGAGATATGCATATGAACCATATATCTTACTCCCCAAGTGCGACAAATAGCATGCAATGCCTTCATTCCAGGTAATCTCCTAGAGAAATACCCAACTAAAGAATAATTCCACACACTCGAATCATATTTAGAATCAAGATAAATCGAACCATCATCAGCTGGTGGAATAAATTTGAGCAACCTTTCTTTCTCAACATGATTGTTATTAACAAACTTCAAATAATCAAGAGGTTCACTAACCTTGGAGGGAGCACCACCCGCTTGGGTTTTTCCATGCCTTCCACTATTGAAACCCTTTCCACCCCTCAAGGGAGGCTACAAACCTCGTTTGTGAACATCAATATCGCTT
>CM043013.1:31070790-31125790 GCA_023678885.1 Pogostemon cablin
GAGTTGGGCATGGGCCATGGCATGGGCAAGCCAAGGCAACGGCCGTGGGCAAGCCGTGGGCAAGCCATGGGCATGGGCATACGTGGGCGACTCCCGTGGGCAATGGGAGTTGGGCATGGGCCATGGCATGGGCAAGCCAAGGCAAGGTCGTGGGCATGGGCCGTGCAAGCATGGCCTATGCATGGGCAACCCATGGTAACGGGCGTGGGCATACGTGGGCGACCCTCGTGGGCAACCGTGGGCAAGGAATGGGCCATGACATGGGCAAGACAATGCAACGGCCGTGGGTAAGCCATGGGCATAGGCCATGCAAGCATGGCCCGTGCATGGGAAACCCATGGCAATGAACGTGGGCATACATGGGCGATCCCCGTGGGCAATCCTCGGCAACGGGAGTTGGGCATGGGCCATGGCATGGGCAAGCCAGGGCAACGGCTATAGACAAGCTGTGGGCATGGACCGTGCAAGCATGGCCTGTGCATGGGCAACCCGTGGCAATGGGCGTGGGTACGTGGGCAACCGTGAAAAACAGGAGTTGGGCATGGGCCATGCATGGGCAAGCCAAGGTAATGGCCGTGGACAAGTCATGGGCATGGGCCGTGTAAGCATGGCATGTGCATGGGCAACCCGTGGCAATGGGCGTGGGCATACGTGGACGACCCACGTATGCAACCGTGGGCAATGGGAGTTGGGCATGGGCCATGGCATGGGCAAGCCAAGGCAACGGCCGTGGGCAAGTCGTGGGCATCTGCCGTGCAAGCATGGCCTATCCATGGGCAACCCGTGGCGACGGGCGTGGGCATGCCATGGGCGACCCACGTGGGCAACCGTGGGCAACGGGAGTTGGGCATGGGCCATGCCATCGGCATGCCAAGGAAACAGCCATTGGCAAGCCGTGAGCATAGGCCGTGCAAGCATGGCCTGTGCATGGGCAACCCGTGGCAATTGGCGTGGGCGTATGTGGGAGATCCCCGTGGGCAACCGTGGGCAACGGGAATTGGGCATGGGCAAGCAGTGGCCCGTGCATGGGCCACGACAAGGGCAATCCTAGGCAACGAGCATGTGGGCAGGCCGTGGCCATGGCATGGGCAAGCGTGTGTGATGAGTGTGAAAATAAGCGTGTTTTAATATCCAATTTAACACCATTTTGATTGATATTGTAGTCTTATATGAGCACAAATATCTTATATTCGATATATGTGAGAATTATGTGCACTTGAGGTGTTTTATTGTGTTTTAGGTGGAAAAAGGATCAAAAGAGCCAAGTTTGAGAAAAGGTGCAATTTGTGCAAGAATGCTGATAAACGCATGTCGAACTTGTGTAATTATTCTGTATTGATTTAGAGATCAAAACTGTTGGTGTGATATATGGTTGGAAAGCTACTGAAGATAGGGTCGTTTTGGCGTAAAGAACATCCCATTCGGAGTCCGAACGAGGAAGTTATGAGTAAAGTGGTGACGCCGCGCGAGCTGTGCCGAACAGAATTGCAGTGCTACATTCCATGGCCTGTTACATATTCAATTATTAGATTTTTTGTGCTTTCTTTACATGGATAGAAAGAAAAGGAAGAGAGGATCATGTGAGCGCAAAAATCACTCAATTCGGAGGTCGGATGTGGAAGTTATACGCGAAACGGAGAGACTGCGCAAATCGGTTCGACCTGATTGAGGTCGAACCGAGGTCGAACCCGACGGAAAAATAACTGATTCGACCACGACATTTCGATTCGACCTGGCATCTGGTCGAATTGACTACCTGGGACGTCCAGAATGGTGGTTCGACCATGGTTCGACCTCTCCTTTTTTGTTCGACCTGTTTGGGAGGTCGAACCACGCTTCGAGAACTTTCCAAATTCATATTTTCGAGGCCTAAACGCGTGTGATCACTTGAAAAGCCCATTCCAAGCCTAGGAGACGTGATTACAAGTATAAAAGGAGGTCTATACAGCCCCATAGAGAGGAACACAACAACAAGAGAGAAGAAGAGAGGTCACAACATACAACACCCCACAAGGGGGGATCACCCCCCATCCATCATCCACTTCCTTTCCTCCATCCATCCATCACTTTGAAGATTCGTTTGTGGAATCAAGAGGAGAACCAAGAGGAGGATTCAAGATGGAGAAGGGCATGAAGACGCCATATCAAGGGTTTATTCGTTTTCTAATTTATCTTGTATTTTCCGGACATCCGGGTAAGATCTATCCAACACCCATGATTGTTCTTCGAAATATCATGGGCTAGAGCCTTTTTGGTAGATTTAGGAGTTTGAAGGTTTTATCTAGTTAATTGAACTTACATGTATACACTCCGTACAACACTACTTGTGATTTATTTTATATATGATTGTGCTTTCTTAATCCATATTCACGGTCATTTTGTGCATCTTCAATTGGTATATAGAGTCTGAATATATATCTTGGTTGTAGATTGAGTGCGTTCACCGCTGAACAAGATTCCATGTTATGATTCTAAGTGAGGGGACTCCGAAGCTTCATTAGAACTATCATATATGAATACTTATTAATTGAATTGAATTCGGATTATTAAGTAGGATAAAGAGCATAACTTTATAGTACCTATAAAGGGAGATCATATCGGGTTAGAGTACCAATCCTAGGGGGAAATAATTGATACTGATAGTACCTAGAAAGGGGGGTGAAATTATATCTCTTGCTCCGAGGTTATTCACACATGTTACACGCATGTTTACTTGTGTCTATAGAGTAGATATGCATGGTTTAGTGATGCGTCCATATTCCACAAGGCAGAGTCAGACATTGACACATGGAAGGGAAGTTAATGAGTAAAACTGGATTATCCTAGAGCTACCTATTCTCCTACTTGATCCACCTACGTATTCTTCAAGTGATAGTTTATTTTATTTGTTATTTTAATTACTTGCTTAGTAGATTAATAATTCCATACCTCAAACTTTATTATCACTTGTCTTAATTAATTTAGATAATAATTAAATTGATAATACGCCGTCCTTTGGGTTCGATATTAACTTGGTCGCTTGCTTAAGCTGCAATTGATATCCTTAATACTTGGGGATTAATTTTGCGTGCAAAGAAAACGCGCATCAAGTTCTTGGCGCCGTTGCCGGGGACAGCTGTTATTATTGATTTTATTATTTCTAGTTGATTAAGATTTTTTTTTCTTTTTTTTTATTTGTGATTATTTATTTCTATCTAACCTTGAATTTTTCCGAGTACTTGTGCGCTTGAAAAAGGAGAGGAAGGAAAGAAGCAAATAACACATTGAGCTAAACATGGCCGGAGCAAGGCAGAATCCGGATAATGTTGCCATACGTGAAATTTTCACGAACTTTGAGAATGTCAACATGGGGTTGATAGGAGCAAGGGGGAAGATGATGATTTTGAGATACATCCCGCTCTTATTAACAAGGTAGAGAAGAATTCCTTTTATGGAGATTGGTTTGAAGATCCATATCAACATCTCCGAAGATTTCTTGGTTATGCAAACACTTAAAAAGGAGCTGGAGCTCATGATAATGCTAGGCGGATCGCCTTATTCAAGTTCTCTTTGATTGATGGAGCAGAAGCTTGGTATGACACTCTTGATGCAGCCGATTGCACTACATGGGACCAACTGAAGCAGAAGTTATTGGAGAGATACATGCCACCCTCAAGGATCTTAAGAATGAAGCAAGAGATCACCCGATTTGTTATGAATCGGGGTGAGAAATTTTATGAGGCTTGGGATAGATTTAAAGATATGCTCAGGAGGTGTCCACAGCATGGAATGTCTAAGGCTGAATACATAATCATCTTCTACTATGGATTGGATTGTGAGTCGCGTATTTTTATTGATGCATCATCAGGAGGAGCACTGTTATCAAAGACAGCACTTGAAGCGGAAAAGTTGTTTGACGACATCTCTATGAATTCACGTGACTGGCCAATAGAGAGAGATAGAGGATCATATGTACTTGGCAAGGTGGCGCAGGTTGAACATCAAGTGGTGAAGCCGAATAGGGATGATGAGATCGTCTCTAGTCTAGCTAACATCAACAAGCTACTAGAGTCCCAGCAGAGGCAGATTACAAAGTTGATATTAAGGGGGCCTAATATGAAGCAGCACGAAGTGAAGAGTGTTGAAGATACCTTCCATCGATACATGGCTGAGAATGATGCAAGGATTG
This sequence comes from Pogostemon cablin, assembly GCA_023678885.1. Taxonomy (NCBI): domain Eukaryota; kingdom Viridiplantae; phylum Streptophyta; class Magnoliopsida; order Lamiales; family Lamiaceae; genus Pogostemon; species Pogostemon cablin. The sequence goes on from CM043013.1 coordinate 31,074,959, forward strand.
ATCATCTTGAGGATACCATGAATGTTGATCGTGCAGATTTATCTAAGCAGTTGAAGGAGCTTACCTTGATGATGGGGCAGATGACCACGAACGTGAATCAATTGACACAAACATTGGAGAATAATGCCATCACATTGAGGTATGAAACACAGTACGAAGGATCGACGGAGCCGAAATCGAAATCTGAAGCAAAAGGAGCCCGATTCGACCAGGATCAAGAGGGTTCGACCAAATCTGTTGGTCAAACCAAGGTCGAACTAACTTGTTCGCGACCCTCTGTTTTGATGGAAGTGAGGTTCGACCACGACTCCCCTGGTTCGACCAAATCACCAGGTCGAACCCAGGTCGAACCACACATCCTGGAGCACCCTGTTTTGTCGCAGCAACGGTTCAACCACGATGGACATGGTTCGACCAGTCCATCTGGTCGAACCCTGGTCTAACCAAAGGGCAGAAATAGTACAGTAGGCAAGTTCGACCAAGGGAGAAGCGGTTCGACCTGTCCTGATGGTCGAATCCATGTCGAACCCCAAGTTCAAAGTGAAAGCAGCATGCCAGATGACTGGTTCGACCAAAGCATTGATGGTTCGACCAATCACCCAGGTCGAACCCACGTCGAACCCCAATTACAGAAAGAGAGCAGCCTTCCAGACGATTGGTTCGACCATTACACACCTAGTTCGACCAGCACCAGTGGTCAAACTGAGGTCGAACCTATTTGTTCTGCACCGTTTTCCACGCCAAATGTTCCCTATGATGTTGATGCTACTCCCATGCCATCCCAAGGACAGAATACTGAGCTTACAATGGAAAAGAAGTGGGAAAGAGCAAAGAGGTTGAGATCCGAGAAGCTTAGACTGCAGAAGGATAATGAAGATGTGGTTTTCTCTCTTGATCATGCAATGAAGATGCCCATGGAGACTAAATCGTGCAAGAGCATTGATATGGTTTCTAACTTGTTTAATCTTGATTTTTCTAAGACAGGTGATTCTGAATTTAAGTGGAAGGTTGACAAGGAGGAGTCTAGACAGCTATGGGAGGAAGGAAATTTCAATGATCATATTTTTGTGACCAAGAAAGGTGAGGTATTGAGTGTAGACAAGAAGAGGGAAAGAAAGTACTTGAAGGTGAGGATGCGACAAGACGGTCCTCCGATCAAGTAGTCTACAAAGTGGTAATCCATCGTGACTCTTCGACGTTAAACATGAGCGCCTGTTGGGGGCTTGCCCTTCTGTTTTAGTGCTTTATTATTTCTTTCGTGTGCGTAAAAAATTTTTATATTTAAGGTGCTTACTAATCGGCAATTACATCTCTTTTCAAACTTAGTTTCAACTTATGTTTTTACTAAGTTTGGGGGGGGGGGGTGTGATGTTATTACCTCATTGAAGCACCAAGAATATAATCTTTTCTTTGTAATGCTTGCTAGGGGAGTTGATTTTTTGCGGTATATTGAAACTTTAATCGGTTTTGATGTGTCGATTTTTTACAATTTACCTAGTGTTCAGTGGTGTTTCTAGTGTGTGGAGTCGATTACATAGTCAATTAATTTTTTCTTATAGTTCTCCTATTTTATTATTGATGAATCTTGTGATGATGAGTTTGTTTGAGCTTTGATGATAGAAAAGGGTAACTAGGTGGCAAGACGAGTTCTACATTTAGGCTTTGACTTGCGGAGCTCGTGCGTACGTTGAAGAAAAATCAGGTGCCCTCGTTTCCTTTTTCTAATTTTTATGTGTGCTTATAATTCATGGAGTGAAGGATTGAGTTTTTGGTGGTGATCCATATGAGCTTATATTTGAAATTCATATGCTCTTGAAATTGATGAAGGAAGTGTACTTGAGTTATATTGTGATATGAAGTTCTATGTGTACTTGTGGGATATTGCTTACCATGAAAAGTGCTCTGTTACTTGTTAAAAACCCATGTGAGATTTTGGGCCTCGTTGATCATGTACATAATCACATGATATTTCTTTCTGGTAAGTATCGTTCTTGTGCGTGTATTCTAGAACTTGCCTTGAGTCTCCTTGAATATTCAAGATTAGTCTAGCGGATTATGGAAATGATATTAGGCCATCTTTGATATTTAACCCATATTTTTCCATATACTTTACCTGAATTCATTAAATCCGTAGTCAGCCCGTTTGAGCCTTTTTAAATCCATTCTTTTGATAGCCAATAAAGCTTAATTGAAGAGAGTGGTGATTTGAGGGATGATAAGGATAATGAAAATAGAGTCTTAAGGATGAAAAAGAAATTCATGGAGTAGTGCTTAAATCTAGTACTCCATGGAATCAAACACCCTAGGGTAGTGCTTAAATCTAGTACCCTATGGAGGATGTGAGAGGTAGTGCCCGAAACTGGTACCTTGAAAGAAAATTAAAAAAAGAGAAAAAGAGGGTGAAGAAAAGGAGAATGATGGAGTTGAAGAGCTAGGAAAAGTTGAAAGAAAATATGTTGTGCTTGAAGGAGAAAGATTGAAGAGTATTGTGCTTAATTGAAGTAATGAGGAAGAATGAAAGATCGAGAGAGACTGCAGCTTGATTGATCCGAGTTTTGAGTCACTTATCCATATATTTCCCACCTATTCCAAAGAGCCTACATTACAACCTAATGAAAGACCTTTTTGATCCATGATTTACTAGCTACAAGTAAAAGGAGAGTTGAGACAATAGGTAAGCTTATGGTTACGCATGCACTTGAATTGAATTTGAGCGTAAACACCTTAGCCCATAAGTGTACATCTTTTACACTTGAGTGAGAGTGATATATACTTCCTGTGAGAGCATGTCAATGGAGCATTTGAATTGGTGGTGATTGTCTTAACTTGTATGCTATGAATTGATTATTACATGTAATGAGAATTACATGACCTAAGTTGATGACAATTGTATTTTGAATGGGGTATTGATCATAGTCCTTGTTTTCCCGCTAATTTTCATACTCTCTTTCTCTTTATCTTTATTTTGTTGCCTCGGGACGAGCAACGGGTAAGTTTGGGGGATTGATGAGTGTGAAAATAAGCGTGTTTTAATATCCAATTTAACACCATTTTGATTGATATTGTAGTCTTATATGTGCAGAAATGTCTTATATTTGATATATGTGAGAATTATGTGCACTTGAGGTGTTTTATTGTGTTTTAGGTGGAAAAAGGATCAAAAGAGCCAAGTTTGAGAAAAGGTGCAATTTGTGCAAGAATGCTGATAAACGCACGTCGAACTTGTGTAATTATTATGTATTGATTTGGAGCTCGAAACTGTTGGTGTGATATATGGTTGGAAAGCCACTGAAGATAGGGTCGTTTTGGCGTAAAGAACATCCCATTCGGAGTCCGAACGAGGAAGTTATGAGCAAAGTGGTGTCGCCGCGCGAGCTGTGCCGAACAGAATTGCAGTGCTAAATTCCATGGCCCGTTACATATTCAATTCTTAGAATTTTTATGATATCTGTATATGGATAGAAAGCCAAGGAAGAGAGGATCGCGTGAGCACAAAAATCACTCAATTCGGAGGTCGGATGTGGAAGTTATACGCGAAATGGAGAGACTGCGCAAATCGGTTCGACCTGATTGAGGTCGAACCGAGGTCGAACCCGATGGAAAAATAACTGATTCGACCACGACATTTCGATTCGACCAGGAATCTGGTCGAATCGACTACCTGGGACGTCCAGAATGGTGGTTCGACTATGGTTCGACCTCCCCTGTTTTGTTCGACCTATTTGGGAGGTCGAACCACGCTTCGAGAACTTTCCAAATTCGTATTTTCGAGGCCTAAACGCGTGTGATCACTTGAAAAGCCCATTCCAAGCCTAGGAGACGTGATTCCGGGTAAGATCTATCCAACACCCATGATTGTTCTTCGAAACATCATGGGCTAGAGCCTTTTTGGTAGATCTAGGAGTTTTATGGTTTTATGAATTAATTGATCTTCTATGTGTAAACTCCGTACAACACTACTTGTGGATTTATTTTATATATGATTGTGCTTTCTTAATCCATATTCACGGTCGTTTTGTGCATCTTCAATTGGTATATAGAGTCTGAATATATATCTTGGTTGTAGATTGAGTGCGTTCACCGCTGAACATGATTCCATGTTATGATTCTAAGTGAGGGGACTCCGAAGCTTCATTAGAACTATCATATATGAATACTTATTAATTGAACTGAATTCGGATTATTAAGTAGGATAAAGAGGATAACTTTATAGTACCTATAAAGGGAGATCATATCGGGTTAGAGTACCAATCCTAGGGGAAAATAATTGATACTGATAGTACCTAGAAAGGGGGGTGAAATTATATCTCTTGCTCTGAGGTTATTCACACGTGTTACACGCATGTTTACTTGTGTCTATAGAATAGATATGCATGGTTTATTGATGCGTCCATATTCCACAAGGCAGAGTCGGACATCGACACATGGAAGGGAAGTTAATGAGTAAAATTGGATTATCCTAGAGCTACCTATTCTCCTACTTGATCCACTTTCGTATTCTTCGAGTGATATTTTATATTATTTGTTATTTTAATTACTTGCTTAGTAGATTAATAATTCCATACCTCAAACTTTATTATCACTTGTCTTAATTAATTTAGATAATAATTAAATTGATAATACGCTGTCCTTTGGGTTCGATATTCACTTGGTCGCTTGCTTAAGCTGCAATTGATATCCTTAATACTTGGGGATTAATTTTGCATGAAAAGAAAATGCGCATCAGTGTGCATGGGCAAACCCCGTGGGCAATAATTTCATCCACCATAGAGAAAGGCATGTTGGAACAAGGAAATAGTGGGAGGGGGCCTCCCCGCAAGTAATCTTCTTCGCTGCGAAAGGTGCGCAACGGGCGTGGGCAACCAGCCTTTGGGCAACCCCATGGGCAATCCTCGGCAACGGGAGTGGGCAATCCCAGCAAGCGTGGGCATGGGCATGGCATGGGCAAGCATGGCCTTGGCACGGGCAAACCTTGGCCCTTGCATGGCAACCCCCATGGGCATTCCTAGGCAAGGGCCGTGGGCAACCGTGGCCATGGGCCATGGCATGGACACGCCTAGGCAACGGCCCTGGGCAAGCTGTGGGCATGGGCAACCTGTGGCAATAGGCGTGGACATATGTGGGCGACCCCCGTGGGCAACCGTGGGCAACAGGAGTAGGGCATGGGCAAACCAAGGCAACGGCCGTGGGCAAGCCGTGGGCATAGGCCCTACAAGCATGACCTGTGCATGGGCAACCCGTGGCAATGGGCATGGGCATACGTGGGCGACCCCCGTGGGCAACCTTGGGCAATGGGAGTTGGGCATGGGCAAGCCAAGGCAACGGCCATGGGCATGGGCCGTGCAAGCATGGCCTGTGCATGGGCAACCCGTGGCAATGGGTGTGGGAATACATGGGCCACCCCCGTGGGCAACCGTGGGCAAGGCATGGGCCATGACATGGGCAAGACAAGGTAACGGCCGTGGGCAAGACGTGGGCGTGGGCTGTGCAAGCATGGCCTGTGCATGGGCAACCAGTGGCAATGGGCGTGGACAAGCCGTGGGCATGGGCAACCCATGGCAACGGGCATGAGCATACGTGGGCAACCCCCGTGGGCAACGAGAGTTGGGCATGGGCCATGACATGGGCAAGCCAAGGCAACGATCGTGGGCATGGGCCGTGCCAGCTTGGCCTGTGCATGGGCAACCCGTGGCAATGGGCATGGGCATACGGGGGCGACTCCCATGGGCAACCGTGGGAAACAGGAGTTAGGCATGGGCCATGGTATGGGCAAGTGAAGGCAACGACCGTGGGCAAGCCATGGGCATGGGCCGTGCAAGCGTGGCCTATGTATGGGCAACCTGTGGCAATGGGCGTGGGCATATGTGGACGACCCCCGTGGGCAACCATGGGCAACGGGAGTTGGGCATGGGCCATAGCATGGGCAAGCCAAGGCAACAGCTGTGGGCAAGCCGTGGGCATGGGCCGTGCAAGCATGGTCTTTGCATGGGCAACCCGTGGCAACGGGCGTTTGCATACGTGGGCGACCCTCGTGGATAACCGTGGGCAACAGGAGTTGGGCATGGGCCATGGCATAGGCAAGCCAAGGCAACGACCGTGGGCAAGTTGTGGGCATGGGCCGTGCAAGCATGGCCTATGCATGGGCAACCCATGGCGACAGGCGTGGGCAACCCGTGGCAATGGGCGTGGGCATACGTGGGCAATGAGAGTTGGGCATGGGCCATGGCATGGGCAAGCCAAGGCAATGACCATGGGCAAGCCGTGGGCATTGGCCGTGCATGGCAACCCGTGGCAACGGGCGTGGGCATACGTGGGCGACCCCCGTGGGTAACTGTGGGCAACGGGGGTTGGGTATGGGCCATGGCATGGCCAAGCCAAGGCAACGGCCTTGGGCAACCCGTGGCAACAGGTATGGCATACGTGGGCGACCCCCGTGGGCAACCGTGGGCAACGAGAGTTGGGCATGGGCCATAGCATGGGCAAGCCAAGGCAATGGCCTTGGGCATGGGCCGTGCAAGCATGGCCTGTGCATTGGCAACCCGTGGCAATGGGGGGTCGGCATACGTGGGCGACCCCAGTGGGCAACTGTGTGAAACGGGAGTTGGGCATGGGCCATGACATTAACAAGCCGTGGGCACGGCCCGTGCAAGAATGGCCTGTGCATGGGCAACCTATGGCAATAGGCATGGGCAAACGTGGGTGATCCCCGTGGGCAACTGTGGGCAATGAGAGTTGGGCATGGGCCATGGCATGGGCAAGCAAAGACAACGGCCTTGGGCAAGCCATCGGCATGGGCTGTGCAAGCATGACCTGTGCATGGGCAACCCTTGGCAACGTGCGTGGGCATACGTAGGCGACCCCCGTAGGCAACCGTGGGCAATGGGAGTTGGGCATTGGCCATGGCATGGGCAAGCCAAGTCAACGGACGTGGGCAAGCCGTGGGCATGGGCCATGGCATGGACACGCCTATGCAATGGCCCTGGGAAAGCCGTGGTCATGGGCAACCCGTGGCAACGGGCGTGGGCGTATGTGGGCGACCCTAGTGGGCAACCGTGGGAAACAGGAGCTGGGAATGGGGCATGGCATGGGCAAGCCAAGGCAACGGCTGTGGGCAAGCCGTGGGCATGGGCGTGCAAGCATGGCCTGTGCATGGGCAACCCGTGGCTACGGGCGTGGGCGTACGTGGGTGACCCTAGTGGGCAACCGTGGGCAATGGGATTTGGGCATGGGCCATGGCATGGGCAAGCCAAGGCAACAACAGTGGGCAAGCCAAGGCAACAGCAGTGGGCAAGCCGTAGGCATGGGCCGTGCAAGCATGGCTTGTGCATGGGCAACCCGTGGGAACAGGCATTGGCATACGTGGGCAACCCCCATGGGTAACCGTGGGCAACGGGAGTTGGTCATGGGCCATGGCATGTGCAAGCCAAGGCAACGGCCGTGGGCAAGTCGTGGGCATGGGCCTTGCAAGAATGGTCTGTGCATGGGCATCCCGTGGCAACTGGCATGGGCAACCCGTGGCAACGAGAGTGGGCATACGTGGGCAATAGGAGTTGGGCATGGGCCATGGCATGGGCAAGCCAAGGCAATTGCCTTGGGCATTGGCCGTGCATGGGCAACCCATGGCAACGGGCGTGGGCATACGTGGGCGACCCCCGTGGGCAACTGTGGGCAACGGGAGTTGGGTATGGGCCATGGCATGGGCAAGCCAAGGCAACGGCCTTGGGCAAGCCGTGGGCATGGGCAACCCATAGCAACGGGCATGGGCATACGTGGGCGACCCCCGTGGGCAACGGGAATTGGGCATGGGCCATAACATGGGCAAGCCAAGGCAACGGCCGTGGGCATGGGGCATGCAAGCAGGGCCTGTGCATGGGCAACCCGTGGCAATGGGCGTGGGCATACGTGGGCGACCCCCGTGGGCAATCGTGGAAAACGGAAGTTGGGCATGGGCCATGGCATGGGCAAGCCAAGGCAACAGCCGTGGGCAAGCCGTGGGCATGGGCAGTGCAAGAATGGCCTATGCATGGGCAACCCGTGGCAATGGGCGTGGACATACATGGGTGACCCCCATGGCAACTGTGGGCAACGGGAGTTGGGCATGGGCCATGGTATGGGCAAGCAAAGGCAACGGCCGTGGGCAAGCCGTCGGCATGGGCCGTGCAAGCATGGCCTGTGCATGGGCAACCCGTGGCAACGGGCGTGGGCGTACGTGGGTAACCCAAGTGGGCAACCGTGGGCAATGGGAGTTGGAAATGGGGCATGGCTTGGGAAAGCCAAGCAACGGCTGTGGGCAAGCCATTGGCAAGGGCCATGCAAGCATGTCCTATGCATGGGCAACTCGTGGCAACATGCGTTGGCATACGTGGGCGACCCCCGTGGGCAACCATGGGCAACGGGAGTTGGGCATTGGCCATGACATGGGCAAGCCAAGGTAACGACTGTGGGCAAGCCGTGGGCAAGGGCCGTGCAAGCATGGCCGGTGCATAGGCAACCCGTGGCAACGAGCGTTGGCATACGTGGGCGACCCCCGTGGGTAACCGTGGGCAATGGGAGTTGGGCATGGGCCATGGCATGGGCAAGCCAAGGCAATGGACGTGGGCAAGCCGTGGGCATGGGTCGTGCAAGCATGGCCTGTGCATGGGCAGCCCGTGGCAACGGGCGTGGGCATAAGTGGACGACCCCCATGCGCAACCGTGGGCAACGGAAGTTGAGCATGGGCCATGGCATGGGCAAGCCAAGGCAACGGTCATGGGCAAGCCGTGGGCATGGGTCATGCAAGCATGGCCTGTGCATGGGCAACCCGTGGCAATAGGCATGGGCGTACGTGGGTGACCTTAGTGGGCAACCGTGGGCAATGGGAGTTGGGCATGGGGCATGGCATGGGCAAGCCAAGGCAACGTCCGTGGGCATGGGCCATGCAACCATGACCTGTGAATGGGCAACCCATGGCAATGGACGTGGGCATATGTGGGTGACCCCCGTGGGCAACCGTGGAAAATGGGAGTTGGGCATGGGCCATGGCATGGGCAAGCAAAGGCAACAACCGTGAGCAATCCATGGGCATGGGCCGTGCAAGCATAGCCTGTGTCAGGACAACCCGTGGCAATGGCATGGCCAAGCCGTGGGCGATCCCCGTGGGCAACCGTGGGCAACGGGAGTTGGGCATGGGCCATAACATAGGCAAGCCAAGGCAATGGCCGTGGGCATGGGCCATGCAAGCAGGGCCTGTGCATGGGCAACGCGTGGCAATGGGCGTGGGCATACGTGGGCGACCCCCATGGGCAATCGTGGGAAATGGAAGTTGGGCATGGGCCATGGCATGGGCAAGCCAAGGCAACAGCCGTGTGCATGGGCCGTGCAAGAATGGCCTTTGCATGGGCAACCCGTGGCAATGGGCGTGGACATACGTGGGTGACCCCCATGGCAACTGTGGGCAACGGGAGTTGGGCATGGGCCATGGTATGGGCAAACAAAGGCAACGGCCGTGGGCAAGCCATCGTCATGGGCCGTGCAAGCATGGCCTGTGCATGGGCAACCCGTGGCAACGGGCGTGGGCGTACGTGTGTAACCCTAGTGGGCAACCGTGGGTAACGGGAGTTGGGAATGGGGAATGGCTTGGGAAAGCCAAGCAACGGCTGTGGGCAAGCCATGGGCAAGGGCCATGAAAGCATGTCATGTGCATGGGCAACTCGTGGCAACGGGCTTTGGCATACGTGGGCGACCCCCGTGGGCAACCATGGGCAACGGGAGTTGGGCATTGGCCATGACATGGGTAAGCCAAGGTAACGACTGTGGGCAATCCATGGGCATGGGCCGTGCAAGCATGGCCGGTGCATAGGCAACCCGTGGCAACGAGCATGGGCATACGTGGGTGACCCTAGTGGGCAAGCCAAGACAACGGCCGTGGGCAAGCCGTGGGCATGGGTCATGCAAGCATGGCCTGTGCATGGGCAACCCGTGGCAACGGGCGTGGGCGTACGTGGGTGACCCTAGTGGGCAACCATGGGCAATGGGAGTTGGGCATGGGGCATGGCATGGGCAAGCCAAGGCAACGGCCGTGGGCATGGGCCGTGCAACCATGACCTGTGAATGGGCAACCCATGGCAATGGACGTGGGCATACGTGGGTGACCCCCGTGGGCAACCGTGGGCAACGGGAGTTGGGCATGGGCCATGGCATGGGCAAGCCAAGGCAACGGCCGTGGGCAAGCCATGGGCATGGGCCGTGCAAGAATGGCATGTGCATGGACAACCCGTGGCAACGGGCATGGGCGTACATGGGTGACCCTTGTGGGCAACCATGGGCAACGGGAGTTGGGCAAGGGGCATGGCATGGGCAAGCCAAGGCAATGGCTATGGGCAAGCCATGGGCATGGGCCGTGCAAGCAAGGCTTGTGCATGGGCCACTCATTGCAATGGGCGTGGGCATACGTGGGCGACCCCCGTAGGCAACCATGGGCAACGAGAGTTGGGCATGGGCCATGGCATAGGCAAGCAAAGGCAACGGCCGTGGGCAATCCATGGGCATGGGCCGTGCAAGCATGGCCTGTACATGGGCAACCCGTAGCAACGGGCGTGGGCATACGTGGGTGACCCCCGTGGGCAACCGTGGGCAATGGGTTTGGGCATGGGCCATGGCATGGGCAAGCCAAGGGCAGTGAAAGTAGGGCATGGGCTATGGCATGGGCAAGCCAAGGCAACGGCCGTGGGCATGGGCCGTGCTAGCATGGCCTGTGCATTAGCAACCCGTGACACTGGGCGTGGGCAACCTGTGGCAACAGGCGTGGGAATACATGGGCGACCCCCATGGGTAATCCTGGGCAACGGGAGTTGGGCATGGGCCATGGCATGGGTAAGCCAAGGCAACGGCCGTGGGCATGGGCCGTGGAAGCATGGCCTGTGCATGGGCAACCCATAGCAACGGGCATGGGCATATGTGGGTGACCCCTGTGGGCAACCGTGGGAAACAGGAGTTTGGCATGGGCCATGGCATGGGCAAGCAAGCAACGGCCATGGGCATGGGCCGTGAATGCATGGCCTATGCATGGGCAACCCATGGCAACGGGCGTGGACATACTTGGGCGACCCCCGTGGGCAACTGTGGGCAACAAGAGTTGGGCATGGGCCATGGCATGGGCAAGCCGTGGGAATGAGCCGTTCAAGCATGGCCTGTGCATAGGCAACACGTGGCAATTAGCGTGGGCATACGTGGGCGAAGCCAAGGCATAGGCCATGGCATGGGCAACGGGAGTTGGGCATGGCCATGGCATGGGCAAGCTAAAGCAATGGCCGTGGGCAAGCCATGGGCATGGGCTGTGCAAGAATGGCCTATGCATGGTTAACCCGAGGCAACAGGCATGGGCATATGTTGGCGACCCCCGTGGGCAACCGTGGGCAACGGGAGTTGGGCACGAGCCATGGCATGGGCAAGCCAAGGCAACGGCAGTGGGCAAGCCATGCACAAGCCATGGGCATGGGCCGTAAAAGCATGGCCTGTTCATGGGCAACCCGTGGCAACAGGCGTGGGCATACGTGGGAAACCCCCATGGGCAACCATGGGCAACGGGAGTTCGGCATGGCCAATGGTATGGGCAAGCCAAGGCAATGGCCGTGGGCAAGTCATGGGCATGGGCCGTGCTAGCATGGCCTGTGCATGGGCAACCCGTGGCACTGGGCATGGAAAATCTGTGGCAACAGGCGTGGGCATACATGGGCGACCCCCATGGGTAATCCTGGACAACGGGAGTTGGGCATGAGTCATAGCATTGGCAAGCCAAGGCAATGGCCGTGGGCAAGCCATGGGCATACATGGGCGACCCCCGTGGGCAAAGGAGTTGGGCATGGGCAATCCAAGGCAATGGCCATGGGCATAGGCCATGCAAGCATGACCTGTGCATGGGCAACCCCATGGCAATAGGCGTGGGCATACGTGGGCGACCCCCGTGGGCAACCGTGGGCTACGGGAGTTGGGCATGGGCCATGCATGCTGTGCAATGGCCGTGGGCAAGCTGTGGGCATGGCATGGGCAAGCCAAGGCAATGGCCGTGGGCAAGCTGTGGGCATGGGCCATGCATGCATAGCCTGTGCATGGGCAACCCGTGGCAATGGGCATGGGCAAGCCTTGGGCGACCCCCATGGGCAACCGTGGGCAACGGGAGTTGGGCATGGGCAAGCAAAGGCAATAGCCGTGGACAAGCCATGGGCATGGGCCGTTGATGGGCGTTTTCTCAACACACAACTTTAATCCCCAAGTATAAAGGATATCAATTATAGTTTCGAAGGTGACCGAGTTAAATATCGAATCCATGGGACGAATAAATATTACTTTTGTTATTTTCTAGCAATTATGACTATGTTGAGAATTATATTTGTAGTTTTATAAGCTAAGTAATAATAAAAATGGCAAATAAATAACAAGAACAAGAAAATAGTAGTTGTGATCAAATAAGATAATAGGTAGTTCGTCAAGCCATCCAGTTTCGTTCGTTAATTCATACTTTCATGTGTCGATGTCCGACTCTGCCTTATGGTTTATGGATGCATCGCTAGACCATACAAATTTATTCTATAGACACAAATAGGTAAGCTTTTGACACGTGTGAGTATCCTCAGAGCAAGACGTATACTTTACTTCCCTTTCTAGGTACTATCATAATCAATTATTTCCCGTGCACTTAGTACTCTAACCCGATTTGATCTTCCTTTTTAGGTACTATAAAGTTATACTGTTAATCCTACTTGTTAACCTGAATTCAATTCAATTAACAAACATTCATATAAGATGGTTCTAATAAAACCTCGGAATCCCTTCACTTAGAATTATAACAATAAACCCTGCTCATTAGTGGACGCACTCAACCAATAACCATGTCATGAATTCAGACTCTACACAATGATTATTGATGCACAAAACAACTATGAGTATGGATTAAAAACGTGCAATCTCATATAAATTAAACCACAAGTTGTGTTGTACGGAGTATACACACGAAATACAAATTAACTCATGAAACCTTCATAACCCTAGAACTACCGAAGTGGCTCTAGCCCATGATTGATCTAAGAACAATATGGTTAGTTGGACCAATCTTACTTGAATCTCCAGCTGAACCTCTGTCTCAGCTCTCCTACTCTCCTCTTGTAATGTGTTGTTGACAACAATCCCTTTCTTCTTTTTCTTTCCTTCTCTTGGTGACCGTGGTTTTTTATCTTGACTGCATGAGCCTCCTTTTACACTTGTAATCACGTCTCTAGGGCTTGGACTGGGCTTTTCAAGTGATCCCACGCGTTTTGACCTCGAAAATCCGGATAAGGTAAGTTCCCACACGTCGGTTCGACCTCGTCAAATAAGTCAAACCACTGGCCGCATGTTGAACCAAAGGTCGAATCTACCTACTGTAAGTATTCTGCACTTGGTTCGACCTCTTGTACAGGTCGAACCCCCACACTGGACAATTTCCGCTCCTGGTTCAACCAACCATCAGGTCAAACCCCAACGTCGTGGTCGAACCCATCTTCTCGCAAACTGGTTCGACCATGGTTCGACCTGATGAACAGGTCGAACCCCTTGAGTCGTGGTCGAACCTTCCTTCTGCAAACTTTGCAATACTGGTTCGACCTGTAGGAGAGGTCGAACCCTCCTCCATCAGGTCGAACCACCTCTCTCCTTGACGGTTCGCGTGGTCTCGACTTTGTCTCTTCAATTCTTGGCACTTCCACTCCGATTTTGCTATGAAAACTACTCAAATAGCTCCGCTAACACCTGATTCATGCTAATTCACAATATATATAGGTTTTTCACCTATTTCCACCTCAAAACTCTCCAAAACTAGCACAAAACATGCTGCCAAACTTGTGAATTTACACACTCATCAAACCCCCAAACTTACATGTTGCTCGTCCCGAGGTAACCAAATCAAACCACAGGAGTCGTGTATAATTCACCAAATTCAAGTAAAACACATATCACACATGCAACTTCATTAAATCAAACTAGTATTAATTGCTTCATATATATCACTCATGCAAAACCAATCCAATCACATATCATTCGGAGTACTAAGTAATTTCGCTCACAAGATAAGTATTTATTCTCTTTCACTCAAGTGCGTGAGGCACTATATAGGTTAATATAAACACTCATATCAATCCATATTCACGCGTAACCATAAGCTTGGCAAAGGTCTCTAAAATCAACTTATAATCAACTCTTCACTAGGATCACAAAGGACTTATTTTCGGGTTGTAATGTTGGCTTTTTGGAAAATGGTAGAAAAATTTAGACTTAGTGACTTAAGACACTAGTAGAGAGTTACCTTGGAGGTTCTCGATTTCTTCTTCTTATAGTAAGTTCTCCTCCAATGTCGTCTCTTGAACTTGTAAAATTCCTGAATTTTCCTTCTTTTCCTTCTTTTCATCAACATCATCTTTTTAAACAATTCGGGTACCGGTTTCAGGCACTACCCTTCTTCTCATGTATAGGCCGTCAGCTGCTAAGCTTCACACACCATGTATAAAAACAATCGGGGTACCAATTTTGGGCACTACCCCTAACAAGATTTAACCATATTCTTTTCATCCAACCATATTCTATCTTCCTTTTTCTTCTTGCAACACTTACTCACCTCCACTCTCTCTACCAATGAATAGGTTAATCAAAGCTCAAGTAAAGGTTTATAAGGTTATTTACTTCGGCTACCAAAGAAAAAGCTTTAACGGCTTAACGGGGCATCCAAAGGTTAATAAAATCATTAGGAAGGATAAAATTTGGCTGAGTAACTTAAGCACAAAATAATGGCCTAAGATCATGTCCTAGCAATTTATCAATCATAAGTCTCACACAAAACTTCAAGCCAAGTTCTAGAATACGTTCATATAATCCTCACATAGGTATTTAGAATCCTAAGTACTCCTCATAGCACATAATTAAGATCAATTTCATAAAAATTCAATATACTTATCAAATTATACATGCTTTTCATCAATAGAAATTAACACATGAACATATGAATGCACAAAAATCAATAAACTTATACCAAATCAATCATACAAGATATCACTTATACATTCCACTCACGCATGAATCACAACCCAACCTATAAAGATAAAAAGAAGAATAATGGAATCAAGATGAATCGGAGGAAACCAAAGAAAACCTGAAAAACTACTCCTCCGGAGCATCATCATCCTCATCATCATCATCCTCATCATCAAGCCTCCGCTCCACAATCCAGTGCAAATCACCGATGTGTCTATCCAAGTAAACAACTCGATCACCCAATCTACCAACTTTCTCATTCAAGGCCGTGTACCTCTCATTCAAAGTAGCATAGTTGGCATTGCCGAGTGCGAGCTGTCAGTTTATCTCCTGCTGGCTAGCAACGATCGCGACCAGCTGCTCATGAATAGGGCGGAGCTGCTCCCGTGTATCATTCGGGATAGCCCACTGCTGCTGTGGTGCTGGCTCATGCTGATGTGCATCGTGCTGCATCGGCATCTCCTCATCCTGCTGCTCCTCTAGATACTCCTCTTCTTCGGGCTGCTGTGGTGGACGGAACTCTCCTTGATCAACAATCTGCTGTAACTCCGCCATCCTACCATCCGCACACATCTGCGATACCGTCCTCCAATCACCACCCGACCTCGCTGCCATAGATAAGGCATTGTGTCCGAGAGAATCCATCAACTTGTTCCTCGCCACCCGAATAGTCATCAAGTTACTCACGTCGAAGGAAAACATGAAATCGAAGGGCTTGAGTCCCCTCGTGAAGAACTAATCTCCATTTTTGAAATGTGTAAATCCTCCCTTCACGCATGTAAACATCGCCAAATCGGGCTCTCCTCTAACTGGTGTGATGCCGGTGAAATCCAAATTATAATGCTCAGCCACGATCGTCAGTAACCCTCCAATATTCACCTTTTGAAACCCAATGGTCCTGAATCGATGTAGCTGTGCAATGAAATACGCTCCAACATTAAACTGCACCCCATTAAGCATACACCACAAAGCATAAAGCTCTCCTCTAGACACAACACTCCCCTCTGAGCGGGCGAACAACGTGTTGCTCAAGACACGATCCATGTACCTCAAAACTGGATTCTTTATTGAGGAAGCACGAGCCTGCTTAATCTTATAATCTCCAATCTCCCTGTAATCTCTCTCCAAAACCTATTAGCGTTGAACGCACCATTCTCCAAATGAGAGATCCCCAAAGGCATCTCAAACAGCTCATTAAAATCCTCAGACTTCCATCTCCTACTCACTCCACCAAGCTGAAACGTACACTAATACGGGTACCCAAGCGGGTCCTTCACCATCTCAAAGGTGCAGACTACTTCCGCTGTAACATGGAAATACGTCGGCCACTTTAACTCCATAAACCTCCGGATACCCACTTGATCGAACATCCAGAAAATGTCATTCCTGATTCTCAGTATCCTCATCGCCTCATCTTCTTAGTATCGAGTACGAGCTATCTTGTCCGAGACTTCTTCCCACTTTTCTTTAATCTCATCCCAGTTTTGCATTTGAATTTTGAAGTTCTCGGGTAAACGATCTTGTAGCCTCAGCTTCCTGGTCACTATGTCCACATTCGAAGGCCTGTCATTCCTCTTCTTCGATCTTGCTTCATCCGCCTTACCTTTCCCTTTACTTGATCCTTGTCCCTTTCCTGAAAACAACTACTTCAATACAACCAACAAGACAAGAACACAAGTATATGACTAGCATATCCTATACTCTACTCAAGACTTCAAGCATCCATGCTTAATCAACCCAACTATCATCTCAACATCACTTGCTTATTTAACATGCTCAAAACATCTTCAATCACACTAGCTTTAATCTTCAAATCATAAACAACAAGCATGCATCAACCAATTCAAGCTATTCAACAAGAATTTCAACAATTGAACTTCATGAACAACTCCAATTATCAACAATTCAAACCTAACTAACATGCTCATTCATCTAGATGCATAATATCCTTGATCAATCCACATAAAACTCAAGTTCTATACATAATCAAGCAATCTCAAACCAATAACATGAATTCATATGAATCAACTCAACAATATCCATTATCACCATGAATTTCAACCAAAATCAATATTAATCAACTTACCCACAACATATTTCTTGCAATAAACTTCAATCCTAAGGTAATTGAGTTGAAAAAAACGTACCTTTAGTCTTGCCCATGGTTAACTATCAAAAATTAGAACACAACTCTCAAAAACGCACAACTGAACCCTAATTCGCGACGAAATTGCCCCAAATCCACGCCCAATTCAAGAATCAAGAGTGTAGTGTTGTGTAATCGGTGCAAAATCAAGTGTAATTGATGAATTTATGCAAGGGTGTTAAGGTTCAGGGAGGGTTCGAGGTTTGGTGAACAAAAAGAATGATCGAACCCTTCTAAAAAACCAACTTAAAATGCGTACCTGACTGGGTTCGACCTCAGGTTTGACCTGCAGAACAGGTCGAACCTCGAGCGACGAGGTCGAACCTACGTTCTGGATAAACTTACCTTTTGGTTCGACCTAGGTTCGACCTTCTGAACAGGTCGAACCACTCTTGTTTTGGTCAAACCTATCACCTGAAAAATAGAGTGCTCTGAACGGACTGGTTCGACCTCAGGTTCGACCTTCTGAACAAGTCGAACCATAACGGCTCAGGTCGAACCACCCTACTATAAATTTTAAGTCACTGGGTTGGACCTTGGTTCGACTTGTTAGACAGGTCGAACCAACAATGATCAGGTCGAACCACCTTACTGGATGATTTTCTGCGTCGGTTCGACTTCCTCTGCTCGGTTCGACCTCCTGGCACTGGTCGAACCTACCCTGACTTTGGTCGAACCACCCTTCTAAGCTTCTAAACTGAGTGTTCTTCAATCCTTACACACTTCAAACTTCAATACGAATCATTAGGTACCAACTAGAGCACAACTTCATCTAAAATTATTGCACAAAATATCATTCATGAGTAACTCCATAAAAGAAAACACAACCAAAACCCACTAAACATTAGGCAAGTTGTAAAAAATCGTCATATCAAAATCGATTAAAATTTTAAATATGGCGCAAAAACCAACTCCCCTAACAAACATCACAAAGAAAAAATTATACTATCTGTGCTTATTGAGGTAAGTACATCACACCCCCCCCCAAACTTAGTAGAAACCATAGGTGAAACTAAGTTTGCAAAGAGATGTAATTGTCGATAAGTAAGCACTTCAAATATAAAAATTTTTTACCCACACGAAAGAAATAAAATAATAAAACTGAAGGGCAAGCCCCAACAGGCGCTCATGTTTAACGTCGTAGAGTCACGACGGTACCAAATCAGATCAAGGTATCCACAAAGATGATACAAACATCATCCGGCGACTTGTAATGCTTCAAGCGATGTCCATTTGCTGCAAAAATGTCTCCATCCTTGTCAATGAGCTCAAAACTCCCCCTCCTAAGGGTCGATGAATCATGAACGGTCCCGTCCACTTAGACTTCAACTTTCCTGCAAAAAGCTTTAAACGAGAGTTAAAAAGTAATACCTCATCTCCTTGCTTGAACTCCTTGTACGAGATCTTCGAATCATGCCACCTCTTAATCCTTTCCTTATAGATCTCTGAATTCTTGTATGCACGACTCCGAAACTCATCCAAAAGATTGATGTGAGTAATCCTCAACTCCTTCACATCCTTGAGAGTCAAGTTCAAGCTTCGCAAAGCCCAAAACGCTTTGTGTTGAATCTCTACAGGTAAGTGGCACGGCTTTCCATAGACAATCTGATACGGTGACATGTCTAACACCGTCTTGTACGTGGTCCGGAACCCCCACACGATATCATCGAGCTTCAAAGCCCAATCCTTTCTATTGGATCCGACCATCTTCTCCAAAATCTGTTTGACTTGACGGCTAGAGACCTCCGCTTGCCCATTCACTTGAGGATGATAGGGTCTAGTAACCCTATGCTTAACACCATACCCTTTAAGCACCTTCTCAAGAAATTTATTTACAAAATGCGTACCTCCATCACTAACAAGTGCTCTAGGGACTCCAAAACGGGCGAAGATATGCTTCTTCAAGAAAGATATAACAGTTTTCGAATCATTCAAGCGAGTAGGAATCGCTTCCACCTACTTAGAAACATAATCCACCGCAAGTAGAACGTAGAGAAATCCATTAGATGGGGGAAAAGGCCCCATAAAATCGATACCCCACACATCAAAAATCTCGACCACTATGCTTGGCTGAAGCGGCATCTCGTCTCTCCTACCGATATTCCCCATGCGTTGACACCTATCGCAAGGCGCCACATAGGTCTCACAGTCCTTGAACAACGTAGGCCAATAAAGAGTGGACTGAAGTACTTTGGTTGTTGTCTTTAGAGTGCCAAAGTGCCCCCCATTAGGTTGTGCATGGCAAAACTCGAGAACACTCTCCATCTCCATCTCGGGCACACACCTACGGATGATATAATCCGTGCAAATTTTGTATACAAACGGATCATACCATATGAAGGTCTCAACATCCCTTTGAATTTAGCAAGTTGATATCGGTTGAGATCCCTTGGAATTTCTCCCACAGCAATATAATTAACATAATTCGCATACCATGGATCAACTCCCTGCGCAGCAACCACGCACTCTCGCTCAGCCCCTTCAACAAACACAGCCATGATCTTTTCATCCGGAAACATTTCCTCAATATACTCGAAAGAATTATCACAATGCTCCCTAGTCTCCAACCTCAAAAGATGATCCGCCAACACATTATCAGAACCTTTCTTATCCCGGATCTCCATGTCAAACTCTTGAAGTAAAAGAATCCACCTTATTATCCTAGGCTTCGTCTCCTTCTTTTCCATCAAGTACTGAATCGCTGAATGATCCGTGTATACAATAGTCTTCATGCCAACCAAATACTGACGAAACTTGTCGAATGCATACACAACCGCCAAAAACTCCTTTTCAGTCTCTGTGTAATTCGTTTGTGCTGCATCGAAAGTCTTACTTGCGTAGTAAATGGCGCAAAACTTCTTCTCCTTCAGCTGTCCAAGCACCACTCCAAGTGCTACATCACTTGTATCACACATTAGTACAAACGGTTGAGTCCAATCCGGTGTGATCAAGATAGGTGCAGAAATAAGCGCCTCCTTTAAAACTTGAAAAGCTGTTAGACAATCTTCATCAAACACAAAAGGAACTTCCTTTTATGAATCTCCTGTAAAAAACCGGTGTGTCCAAGGAAGGACCGCACTCCTCTTTCATTGGTCGATGGTTGAAGCTTCTCAATTGCCACCACTTTAGCACGATCTACCTACAACCCTTTGGCTGAGACATGATGCCCAAGAACAATCCCATCCTTCACCATGAAGTGACATTCTCCCAATTCAAGACAAGATTAGTCACTTAGCATCTCTTCAAAACAGTAGCTAGGTTAGACAAA
Organism: Pogostemon cablin; assembly: GCA_023678885.1. NCBI lineage: Eukaryota > Viridiplantae > Streptophyta > Magnoliopsida > Lamiales > Lamiaceae > Pogostemon > Pogostemon cablin. The sequence goes on from CM043013.1 coordinate 31,095,409, forward strand.
CAAATATCAAAGGAGGAACCAAAAATAGAAAAATCATCCATGAACACCTCCATGATCTTCTCTATCAACCCATCGAATATTGCCATCATGCATCTCTGAAAAGTAGCAGGCGCATTACATAACCCAAATGCATTTTTCGAAAAGCAAAGGTCCCGTAGGGGCAAATAAAAGTGGTCTTTTCTTGATCCTCGGGGGCAATCATAATTTGGTTGTACCCCGAGTATCCATCCAAGAAATAATAAAACTCATACCTTGCAAGACGATCTAACATTTGATCCATGAAAGGAAGAGGAAAATGATCCTTACACGTGTTCTCATTCAACTTCCTATAATCTACACATGTACGCCATCCCGTAGGAATCCTTGTGGCTATCGCTTCTCCATCCTCAGCTTTTACTACAGTCATACCCCCATTTTTAGCAACTACATGCAATGGACTCACTAGGGGACTATCACTAATAGGATATATGATTCCAGCATCCAACCACGTAAGGATTTGCTTCCTAATTACCTCTTGAATCACGGGATTAACCCTCCACTGATTCTGAACACTTGCCTTTGCCTCGTCTAACAATCTTATCCTATGCATACAATATGAAGGACTAATTCCTTTCAAATCCTCAAGAGACCAACCAATCGCAGATTTATACTTCCTAAGAACGTACAATAACTCCTCAAGTTGATCATCATCAAGAGAAGAAGATACAATTACCGGATATTTTTCATTATCGCCAAGAAAGGCGTACTTCAAGTGTTCCGGCAAATGTTTCAACTCCTCTTTCCTCACTTCCATCGGAGAGCTCTCGTTATCCAAAGGTAAGTACTTCCTTGTCCACTTGACTTCTTCCACCTTAGTTCTTTCCGATTCAAACCTGTCATCACCCAAAGCAAGTAAGTTTTCAAGAAATTCAATACATACCTCGTTGGAGAGTCCGTCAAGCTCCGTAGTGGGATAAGTAAGAGACTCCATCAAACATGTCTCAAGAGGATCCTTTGACAGGATCAGAGACATATCCTCCTTCACAATCTCCTCCACCACGTCAATACTATAACACTGCGACTCCATGGGCATCTTCATTTCTTTGTCCAAGTTGAAAAGAACTTCTTCTTTGTCCATCCACAATCTAAGCTCTCCTTTCTGAACATCAATCATAGCTCCAGCAGTAGCAAGGAAAGGTCTCCCCAAGATTAAAGGGATATTATCCTTGTCTTCTTCCATCTCTAGCACAAGAAAGTCCACAGGAAAGACTAGCTTCTCCACTTTGACGAGAACGTCTTCAATTATACCTTTTGGAAACGTCATCGACCTGTCCGCCAATTGGAGAACCACTGTTGTAGGGGTCAACTCCCCCAAACCAAGCCTCTGAAAGATGGACAAAGGCATCAAATTGATGCTTGCCCCTAGATCGCACAAAGCTTGCCGTGCCAGCCCCTTTCCGATTTCACATAGAATAGTGAAGCTCCCCGGATCCTTCATCTTTTGCGGCAGCTTCCTTTGGATGATTGAGCTGCAATTCTCAGATAAATTTACCGTTTCAATTCTGGTTAAGCTCCGCTTCTTCAATAATATGTCTTTAGGAAATCGGGCATAGTACGGCATCTCCATGATTGCCTCTGAGAAAGGAATGCTCAAGCTTATTTTGTTCATTATCTCTGAAAACTTCTTGAACTTCTCTTCCAGTCCCTTCTTCACAAGCTTGTAAGGAAACGGCGATGGTATCTTTGTTTTGGGAATCCCCCATTCATCACAATCAACCTTCTCCGCTTTCTCCTTTTTGGCTCTCAATCGCTTGGCTCTCTCCCACTTTTTCTCAGCTATTATGTCTGTACTTTGCTCATTCCGAACCACTGGAGTAGCATCAACATCATCGAGAGTTTTCGGAGTAGCAACAGGTAATTTCTGGTGGGGTTTGACCAGGGTTCGACCTGTGGAATAGGTCAAACCAGGTACGTACTGGTCGAACCTTGCTTCTGGACAACGGCTCTCTTTTTGAATTTGAGGTTCGACCTGGGTTCGAGCTGTTGAGTAGGTCAAACCACGGGCACCTAGGTCGAACCGGCCTACTGTACTCCTTCCGCCATCTGGTACCAAGGTTCAACCTGTTTGATAGGTCGAACCATGACCGTCGTGGTTGAACCGTTGCTGCGACAAAATAGAGTGCTCCAAGTAGTGCGATTTGACCTGGGTTCGACCTGTTGGATAGGTCGAACCAGGATTAATTTGGTCGAACTGGTGTTCTGGAAAAATAGAGTGCTCCGAGTTGTCGGGTTCGACCATGGTTAGACCTATGGAACAGGTCGAACCATCTACAGTTTGGTCGAACTGATGCTGCAATGCCTTCTGATCGTGTCCAGTGTGTTGGTTTGACCTTCCCTGTATGGTTCGACCTTCAATGTTGGTCGAACCATGGTCAAGCCTCGTCCTAGACATGTCCAAATTTGATTTTGGCCTCATAGGTCCCTCGTACTGCGTTCCCGACCTCAATGTGATGGAGTTGCAGGACCTTGGATTCTCAATACTTTGAGACAGGAACTTCCCCTTCTCAAGAGTTTTAGTAAGCTTGTTAACACTTCCTGCCATCTCCCCCATCAACAACGTAAGGTCCTTCACCTGCTTAGATAAAACCTCATGGTTTACATCGATTTTCTTTTCAAGTTTGGCCTCAAGGCAGTTAACTCTTTCATCATTCTTGGCCATATACCTGTTCACAGTATCCTTAAGACCCGGTTTCCCTTCTTCCACCTTAGCACCTAGATCAACACCCATCGGAGGTTGAATCGCATTATTCGGATTGCTCCATGAGAACTCCGGCTTCCTTGCCTGTTGATAACCACCAGGGGGACCACGATTATTAAAGTTTCCTCGATAGTTCACTTGGTAATTCTGGTTTCCTTGATCTGGATACCTAGTCCCTTGAATACTTTGACCCATAGCATAGTGTGCCTCTTCCAACTCCTCTTGGATTGGTCCCTCATTCTTTAACTCCTGCTGCATGATTGGTACGCGCTGAGATAATTCGCTGATTTGCTTCTATTGGGATTCAAGTAGCTTGTTGATATTGGACAAGCTAGAGACGATCTCATCCTCTCTACTTGTTTTCACTATTGCTTGTTCAACCTTAGCTACCTTACCAAGGACATAAGTACCTCTAACTCTATCAGTTGGCCAATCCCTCGAATTCATCGAAATATCTTCAAATAACTTTTCGGCCTCTACGGATGACTTTGTAAGCAATGCTCCATTAGAAGAAGCATCCAATAACACTCGTGAATCACAGTCCAATCCATTGTAGAATATACTGATATATTGAGCTTTAGATAGCCCATGTTGAGGAGACTTCCTAAGCATGTCCTTGAATCTATCCCATGCTTCATGAAATTTTTCACCTCCACCCATAGCAAATTGGTTAATGTCTTGCTTCATCTTAAACACCTGTGAAGGTGGCATGTACCTCTCCAAGAACCTTAACTTCAGTTGCTCCCAAGTGGTGCATTCAGCTGTGTTGATAGTGTCGTACCAATCTCTCGCCTTTTCAGTAAGCGATAATTTGAACAAAAGGATCTTCCTAGCATCTTCATGTTCTCCTGTGTCTTTTTGAGTACTTGCATAGCCCAAGAACTTGTTCAGATGCTGCTGCGGATCCTCGAAAGACCCTCCTGAAAAGGAGTTCCTTTCTATCATGCTAATAAGAGCGGGATGAAGATCGAAAGCTGAATTAGTTCCCCTCGCTCCTAGAAGCCCTATATTTCCAGCCCCATTGTTTCTGAAAACCTCTCGGATGGCTAGATTATTTGGATTCGCTGCCATGTTGACTGTCCTTACTCTCAAGTTAACTTCAGTTGTAGTTTCATTCGTCTGCGAATTCTACTCGTCAACTTCAACTCCAAAATTCAGAGCTTCAGTTGGATCAATAGTCTTTGCCTTACTCTTCTTTTTCTTCTTCTTTCTTGACGATGCTCCGATTTCAGGATTATAGGGTTCAAGTTCACCTTTCTTTGATCTCGTGAGCATGCATCTAAAAAGAACTAGAATTAAAACAACAAAATAAGAAAAATAGCCTTAATAAACTAGAAATAACAAAAAGATATTTTAAGCCATCCCCAACAACGGCGCCAAAAACTTGATGGGCGTTTTCTCAACACACAACTTTAATCCCCAAGTATGAAGGATATCAATTGTAGTTTCGAAGGTGACCAAGTTAAATATCGAATCCACGGGACGGATAAATATTACTTTTGTTATTTTCTAGCAATTATGACTATGTTGAGGATTATATTTGTAGGTTTATAAGCTAAGTAATAATAAAAATAGCAAATAAATAAAAACAACAAGAAAATAGTAGTTGTGATCAAATAAGATAATAGGTAGTTCGTCAAGCCATCCAGTTTCGTTCGTTAATTCATACTTTCATATGTCGATATCCGACTCTGCCTTGTGGTTTATGGATGCATCGCTAGACCATACAAATATATTCTATAGACACAAATAGATAAGCTTTTGACACGTGTGAGTATCCTCAGAGCAAGACGTATACTTTACCTCCCTTTCTAGGTACTATCATAATCAATTATTTCCCGTGCACTTAGTACTCTAACCCGATTTGATCTCCCTTTTTAGGTACTATAAAGTTATACTCTTAATCCTACTTGTTAACCCGAATTTAATTCAATTAACAAACATTCATATAAGACGGTTCTAATAAAACCTCGGAATCCCTTCACTTAGAATTATAACAATAAACCCTGCTCATTAGTGGATGCACTCAACCAATAACCATGTCATGAATTCAGACTCTACACAACGAGTATTGATGCACAAAACAACTATGAGCATGGATTAAAAACGTGCAATCTCATATAAAATAAACCACAAGTAGTGTTGTTCGGAGTATACACATGAAATACAAATTAACTCATGAAACCTTCATAACCCTAGAACTACCGAAGTGGCTCTAGCCCATGATTGATCTAAGAACAATCATGGTTAGTTGGACCAATCTTACTTGAATCTCCAGCTGAACCTCTGTCTCAGCTCTCCTACTCTCCTCTTGTAATGTGTTGTTGACAATGATCCCTTTCTTCTTTTTCTTTCCTTCTCTTAGTGACCGTGGTTTTTTATCTTAACTGCATGAGCCTCCTTTTATACTTGTAATCACATCTCTAGGGCTTGGACTGGGCTTTTCAAGTGATCCCACGCGTTTTGGCCTCGAAAATCCGGATAAGGTAAGTTCCCGCACATCGGTTCGACCTCATCAAACAAGTCAAACCACTGGCCGCAGGTCGAACCACAGGTCGAACCTACCTACTGGAAGTATTCTGCACTTGGTTCGACCTCTTGTACAGGTCGAACCCCTCAGGTCTTGGTCGAACCACAGGTCGAACCCCCACACTGGACAATTTTCGCTCCTGGTTTGACCAACCGTCAGGTCGCCAACATCGTGGTCAAACCCATCTTCTCGCAAACTGGTTCGACCATGGTTCGACCTGATGAACAGGTCGAACCCCTTGAGTTGTGGTCGAACCTTCCTTCTGCAAACTTTGCAATGCTGGTTCGACCTGTAGGAGAGGTCGAACCCTCCTCCATCAGGTCGAACCACCTCTCTCCTTGACAGTTCGCGTGGTCTCGACTTCGTCTCTTCAATTCTTGGCACTTCTACTCCAATTTTGCTATGAAAACCACTCAAATAGCTCCGCTAACACCTGATTCATGCTAATTCACAATATATATAGGTTTTCCACCTATTTCCACCTCAAAACTCTCCAAAACTAGCACAAAACATGCTGCCAAACTTGTGAATATACACTCATCAGCCGTGCAAGCTTAGCCTGTGCATGGGCAACCCGTGACAACAGGCGTGGGCATACGTGGGCAACCCCCGTGGGCAACCGTGGGCAACAGGAGTTAGGCATGGGCCATGGCATGGGCAAGCTAAGGCAACGACCGTGGGCAAGCCGTGGGCATGGGACGTGCAAGCATGGCCTGTGCATGGGCAACCCGTGTCAACGGGCGTGGGCATACGTGGGCCACCCCCGTGGGTAACCGTGGGCAATGAGAGTTGGGCATGGGCCATGGCATGGGCAAGCCAAGGCAACGGCCATGGGCAAGTGATGAGAGTGAAAATAAGCGTGTTTTAATATCCAATTTAACACCTTTTTGATTGATATTGTAGTCTTATATGAGCACAAATGTCTTATATTCGATATATGTGAGAATTATGTGCACTTGAGGTGTTTTATTGTGTTTTAGGTGGAAAAAGGGATCAAAAGTGCAAAGTTGGAGAAAAGGTGCAATTTGTGCAAGAATGCTGAAAACGCACGTCCAACTTGTGTAATTATTCTGTATTGATATGGAGCTCGAAACTGTTGGTGTGATATATGGTTGGAAAGCCACCGAAGAGAGGGTCGTTTTGGCTTAAAGAACATCCCATTCGGAGTCCGAACGAGGAAGTTATGTGCAAAGTGGGGACGCCACGCGAGCTGTGCCGAACAGAATTGCAGTGCTACTTTCCATGGCCTGTTACATATTCAATTCTTGGAGTTTTAATGATTTCTATATATGGATAGAAAGAAAAGGAAGAGAGGATCTCGTGAGCACAAAAATCACTCAATTCGCAGATTGGATGTGAAAGTTATACGCGAAACGGAGAGACTGCGCAAATCGGTTCGACCTGCTTGAGGTCGAACCGAGGTCAACCCGACGGAAAAATAACCGATTCGACCACGACATTTCGATTCGACCTAGCATCTGGTCGAATCGACTACCTGGGACATCCAGAAGGGTGGTTCGACCATGGTTCGACCTGTAGGGGTTTGTTCGACCTGTTTGGGAGGTCGAACCACGCTTCGGGAACTTACCAAATCCGTATTTTCGAGGCCTAAACGCGTGTGATCACTTGAAAAGCCCATTCCAAGCCCTAGAGACGTGATTACAAGTATAAAAGGAGGCTCATGCAGTCAAGAAAGACATCCAATAATAGAAGAACACAATACAAGAGAGGAGAAGAGAGGCCACAACCATACAACACCCCACAAGGGGGGATCACCTCCCATCCATCATCCACTTCCTTTCCTCCATCCATCCATCACTTTGAAGATTCGTTTGTGGAATCAAGAGGAGAACCAAGAGGAGGATTCAAGATGGAGAAGGGCATGAAGACGCCATATCAAGGGTTTATTCGTTTCCTAATTTATCTTGTATTTTCCGGACATCCGGGTAAGATCTATCCAACACCCATGATTGTTCTTCGAAACATCATGGGCTAGAGCCTTTTTGGTAGATCTAGGAGTTTTGATGGTTTTATGAATTAATTGATCTTCTATGTGTAAACTCCGTACAACACTACTTGTGGATTTATTTTATATATGATTGTGCTTTCTTAATCCATATTCACAGTCGTTTTGTGCATCTTCAATTGGTATATAGAGTCTGAATATATATCTTGGTTGTAGATTGAGTGCGTTCACCGCTGAACAGGATTCCATGTTATGATTCTAAGTGAGGGGACTCCGAAGCTTCATTAGAACTATCATATATGAATACTTATTAATTGAATTGAATTCGGGTTATTAAGTAGGATAAAGAGGGTAATTTTATAGTACCTATAAAGGGAGATCATATCGGGTTAGAGTACCAATCCTAGGGGGAAATAATTGATACTGATAGTACCTAGAAAGGGGGGTAAAATTACGTCTCTTGCTCCGAGGTTATTCACACGTATTACACGCATGTTTACTTGTGTCTATAGAGTAGATATGCATGGTTTAGTGATGCGTCCATATTCCACAAGGCAGAGTCGGACATTGACACATGGAAGAGAAGTTAAGTAGTGAAACTGGATTATCCTAGAGCTACATATTCTCCTACTTGATCCACTTTCGTATTCTTCAAGTGATGTTTATTTTATTTGTTATTTTAATTACTTGTTTATTAGCTTAATCATCCTAAACCTCAAACTTAATTGCCAACTTGTCTTAATTAATTTAGATAATAATTAAATTGATAATACGCCGTTCTTTGGGTTCGATATTCACTTGGTCGCTTGCTTAAGCTGCAATTGATATCCTTAATACTTGGGGATTAATTTTGCGTGCAAAGAAAACGCGCATCAGCAAGCCATGGGAATGGGTCTTGCAAGCATGGCCTATGCATGGGCAACCCGTGGCAACGGGCGTGGGCATACGTGGCGACCCCCGTGGGTAACCGTGGGCAACAGGTGTTGGGCATGGGCCATGGCATGGGCAAGCCAAGGCAACGGCCGTGGCCAAGCCATGGGCATGGGCCGTGCAAGCATGGCCTGTGCATGGACAACCCGTGGCAACAGGCGTGGGCATACGTGGGTGACCCCTGTGGGCAACAGGATTTGGGAATGTGCCATGGCATGGGACAGCCAAGGCAACGGCCGTGGGCAAGCCGTAGGCATGAGCCGTGCAAGCATGGCCTGTGTATGGGCAACCCATGGCAACCGGCGTGGGCATACGTGGGCTACCCCTGTGCACAACCGTGGGCAACGGGAGTTAGGCATGGGCCATGGAATGGGCAAGCCAAGGCAATGACCGTGGGCAAGTGATGAGTGTGTAAATTCACAAGTTTGGCGCTATGTTTTGTGCTAGTTTTGGAGAGTTTTGATGTGGAAATAGGTGGAAAACCTATATATATTGTGAATTAGCATGAATCAGGTGTTAGTGGAGCTATTTGAGTGTTTTCTTAGCAAAAACGGAGTGAAAGAGCCAAGAATCGAAGAGACGGAGTCGAAGCCACGCGAATCGCCCAAGAATTAGGTAGGTTCGACCTGGTTGGAAGAGGGTTCGACCTCTCTAGCAGGTCGAACCAACGTTGCTGAGCTTGCAGAGATGGATTCGACCACGACTCGAGTGGTTCGACCTGTCCATCAGGTCGAATCATGGTCGAACCAGTTCGCAGAAAAGAGGATTCGACCTCGACATTCTAGTTCGACTTGCCAGTTGGTCGAATCAGGAGCGGGAGTTGTCCAGTGATGAGGTTCGACCTGGGGTTCGACCAAGGCCTAAGTGGTTCGACCTGTCCAGAAGGTCGAACCTATGCATAATTCTTCCAGTAGCGGGGTTCGACCTGGGGTTCGACCTGTGGCCAGTTGTTCGACCTGTTTGACGTGGTCGAATCTATGCGCGAGAACTTACCTTATCCGGATTTTCGAGGCCGAAACGTGTGAGATCGCTTAGAAAGCCCATTCCAAGCCCTAGAGACGTGATTACAAGTATAAAAGGAGGCTCATACAGAGAATGAAAAGAGCTTTTGATCATCAATCATAAGAGAGACAAGAGCAAAGGTGGTGATCCATCCGGAGGGCTGTGACAGAGGTTCGCTGAAGGTTCAAGTAAGAATGATCAGTCTAACCATGATTGTTCCTAGATCAATCATGGGCTAGAACCACCTTGGTAGTTCTAGGGTTATGAAAGTTTCATGATGTAATTCGTATTTCGTGTGTAAAACTCCGTACAACACTACCTGTGGTTTGTTTTATATAAGATTGCATATTTAATCCATACTCATAGTCGTTTTGTGCATCAATGATCATTGTGTAGAGTCTGAATACATAACATGGTTATTGGTTGAGTGCGTTCACTACTGAGCAGGGTTTATTGTTGTAATTTTAAGTGAAGGGATTTCGAAGTCTTATTAGAACTGTCTTATATGAATATTCATGAATTGAATTAAATTCGGGTTGATGAATAGGATGAAGAGTATAACTTTATAGTACCTAAAAAGGGAGATCAAATCGGGTTAGATTCTAAACGTAGAAGATAATTGATTATGATAGTACCTAGAAAGGGGGGTGAAGCATATCTCTTGCTACGATGTTATTCACACGTGTCAAGCGCATATTTACTTGTGTCTATAGAGTAAACTTGCATGGTCTAGTGAAGCGTCCACAAACCACAGGGCAGAGTCGAACATCATCACATGAAAATACGAATTGCTAGTGAAACTGGATGACCCGGCGAACTACCTATTATTCTTATTGATCACAACTCACTTTTCTCTACTCTTACTATTTCTTTTTGCTATTTTGATTAGAAGTTATTATCCATTAAACCTTTACAATTACCAAACATAGTCTAAAATATACTAGAAGATAACGAAATTGATATTTAACCATCCCTTGGGTTCGATATTGTAACTTGGTCATCTTCGCGACTACAATTGATATCCTTATACTTGAGGATTAATTTGTGTGTTGAGAAAACCCCTATCAAGTTCTTGGCGCCGTTGCCGGGGATGGCGTAAAATATCTTTTTTTGTATTATTTCTAGTTTATTAGGACTATTTACCTTGTTTTGTTGTTTTCTTTCTTATTCGTTTTAGGTGTATGCTCACAAGATCAAAGAAAGGTAATCTTGAACCGTATAATCCTGAGATTGGAGCATCATCAAGAAAGAAGAAGAAGAAAAAGAGCAAGGCAAAGACAATTGACCCAACTGAAGCTCTGAATTTTGGAGTCGAGGTTGACGAGCAGATTTCGCAAACGATTGAGGCTACAACTGAAGTTAATTTGGAAGTAGAAACAGTCAACATGGCAGCGAATCTGGATAATCTAGCCATCCGAGAAGTTTTCAGAAATAATGGGGCTGGAAATTATGAGCTTTTAGGAGCAAGGGGAACTAACACAGCGTTTGATCTTCATCCCGCTCTTATTAGCATGATAGAAAGAAACTCCTTTTCAGGAGGGTCTTTTGAGGATCCGCAGCAGCATCTGAACAAGTTCTTGGGCTATGCAAGTACTCAAAAAGACGTAGGAGAACATGAAGATGCTAGGAAGATCCTTTTATTCAAATTCTCGCTTACTGAAAAGGCGAGGGATTGGTACGATACTATTAACGCAGCTGAGTGCACCACGTGGGAGCAATTGAAGTTAAGGTTCTTGGAAAGGTATATGCCACCTTCGAAGGTGTTTAAGATGAAGCAAGATATTAACCAATTTGCTATCAGTGGAGGTGAGAAATTTCATGAAGCGTGGGATAGATTCAAGGACATGCTAAGGAAGTGCCCTCAACATGGGTTATCTAAAGCCCAATATATCAGTATATTCTATAATGGATTGGACTGTGAATCAAGAGTGCTACTTGATGCTTCTTCTAGTGGAGCATTGCTTACAAAGTCATCCGTTGAGGCCGAGAAATTGTTTGAAGACATATCGATGAATTCGAGGGATTGGCCTACTGATAGAGTTAGAGGTACGTATGTTCTTGGAAAGGTAGCTCAGGTTGAACAAGCAATGGTGAAAACAAAGAGAGAGATCGTTTCGAGCTTGTCCAATATCAACAAGCTACTTGAGTCTCAACAGAAGCAGATCAGCGAGATATCTCAACGAGTGCCAATCACGCAGCAAGAGATGATGAATAATGGAACCATCCAAGAAGAATTGGAGGAAGCAAATTATGCCATGGGTCAGAGTATTCAAGGAACGAGGTACCCAAATCAAGGAAACCGAAATTACCAAGGGAACTATCGAGGGAACTTTAATAATCGTGGTCCCTCTGGTAGTTATCAACAGCAACCAAGGAGGCCTGAATTTTCATGGAGCAATACGAACAATGCAGTGCAACTTCCGATGGGTGTTGATCCGGGAGAAAAGGTGGAAGAAGGGAAGCCTGGTTTTGAGGATATTGTGAACCGGTACATGGTAAAGAATGATGAAAGAGTGAACCGACTTGAGGCAAAACTTGAGAAAAAGATTGATGATCACCACAGAGATTTATCCACTCAAGTGAAGGATCTCACGTTGTTGATGGGTACAATTGCAGAGAATGTGAACACATTGACTCAAACTGTAGGAAAAGGGAAGTTTCCGTCTCAGAGTATAGAGAATCTGAAGTCGTGTAATGCCATCACACTGAGGTTGGGAACGCAGTACGAGGGACCGATGAGGCCGGAATCAAAGTTGGAATTTTCTAAGCCTCGGCTCGACCAAAATTTAGAGGGTTCGACCTGGCATACAGGTCGAACCATGGTCGAACCTCATCAACAAAAGCACTCTATTTTGTCACAGGAACGGTTCGACCAACACTCAGAGGGTTCGACCTGGCATACAGGTCGAACCATGGTCGAACCTCATCGGCAAGAGCACTCTGTTTTGACGCAGGAACGGTTCGACCACGATCGAAATGGTTCGACCAACTCTTCAGGTCGAACCCAGGTCGAACCGAAGGATAGAGATTATGCAGTGAAGCGGTTCGACCACGATCGAAATGGTTCGACCAACCCTACAGGTCGAACCCAAGTCGAACCGGATGATAGAGATCATACAGTGAAGAGGTTCGACCTCGGAGGCAAAGGTTCGACCTCCAATGCTGGTCGAACCCAAGTCGAACCTCCGGAGCAGAATGAGATCAGTCTTCCAGGAGAGAGGTTCGACCAATACATCCCTAGTTCGACCTCCCAAACTGGTCGAACCCTAGTCGAACCTCACCAAGATGTTTTGATTGATGCACCTGATGTTCCTTTTGATGTTGATGCAACTCCAGTGGTACGGAATGAGCAATGTACAGACATAATAGCTGAGAAAAAGTGGGAAAGAGCTAAGCGATTAAGAGCCAAGAAGGAGAAAGCGGAGAAGGTTGATCGTGATGAATGGGGGATTCCCAAAACAAAGATACCTCCACCGTTTCCCTACAAGCTAGTGAAGAAGGGGTTGGAAGAGAAGTTCAAGAAATTTTCAGAGATAATGAACAAGATAAGCTTGAACATCCCTTTTTCAGAGGCAATCATGGAGATGCCATATTATTCTCGATTCCTTAAAGACATATTGATGAAGAAGCGAAGCTTAACCGGAGCTGAAATGGTAAACTTATCTGAGAATTGTAGCTCAATTATTCAAAAGAAGTTGCCACCAAAGATGAAAGATCCGGGGAGCTTTACTATTCTATGTGAGATCGGGAAGGGGCCAGCATGGCGAGCTTTGTGCGATCTAGGGGCAAGCATCAATTTGATGCCGTTGTCCATCTTTCAGAAGCTTAGTTTGGGGGAGCTGACTCCGACAACTGTTGCTCTCCAATTGGCAGATAGATCAATGACGTTTCCGAAAGGTATTGTTGAAGATGTTCTTGTAAAGGTGGAGAAGCTAGTCTTTCCCGTGGATTTCCTTGTACTAGAAATGAATGATGACAAGGATAATGTTCCTTTAATCTTGGGGAGGCCATTCCTTGCTACGGCTGGAGCTATGATAGATGTTCAAAAGGGAGAACTGAAGTTCCGAATGGACAAAGAAGAAGTACTTTTCAACTTGGACAAAGCAATGAAGATGCCAATGGAGTCCCAGTGTTATAGTATTGACGTGGTGGAGGAGATTGTGAAGGAGGATATGTCTCTGATCTTGTCAAAGGATCCTCTTGAGACATGTTTGATGGGGTCTCTTACTTATCCCACTACGGAGCTTGACGGACATTCTAACGAGGTATGTATTGAATTTCTTGAAAACTTACTTGCTTTGGGTGATGACAGGTTTGCATTGGAAAGAAATAAGGTGGAAGAAGTCAAATGGACCAAGAAGTACTTGCCTTTGGATAACGAAAGCACTCCAGTGGAAGAAAGAAAAGAGGAGTTGAAACCATTGCCGGAACACTTGAAGTACGCTTTTCTTGGTGATAATGTACAATATCCGGTAATTGTATCTTCTTCCCTTAATGAGGATCAACTTGAGGAGTTATTAGATGTCTTAAGGAAGTACAAGTCTGCAATTGGGTGGTCACTTGATGATTTGAAAGGTATTAGTCCTTCATATTGTATGCATCGGATTAGGTTGTTGGATGAAGCCAAGGCTAGTGTTCAAAATCAGCGTAGGGTGAATCCCGCAATTCAAGAGGTGATAAGGAAGCAAATCCTTACGTGGTTGGATGCTGGAATTATATATCCTATTAGTGATAGTCCCCATGTGAGTCCATTGCATGTAGTTGCTAAAAAGGGGGGCATGACTGTAGTGAAAGCTGAGGATGGAGAAGCTATAGCCACGAGGATTCCTACGGGATGGCGTACATGTGTGGATTACAGGAAATTAAATGAGAACACGTGTAAGGACCATTTTCCTCTTTCTTTTTTGGATCAAATGTTGGATCGTCTTGCAGGGTATGAGTTTTATTGTTTCTTGGATGGATACTCGGGGTACAATCAAATCATGATTGCTCCCGAGGATCAAGAAAAGACCACTTTTACTTGCCCCTACGGGACCTTTGCTTTTAGGAAGATGCCGTTTGGATTGTGTAATGCGCCTGCTACTTTTCAGAGATGCATGATGGCGATTTTTGATGGTTTGATAGAGAAGATCATGGAAGTATTCATGGACGATTTTTCAGTCTTTGGTTCATCTTTTGATATTTGTTTGTCTAACCTTGCTATTGTTTTGAAGAGGTGTCAAGAAACTAATCTTGTCTTGAATTGGGAGAAGTGCCACTTCATGGTGCAGGATGGGATTGTTCTTGGGCATCATGTTTCCGCCAAGGGATTACAGGTAGATCGTGCTAAAGTGGTGGCAATTGAGAAGCTTCCACCACCGACAAATGAAAGAGGAGTGCGGTCCTTCCTTGGACATGCCAGTTTTTACAGGAGATTCATAAAAGACTTCTCAAAATACTCTAAGCCCTTATCTCATTTACTTGAAAAGGATATTCCTTTTATATTTAATGATGAGTGTCTAACAGCTTTTCAAGTTTTGAAGGAGGCACTTATTACTGCCCCTATCTTGATCACACCGGACTGGACTCAACCGTTTGTACTTATGTGTGATGCAAGTGATGTAGCACTGGGTGTGGTGCTCGGGCAGCTAAGGGAGAAGAAGTTCTGCGCCATTTACTACGCGAGTAAGACTTTCGATGCGGCACAGAAGAATTACACGGTGACTGAAAAGGAGTTTTTAGCTGTTGTGTATGCACTTGATAAGTTTCATCAGTATTTGGTTGGCATGAAGACGATTGTGTATACGGATCATTCAGCGATTCGGTATTTGATGGAGAAGAAAGAGACGAAGCCTAGGATTATAAGGTGGATTCTACTACTTCAGGAGTTTGACATGGAGATTCGGGATAAGAAAGGAACAGAAAATGTGTTGGCAGATCACTTGTCAAGGTTGGAGACTAGGGAGCATTGTGATAATTCTTTTGAGTATATTGAAGAAATGTTCCCTGATGAGAAGATCATGGATGTGGCTGTTGAAGGAACTGAGCGAGCGTGTGTGGTCGCAGCGCAAGGTATGGATCCATGGTACGCGGATTATGTTAATTACATTGTCATTGGAGAAATTCCAAGGGATCTCAACCGATATCAACTTGCGAAATTTCGGAGGGAAGTTGAGACATTTATATGGTATGATTCGTTTGTTTACAAGATTTGTACAGATTCTATTGTCCGAAGATGTGTACCCGAGATGGAGATGGAGAGTGTGCTTGAGTTCTGTCATGCACAACCAAATGGGGGGCATTTCGGAGCGCAAAAGACTGCAGCTAAGGTACTTCAATCCGCTCTTTATTGGCCTACATTGTTTAGAGATAGTGAGAGCTATGTGGCGTCTTGCGATAGATGTCAGCGCATGGGAAATATAGGTAGGAGAGATGAGATGCCAATGCAGCCTAGCATAGTTGTGGAGATATTTGATGTATGGAGGATCGATTTTATGGGGCCTTTTCCCCCGTCGAATGGATTTCTCTACATTCTTCTTGCGGTGGATTATGTTTCAAAATGGATGGAAGCGATTCCTACTCGTGTTAATGACTCGAAAATTGTTCTATCTTTCTTGAAGAAGCATATTTTTGCCCGTTATGGAGTTCCTAGAGCACTAGTTAGTGATGGAGGTTCCCACTTCGTCAATAAATTTCTTGAGAAGGTGCTTAAGGATTATGGTGTTAAGCATAGGGTTACTACACCCTATCATCCGCAAGCGAATAGGCAAGCAGAGGTCTCCAACCGTCAAGTCAAACAGATTCTGGAGAAAGTGGTAGGAACTAATATAAAGGATTGGGCTATGAAGCTCGATGATGTGTTATGGGGGTTCCGAACCGCTTACAAGACGGTGTTAGATATGTCACCGTATCAAATTGTCTATGGAAAGCCGTGCCACTTACCTGTAGAGATTCAACACAAAGCGTTTTGGGCTTTGCGACGCTTGAACTTGACTCTTAAGGATGTGAAGGAGTTGAGGATAACTCACATGAATCAATTGGATGAGTTTAGGAGTCGTGCTTACAAGAATTCAGAGATTTATAAGGAAAGAATGAAGAGGTGGCATGATTCTAAGATCTCATACAAGGAGTTCAAGCAAGGAGATGAGATACTACTTTTTAACTCTCGTTTGAAGCTTTTTGCAGGCAAGTTGAAGTCTAAGTGGACGGGTCCGTTCATGATTCATCGAGCCTTAGGAGGGGGGAGTTTTGAACTTATTGACAAAGATGGAGACGTTATCGCGGCGAATGGGCATCGGTTGAAGCATTATAGGTCGTCGGATGATGCGTGTGTCATTTTTGATGATACCTTGATCTAATTTGGTACCGTCGTGACTCTCCGACGTTAAATATGAGCGCTTGTTGAGAGCTTACTCTTCCGTTTTATTGCTTTATTTCTTTTGTGTGCGTAAGAAATTTTTATATTTAAGATGCTTACTAATCGGCAATTACATCTCTTTTCAAACTTAGTTTCGACTTACGTTTTTACTAAGTTTGGGGGGGTGTGATATTATTACCTCATTGAAGCATTAAGAGTATAATCTTTTCTTTGTATTGTTTGTTAGGGGAGTTGGTTTTTGCGGCCATATTGAAATTTTAATCGATTTTGATGTGACGATTTTTTACAACTTGCCTAATGTTCAGTGGTTTTTGGTTGTGTTTTCTTTTACGGAGTTACTCATGAATGATGTTATGTGGAACAATTTTTGAAGATTGTGCTCTAGATTGTACCTAATGAAGTTGTGTTGAAGCTTGAAGTGTGTAGTGAATGAAGAACACTCAGTTTTGAAAATCTGGAGTATAGTTCGACCAACACTCGGAGTGGTTCGACCGGTGCCAGAGGTCAAACAAAAGCAGAGGAAGTCGAACCGGCATCGAAAGTTGTCCAGAGAGGAGGTTCGACCTAAGCCATAGTGGTTCGACCTGATCAGAAGGTCGAACCTAAGGTCGAACCAGTCAGTTCAAAGCACTCTGTTTTCCAGAAGAGGGGTTCGACCAATTCACGGATGGTTCGACCTGATCAGCAAGTCGAACACCAGGTCGAACCGAAAAGATCATTTGTCCAGAAGAGAGGTTCGACCTCGTTATCCATGGTTCGACCTGTTCAGGAGGTCGAACCTGAGGTCGAACCAAGCCAGGTACGCGATTTAAGATCGATTTTTCAGAGGGGTTCGATCACTTTTTCGAAACACCAAACCTCGAACCCTCTTCGAACCCCTACACCCTTGCACAAATTCTTCAATTACACTTGATTTCACACTGATTACACAACATTACACCTTGAATTTTCGATTCGATCGCGGATTTGGGCGGATTTCGTCACGAGTTAGGGCTGAAATCGCAATTTTTGGTTGTTGTGTGTTCTCGATCTGTTGTTCACCATGGGCAAGTCAAAAGGTATGTTTTTCCAACTCAATTACTCTAGGATTGAAGGTTTAGGTAAGAAATTCGATGTGAATAAGAGGATTGATGTTGAGTATGGTTGAATTTCATGGTGAATGTTGATATTGTGACTTGTTTAATATGAATTCTTGTTTCTTGGTTTTTGGTTGTTTGATTATTGATAGAACTTGAATTTTTATGTGGATTGATCAAGGATAGAACATATCATAGATTAAGCATGTTGATTTGGTTTGAAATTGATGAAATTGAAGTAGTTCATTGAGAGAAACATGTTGAATTTTTGGTTGAATTGCTTGAATTGCTTAATGCATGCTTGTTGGTTATGTTTTGATGATTAAAGAAGGTGTGATTGAAGATGTTTTGAGCATGTTGAATAAGCAAGTGGTGTTGAGATGATAGTTTGTATGAATATGCATTGATGCTTGAAGTCTTGAGTAGAGTATGTGATGTGCTAGTAAAATACTTTGCTTTCTTGTCTTGTTGGTTGGATTGAAGTATTTATTTTCAGGAAAGGGACAATGATCAAGTAAAGGTAAAGGAAAGGCAGAGAAGGAAAGATCGAAGAAGAGGCATGACAGGCCTTCGAATTTGGACAAAGTGACAAGGAAACTGAGGCTACAAGATCGTTTACCCGAGAACTTCAAGATTCAGATGCAAGATTAGGATAAGATCAAAGAGAAGTGGGAAGAAGTTTCAGACAAGATAGCTCGCACTCGATACCAAGATGATGAAGCGATGAGGATAATGAGAATAGGGGATGATATATTTTGGATGTTTGATCAAGTAGGGATCCGAAGATTCATGGAGTTGAAGAGGCCGACGTACTTCCATGTTACAGCGAAAGTAGTTTGCTCGTTTGAGATGGAGAAGGACCCGCTTGGTTACCCTTATCAGTGTACGTTTCAGCTTGGCGGAGTAAGTAGGAGATGGACGTCTGAGGATTTCAATGAGCTATTTGAGACGCCTTTGGAGATCCCTCGTTTAGAAAATGCTGCATTCAGTGCAAAAAGGTTTTGGAGGGAGATCACCGGGGAGATTCGTGATTATAAGACCAGACATGCTCGTGCTTCCACAATAAAGAACCCAGTCTTTAGGTACATGGACCGCGTCCTGAGCAACACATTATTCGCCCGCTCGGAGGGGAGCGTTGTGTCTAGAGGAGAGCTTTACGCCCTGTGGTGTATGCTAAATGGGGTGAAGTTCAATGTTGGAGCTTATTTTATTGCGCAGCTGAATCGATTCAAGACCATTGGATTTCAAAAGGTGAATATTGGAGGGTTATTGACGATCGTGGCTGAGCATTACAACTTGGATCTCACCGGCTTTACACCAGTAGAGGGAGAACCCGATTTGATGATGAGCACGTGCGCGAAGGGAGGATTTGCCCATTTTAGAAATGGAGATTGGTTTTTTACGAGGGGTCTCAAGCCTTTCGAATTTATGTTCCCCTTCGACGTGAGCAACTTGACAACTATTCGGGAAGCGAGGAATAAGTTAATGAATTCTCTTGGACATACCGCCTTATCCGTGACAGTGAAGTCGGGTGGTGATTGGAGAGCGATAGCGCAGATGTGTGCTGAGGGGAGGATGGCTGAGTTACAGCAGATCGTTGATCAAGGAGAGTTCCGTCCACCTCAGCTACAGCAGCGTGAAGAGGAGGATCAGGTAGAGGAGCAGCCGGAGATGGAGATTCCGGAAGAATAGCAGCATGATGCGCCTCAGCATGCTCCGGTACCGCAGCAGCGGCGAGCAGTTCCAGGTACCCGGGAGCAGCTTCGCTTGATTCATGAGCAGCTGATCGCAGTAGTAGCTGCACAGCAGGAGACAAACAAGCAGCTCGCGCTCGCTAGCGCCAACTACGCCACGCTGAACGAGAGGTACTCTGCCTTGGAGGAGCATGTTGGTAGAGTGAGTAGTCGAGTGGATATGATGGATAAGAACATTACCAGTCTGTGCCGAGCTGTGGAAAATAGGATGGATGAGGATGACGATGATGATGAGGATGATGATGCTCCTAGGGAGTAGTTTCAGGTTTTCTTTTGGCTTCTCCGATTCATCTTATCTCCCATTCTTCTTTTTATTTTTACAGATTGGGGTGTGATTCATGTGTGAGTGGCATGTACTTGATGTAGTTGATCTTGTATCATTGATCTGTATATGGGTTATTGATTCAGTGCATTCATGTGTTTACGTGTTTATTTTCGTTGGAAAGAGCATGAATAATATGTTAAGTATATGGAATTCATGAGGAATTGATTTTGATTATGTGCTATGAGGAGTATTAGGAATTGATTACCTATGTGAGGATTTGAGCCTTTATCATGATTAATCATGATAGTTTATTTTTGAGAGAATCATTCGTATGAACGTATTCTAGAACTTGGCTTGGAGTCTTGTGTGAAACTTACAATTGATGAAATATTAGGACATGATCTTAGGCCATTTTTGATTAATTGAGTCACTTAGCCAAATTTTACCTTTCCTAATGATTTTATAAATCTTTGGTAGCCCTGTTTGAGCCTTTTAAAAGCTTTTTCTTTGGCAAGCCAAATATAAGAGCCTTAATTACCTTATTTGAGCTTTGAAAATACCCTATTCATTGGTAGAGAGAGTAAGGTGAATAAGTGTGGAAGAAGAAAAGGGAAGATGAATTGAGGTTTAGTAAGAAAAGTGCATGGTTAAATCTTGTTAGAGGTAGTGCCTGAAATTGGTACCCGAATTATTTATACATGGGGCTTGAAGTTTTTAAGAAGCAGCCGAACGATGTTCGAGAAGGGTAGTGCCTACAACTGGTACCCGAGCGATCAAAAGAAGAATGATGTTGATGCAAGGAAGAGAAGGATAATTGAAAATTGCAAGTGCAAGAGTAGAACTGGAGGAGAATATGAAGCCGAATGAGAAATCAAGAACCTCCAAGGTAACTCTCTACTAGTGTCTTAAGTCACTATGAGACCAAATTTTCCTACCCTTTCCAAAGAGCCAACATTACAACCTAGAAACAAGTCCTTTGTGATCCTAGTATTAATCTAATGTAAGTTGATTTTTGAGGCCTTTGCCAAGCTTATGGTTACGCGTGAATATGAATTGATATGAGTGTTTATACTAGCCTATAGTGCCTCACGCACGAGCGAAAGAGAGTAAAGACTTATCTTGTCAGCGAGATTACTTAGTACTCCGAATGGTGTGTGATTGGATTGATTTTATATGAGTGAAATATATGATGCAACTAATTCTTGTTTGATTCAATGAAGTGGCATGTGTAATATATGTTGTACTTGATCTTGTTGAATTATACACGACTCCTGTGGTTTAAATTGGTTGCCTCGGGACGAGCAACATGCAAGTTTGGGGGTTTGATGAGTGTGTAAATTCACAAGTTTGGCGCTATGTTTTGTGCTAGTTTTGGAGAGTTTTGATGTGGAAATAGGTGGAAAACCTATATATATTGTGAATTAGCATGAATCAGGTGTTAGTGGAGCTATTTGAGTGTTTTCTTAGCAAAAACGGAGTGAAAGAGCCAAGAATCGAAGAGACAGAGTCGAAGCCACGCGAACCGCCCAAGAATTAGGTGGGTTTGACCTGGTTGGAGGAGGGTTCGACCTCTCTAGCAGGTCGAACCAACGTTGCTGAGCTTACAGAGATGGATTCGACCTGTCCATCAGGTCGAATCATGGTCGAACCAGTTTGCGGAAAAGAGGATTCGACCACGACATTCTAGTTCGACTTGCCAGTTGGTCGAATCGGGAGCGGGAGTTCTCCAGTGATGAGGTTCGACCTGGGGTTCGACCAAGGCCTAAGTGGTTCGACCTGTCCAGAAGGTCGAACCTGTGCAGAATTCTTCCAGTAGCGGGGTTCGACCTGGGGTTCGACCTGTGGCCAGTTGTTCGACCTGTTTGACGTGGTCGAACCTATGCGCGAGAACTTACCTTATCCGGATTTTCGAGGCCGAAACGCGTGAGATCGCTTAGAAAGCCCATTCCAAGCCCTAGAGATGTGATTACAAGTATAAAAGGAGGCTCATACCGAGAATGAAAAGAGCTTTTGATCATCAATCATAAGAGAGACAAGAGTAGAGGTGGTGATCCATCCGGAGGGCTGTGACAGAGGTTCGCTGAAGGTTCAAGTAAGAATGATCAATCTAACCATGATTGTTCCTAGATCAATCATGGGCTAGAACAACCTTGGTAGTTCTAGGGTTATGAAAGTTTCATGATGTAATTCGTATTTCGTGTGTAAAACTCCGTACAACACTACATGTGGTTTATTTTATATAAGATTGCATATTTAATCCATACTCATAGTCGTTTTGTGCATCAATGATCGTTGTGTAGAGTCTGAATACATAACATGGTTATTGGTTGAGTACGTTCACTACTGAGCAGGGTTTATTGTTGTAATTCTAAGTGAAGGGTTTCCGAAGTCTTATTAGAACTGTCTTATATGAATATTCATGAATTGAATTAAATTCGGGTTGATGAATAGGATGAAGAGTATAACTTTATAGTACCTAAAAAGGGAGATCAAATTGGGTTAGATTCTAGACGTAGAAGATAATTGATTATGATAGTACCTAGAAAGGGGGGTGAAGCATATCTCTTGCTCCGATGTTATTCACACGTGTCAAGCGCATATTTACTTGTGTCTATAGAGTAAACTTGCATGGTCTAGTGAAGCATCCACAAACCACAGGGCAGAGTCGGACACCATCACATGAAAATACGAATTGCTAGTGAAACTGGATGACCCGACGAACTACCTATTATTCTTATTGATCACAACTCACTTTTCTCTACTCTTACTATTTCTTTTTGCTATTTTGATTAGAAGTTATTATCCATTAAACCTTTACAATTACCAAACATAGCCTAAAATATACTAGAAGATAACGAAATTGATATTTAACCGTCCCTTGGGTTCGATATTGTAACTTGGTCATCTTCGCAACTACAATTGATATCCTTATACTTGAGGATTAATTTTTGTGTTGAGAAAACCCCTATCAGCAAGCCGTGGGCATGGGACGTGCAAGCATGGCCTGTGCATGGGCAACCCGTGGCAATGGGCGTGGGCATACGTGGGCGACCCCTGTAGGCAACTGTGGGTAACGGGAGTTGGGCATGGGCCATGGCATGGGCAAGCCAAGGCAACGACCATGGGCAAGTGGTGGGAATGGGTCGTGCAAGCATGGCCTGTGCATTGGCAACCCGTGGCAACAGGCGTGGGCATACGTGGGTGACCCCCGTGGGCAATCGTGGGCAACGGGAGTTGGGCATGGGCCATGGCATGGGCAAGCCAAGGCAACGGCCGTGGGCAAGCTGTGGGCATGGGTCGTGCAAGCATGGCTTGTGCACGGGCAATCCGTGGCAACGCGCGTGGGCATACAAGGGCAACCACTGTGGGCAACCGTGGGCAACAGGAGTTGGGCATGTGCCATGGCATGGGACTGCTAAGGCAACGGCCGTGGGCAAGCCATAGGCATGGGCCATGTAAGCATGGCCTGTGCATGGGCAACCCGTGGCAACGGGCGTGGGCATATGTGGGCGACCCCCTTGGGCAACCGTGGGCAACGGGAGTTAGGCATGGGCCATGGCATGGGCAAGCCAAGGCAACCACCGTGGGTAAGCCGTGGGCATGGGCAACCCGTGACAATGGGCGTGGGCATACATGGGCGACCCCCGTGGGCAACTGTGGTCTACAGGAGTTGGGCATGGGCCATGGCATCGGTAAACCAAGGCAACGGCCTTGGGCATGGGCCGTGCATGCATGGCCTATGCATGGGCAACCTGTGGCAACGGGCGTGGACATACGTGGGTGACCCCCGTGGGCAACTGTGGTTGGGCATGGGCCATGGCATGGGCAAGCCAAGGCAATGGGCGTGGGCAAGCCGTGAGCATGAGCTATGCAAGCATGGCCTGTGCATAGGCAACCAGTGGCAATGGGCGTGGGCATACATGGGCGAAGCCCATGGGCAACCGTAGGCAACGGGAGTTGGGCATTGGCCATGGCATGGGCAAGCCAAGGCAAGGGCCGTAGGCATGCCGTGGGCATGGGCCGTGCAAGAATGGCCTGTGCATGGGAAACCCGTGGCAATGGGCATGGGCATACGTGGGTGACCCCCGTGGGCAACGAGAGTTGGGCATGGCCCATGACATGGGCAAGACAAGGCAATAGCCGTGGGCAAGCCATGGGCATGGGCTGTGCAAGCATGGCCTGTGCATGGGCAACTCGTGGCAATGGGCATTGGCATACGTGAGCGACCCCTGTGGGCATACGTGGGCAACGCGAGTTGGGCATGGGCCATGGCATTGGCAAGCCAAGGCAACGGCCGTGGGCATGGGCCGTGCAAGCATGGCCTGTGTATGGGCAACCCGTGGCAACGGGCATGGGCATACGTGGGTGACCCCCATGGGCAACCATGGACAATGGGAGTTGGCATGGGCCATGGCATCGGTAAGCCAAAGCAACAGCCGTGGGCAAGCCATGGGCATAGGTCGTGCAAGCATGGCCTGTGCCTGGGTAACCCGTGGCAATGGGCGTTGGCATACGTGGGCGATCCCTGTGTGCAATCCTGGGCAATGGGAGCTAGGCTTGGGCCATGGCATGGGCAAGCCAAGGCAACGACCATGGGCATGGGCCGTGCAAGCATGGCTTGTGCATGGGCAACCCATGGCAATGGGCGTGGGCATACGTGGGTGACCCCCGTGGGCAATCCTGGGCAACGGGAGTTGGGCATGGGCCATGGCATGGGCAAGCCATGGCAACGGCCATGTGCAAGCCATGGGCATGGGCCGTGCAAGCATGGGCTGCGCATGGGCAACCCGTGGCAACGGGCGTGGGCAAGCCATGGGCATGGGCCATGCAGGCATTGCCTGTGCATGGGCAACCCGTGGCAACGAGCGTGGGCATATGCAAGAGACCCCCGTGGGCAACCGTGGGCATGGGCCATGGTGTGGGCACGCCCAGGCACCCGTCGTTGGCAATCCTAGGCAACGGGCGTGGGCAACCCCCTTAGGCACCCCCAGGAAACGGGCATGGGCATTCCTAGGCAACCATGGGCAACTCGACAAAGTTCTTCCTGGGCAATCCCCTGCACCAGGCATGCACAATTCGAGGCAACCATGGGCAGCCCGACAGGGTCTTCCCTGGCAACTGTGGGCAACCATAGGCAGCCATGGGCAACCCAAT
This sequence comes from Pogostemon cablin, assembly GCA_023678885.1. Classification (NCBI taxonomy): domain Eukaryota; kingdom Viridiplantae; phylum Streptophyta; class Magnoliopsida; order Lamiales; family Lamiaceae; genus Pogostemon; species Pogostemon cablin. The sequence continues at coordinate 31,120,180 of CM043013.1, forward strand.
GAGGCTTGGCATAGGCAATCCTAGACAACCACCGTGGGCAAACCTGGGCAGCCATGGACAACCCGACGAGGTTCTTCCTAGGCAACACCCGGCATGGGCAATCCGAGGCAACGGGTGTGCGTGGGTAAACTACTAAAAATAAATTTGAATCTCGAAAGTGAAATCTGACTCAAAAAATGAATTTCTTGTGCGATTTCAATTGGGTGTGCAATCTCAACTGTTCTCCATCCATCGATATGTGGGCACGTTCGATGTCGCCTGACATACTACATGCGCTGAAATAAAAAATATTATCAAAAAAATTGGAATCTCAAAACTAAATTCCGACTTCAAAAATGAATTCCTTGCGTGATTTTGGTGGGTCATGCAAAGTTTCATGCCGAACGGACATCCGGATCGACGGGACCAAAAACTTACCTCCCAGGGAATTTTAATATCTACTGCTGTCACTTGGGTTTCGCCTCTGAGCTTTATGTTAATATTCAAAAATCAAAAGGCTGAAGCTAGAGTACAATCATATAATTACAACTCCATACGGAGCAACCAAAATACGGAAATAAACCTATCTAGTTAACAAATGCTCAAATCGAATTACATGCATAAGAATGGAATTGATCATGTCATCCGGTGAAGGTCGGGCGCCCTCAAAGAGCGTTTTGTTCTGAGCCTTCCATATGAGGAAGACACTTCCATAAAGAGCGAGCGTCCACCTTCTTCTTTCACGCACATGCACCCGCCGGTCCTTGCTAAGCCACTTGAAGCCGGCCTTCAAAATGGTAACCTGTCTCCTCCACTCCACCTCATTCCTTACCTGGTTCCATATGTACCTCATGAACGGGCATCGAAAGAAGAGGTGGTCTCTCATTTTAGGGCCCCCACGCACAGCTCGTACTTGATCGGGCCTTCGTAACATCTCCATCTATCCATGGTAAGTAGATGATTCCTCACAGCAATCCATATCCTGAACGAATGTTTCTGAGGAACCCACGGACTCCACAACTTCTTGTAGATGGGCTGTATCAGCGCGGAGTTAGCAGCTGGCCAATACAGTTTCCCTACACAAAGTCTTCCCATCTCTGAACACGCCGTGAATGAGGTGACAATGTCGCCTCCTATCCGTGCTTGAACCCTATCTCTCGCCCAAAAGGATATCCTTCCACATTATTGAGGCACTATAATTAACCTCAACATCCCAGCACGAAGAGGACTGAAGATAAATGGCGTTAATCCACTTGATCCACAGTGACCTCTTCTCCTGATGCACATCCCACAACACCCCACAAAGAGCTACATCATTCAGCAGGTCGAGTCCCCTAAGTCCCAGGCAGCCCTGTTCCTTAGGTAGGATGACCTCCTCCCAAAGAACTACACCCCTTGTGGTTCCCCAAAGAAATTTCCGAATCATCCGTTCAACTCTATCCACAATTCCCTTGGGGACCTTTACCATCAATGTCCAGAAGTTCATCAACCCATACACCACCGACCGAATGAGTTCCAGTCGACCAACATACGAGAGTAAATGAATGGACCAGCCCCTGAACAAGTTAGATATCTGTGTGATGAGCGGCTCAAAGGCGGACTCCCGAAGCTTACTTCCCTACAGCGGAACTCCCAAGTAGCGTACGAGGAAGGTGCCTTCCTAAAAAGGCAGGACTTCACGAATTGCCTGCTCCTCATCCTCCGGAACTCCTGCCATAAACAATTGAGATTTGTCCACGCTCACCTCCAAACCCGACATACGTGCAAAGAGATCAAGAGCATTAGCAACCAATCCATTGAATCATATGCCTTCTTAATATCCACATTAATAGCCATTCTTCTATACTGACGATGCCTTGCCCAACCATAATTCTTCACTATCTCCTAAGCAAGCATCACGTAGTCTCTCATTCTTTGATTCTTAACAAATCCAAAATGATTCTCAGCAACCAACCCATCCATAAGATCCATCATACGTGCCATAATAATTTTAGAGATGATCTTGTACAACACATTGCAGCATGAAATAGGGTGGAAGTCCCTAATAGTCGGATCATGCTTCCCTTTCGGGATGAGTGTAATAAATGTAGCGTTATCTGTCGCAGCAACTGTCCAGATTGAAAGAATTCCTGGATAGCGGCCACGACATCTACCCCCACTACGTCCCACACATCCCAGTAGAGGGCAGCCATATACCCATCCGGACTGGGAGCTTTATCCCCGTTCATTCTCCACACTACCTCCTTTATCTCCTCGGCTGTAATAGGTGCAATAAGATCCCGTGCCTGCTGATCACTCAACACAGCACCCCACTCTAACACACTATCATCAATCTCCTCACACTCCCCTGATGTGACCAATAAGTCCCTGTATAATGTAAGAAACTCTCCAACGACTTCATCCCGGGATGAGGTATGCTCGATTTCGGTACGTATGGAGGGGATGATATTCCTTACACCGTTAGACTTAATCTTCTTGTAGAAAAACTTTGTGGGTTTATCCTGGTTGATCAAATACTCAGTCCTGGCCATTTGAGAAAGAAATAGATGCTCGACGTGACACAAGAAGTCGACCCTCTTGGCTACCTCCTGAACTCTGTCCCATTTCTTAATGTTACCAGAATCAGCATGGTTCTCCAGTTGTAGGCTGTCAAGTTCCGTTCAAGCTCTCTCTGCTCTCTCAGCAATGTGGCTGAAGTCTCTCTTGCTAATCAGGCATAATTTTAGCTTGAGAAGCTTCAACCGACGGCATACACTGAACTGAGTCGTGCCCCAAACTTGCGAGTCCCATACCTCTCGCACTATATCCAAATAGCCCACGCTGGTCTTCCACATGTTCACATATCTGAACGATCTACCCTTCGAGTGCTCGGCATGAAACACAGAAACTAGGGCAGGGCAGTGGTCTGAAGTGGCCCCCATGGGCAGAAACTCCGACTCCACTACTCACGAACTGAGATTTTAGTTCGAATTCACCAACACTCTATCAATACGACTCCATACTCTACCATTATTCCAGGTGAAGAAGCACCCCTTAGACTTAGCATCATCCAACCCCAGTTCAACACACAATTCCTTAAAATCAACCCTGCACCAGTTCCGATGGGACAGAACAATTTCAGAACACTCATCCGATTTCCTGATGAAATTAAAGTCTCTAAGGATCATCCAAGGAGAGTTTACTGCAAGGACAACTGAAGAGAGATGACTCCATAGCCTACGCCTGTCAACAACGCCATTATGGGCGTACACAACACTGATATGGAACTCCTGCTTAGAAATAAAACAGCGAACCAAACCAGAGATACATTGCTCATGGAGCATAACATTACTAACAGTAATCAAAGTGGAATCACACGCAACCACAATACGACCACCATCAACAACATCAAAATTATTCACAGTATGCCAACTAGGAACAATTCTACCAACTATGTCCACCACATTATCCACAGATAATCTAGTCTCAAGAAAACCTACTAAACACACTTTATGCTTGTGAACTAACCTGAGGGCTGCTCGCTGCGCACGAGGGGCTGCAAGCCCTCATACATTCCATGCTAAGAACTTCATTGACGAACATTGGGGGATGAGCCCCCGCCTCATCCCGATCCGTTTCCTCTATCTTGCAGTTCTTGGATAGTAATTCTAGTACCGCGCTTGCCTCCATTAGCCCTGTGCATAAGGCTGGGAGGCGGAGACCATCCTGAACGTCCCATGGCCTCCTCGTCCTCCTACTCCATTTCCGACGCCCAAGTTTTTCTAGTGTTCACTTGGGCGGGCGGTTTACCATCCCGCCTATTGATCTTCCAGTCATCAGGATCCAACTCATCTAGGATTTGGTACTTCCCAGACGTGACCTTCTCTCTCTGTTCATGGGTAAGTTGAGGGGCCATAGCCTTCTTCTTCCCACTCTTGTTTATCTTTTTCTTCCCACTATTGTTCTTTGGTCCCACCTGCTGAAATCCCTCCTCATCAACCCCTTCTTCCACCTGTGTGGACTCCTGTGGACTCTCCTTCTCCTTCTCCCCCTTATCTCCACCATCTAGGTCGTCACAATCACTAACCAAGTGGCCAAACTTCCTGCACTTAGTACAATATGCCAGAAGGCGTTCGTACAACACAGATTGAGAGTAGTTCGCCCCTCGATAGTTGAAAGTACCTCCTTCGGGAGCTCCTGCGAGACATCAATATCAACTAGCACATGCACAAACAATACTTTGTTCGCTTTAACAGAGGTATCGTCCACCATAATTGGTCTACCCACCAATGAGGCCACCTTGCTAATGTGTTCCTCGACCACAATTCCAATGGGAACGAAGGGAGATAGATCCAGACCGGAACATGGGAGATTTCCCAATCATCAAACTGAAAAGCTCGCGGAAGCCTTTCAAGCATAAGATATCATTCCCAGATGGAGTGGGGAGCCCTGTCCAGCACTTTTTGAACATCTTCCTCCGAGCAAAGACGGAAGATAATCCATCCCAATTGGTGCATGACGATGGCGTATTTGACTCCCCATGCACGGCAGATGGCATGAAGAGCTTGCATCCCTAGAAACCGTCCCGAGAAGTACCCCACCAGTGTGTATTTTCATGCATCGGAGTCATCCTTTGGATCTGGGTGCAATGTATTTGAGTTTTCTATCCGGATCAATATTATTCTTATTGACAAACTTGGAGTAGTCAACTGGTTCCCTGGGAGCGGAACCCTTGCCCGAATCACCCTGTCGCACGCGCTGAAATCGCTGACCACCCTGCTACCCAGACCCTGATGCCGCGCCCTCGCGCATGTACGTGTCGCCTGAGGCCTGCCCAGCGCTCTCGCCCACACCTGGCGCAACTTGCCGAGACAGGGAAGCCGGATGTGTGCATCGAGACATGCTACCGAGGATGGCTCTGTGCCTGCCGAGGATCGGCCCCATCCTGCTAAGAATCCTCAGTGCTCCCGATAGTCCTGGTGCCCTACCAAGTAGCATCGGTGGGCCCCTGTCCATACCGAGTCTCGGCACCAACCTGTCGAGGATCTTCGCCCACCTACCGAGCGGGTGAGGCCAGGGGGTTGTGAAGTCCAGCCGACGTCGGGCGCCCAGGTTAGTACTACACCTTCCCTTTGCCGAGGATTTTCTCCTTGGGCTAGGGTTCCGGACGATAGGTACCACCAGGGTTGTGTCATCCATGGCCGTGTCCACCAACCCTTGTGTGGGGCTTTCGGACGCGGCAACATCCGGCGTGTCTGCCACGACGATGGCCATGGAGCCGATGTTAATCTCCGTCTCCATCTCTGTCCGTCCAGCCACTATGGATCATGCCAAGGCGGCACCATCACCCAGTTGTCGATTATCCACCAAAACTGCTACCTTAAGTGTTTTCTTCCTTTCAATATCCTTCGCACGATCCTTCACTGATTTGAATGATTTATCGCTCACACGCACATCCGTCAACGCCTTGGAAGGCGTCCTGCTCCTTGATTTATTCCCCATGAGAGAAAAACCTAGGCGGATAGCGTGAACTAGGAATGATTCTCTACCACCGTCATGGGGAGCTGTGATATCAAATTGGCCATCGTCGGCGAGAGGCACCGACAAAGGGGAGAAGGGTGGGCTAAGTCGGACGAAGATCGCTAAGGTAGCG